>OU343217.1:301878573-302022295 GCA_910596185.1 Chrysanthemum makinoi | reverse complement strand
TATGTAAAATAACTACTCGAGTTTTCAAATAAATGCAATTATATATGATTTTTTAAATAAATAAGTTTTCATAGCTTTTCATTTTTCTAAAAACATCACTTCACTTCGGTTGTTTTCAAATAAATGTAAAAAACCAAAACACCTCACCATCTTATATTTTCATCTTTTTTTTTTCGAGAGAGAATCGTATATCGTCTTTACAAAGATAAATAATTGCATGTATAAAAATATGTATCGATAGTTTATTTTTTCCCGACTATTATTAAGGTTTGTGGTTCAATCCCAAAAGAATCCATTGGCGTTACCTTTAAATCAATCATGTTTTTAATGTTTTCCTATTTTTGAAAACATTATTTGAATTGTTTTAACTAGTATGTAGTAAAAAATCTCCTCAATAAAATTGGTTGGTGAGGCCCACTTTAAGAGAAGTATTTATGAACAAAACTATAACCGATCCTTTTTATCTAGCATTAACTTGGAACGGTACATATCTATTGCACTTTTACTAAGATTAACGTGGTATATAAACCGAATAATAACACAATGAACCAAAAAGTCTCAACCAACAAGAATATTACTTGAACCTAAAAAAGTGCTTGACGGCATTACTTATTACGATCCCATGATATAGGTTTGATCCGTATATGTTTTGATCGAAAGAGATTTCTGGTTATATTTTGAGTCGATAACCGTTAGCTGAAACCTTTAATCAAAATTTTGTAGTTTTAAGATCATTTGAGGACAAAGATTAACATACACATAGGAATCAATCTCCACCCCTCCATTTTATTTGATCGACAGATGAGATTAATCTCAACAATTTAAAAAACCACTTTCATCATTTTTTCTTCAAATATTAATATCTTTCAAACCGTTAATCGTTAGCGAGAAAAAAATATATCATTGCGACGAGCATTTAATTATCTTTCTATAGATAGGCACTTTGATATACTTTAGACAAAAAAGTCATTATTTTCCGCGTTTTTATTGTTTTTTTACGTTATTGAAATTTGCATTAAAAAATCATATATGATAAAACACTAATTTGAATATCACATGTAATATTAGTGTTAAATCATATATGATATGTAATATCACATGTGATATTAGTGTAATATCATATATGATATGTAATATCACATGTAATGTAATAGCACATATGATATTACATATCATATATGATTTAACACTAATATCATATGTGATATTCACCTTAGTGTTTTATCATATAGTTTTTTCATGCAATTTCGATAGCGTAAAAAGCGAAAAAAATCTGAAAAATGTGAAAAAAGCGATTTTTCTTTTTGAAAGTATATCAAGGTGCCATCTAGAAAGATAATTAAATACTTCGTCCGGCATGTAAATATTATTTTAAACAACGATTAACGGTTTTAAGAGATATTTAAATTATAAAAAATATGTGAAATAATAAAATGCTTTTAATCTCAGCCATTGATTTTTTTTTAAATTGATTATGGAGATGAGTCTCCTGGTATGTGAGAAAAGTTTGGTATGTAAAATAACTCTCCCCAAGTTTTTAAATGTCAAAGACATAACTCTATGTTTTATGATACAATCTCGTGTTTTGTTAAACTTTTGTCAGTGATTAATAAAGTTTCGAACAAAACCGCATTATTAGTAATATTAATGGTAATAAATCTTTTATATATAATATCATTTGTTGATTTTGCAAAATTATTCTTAGAAAAATAATTGGGCTAATAGGAGATCTGATTTACTGCGTAAGCAAAATGGTGTGATGTGATTGGTTAATAAAAGTCAAAATTAAATTGATTTTGGTCAAACTTTAATAAATTTTGTGGAGAAATTTGGTTGATGAAAAAACACATAAATTATAGGTGTCAAATTTGTGAAAACAAAAACTTAAAAAAAGATGAGGCAATTAATAAAACTTAAGTGGTTGAATTTTTAGAAATTATATAGAGTTAAGTGTAATATTATATGTCTCCATATTTTTTAATAATTTTGGATTATAAACGAATAACCCCTTATAATTTATACCCTTTTTACTTTATATCTTAAAAAATACAATGTATATGTTGTTTTAAAATAACAACATATAAATTTGCATAAGATTATAAGTATCAATTTTTTTTACTATATACGTTCAATAAGGACTCATTTATTTCATTTTTAAAAGTTTAACTTATGTGGACACGAGTTTACATTTTAAATCAGACTAAATTACTGGCAGGAATATACTTATCAAATTTTAAGCGGGTTTTTAAATATAAAATATCTGTGATTGTACTTATAACGATGACTCATCTAATTCTTATTTATTTATATAAGGATATCTAGAAAAACATTTAAAAAAAACTTTAAAAAGTATACTTTAACTTTGTCAATGCTCATTATATGCTATTAAACTTGCATCATGTGTACAAAATAATATCAGTAATGAAATTTAAATAACAACATCAACATCTTTGTCAGCTAAATAAAATTAAATCTTGAGTTACCTAACAAAAAAAATTTCAAAATTTTTACCAAATTCTAATTGATATTAATGCATAATGAAAAACTCATGCATAAGTATTATTTGTACTTATATCACAATTTTTATGAGCAAATTCTTATATGCGTATATACTGAACTAAAATGTTAAAATAAATTTGTTTTATGTGTAAACATCGTGCGTGCACAAAACTTATAACTGTATAATTATATGCAATTACCTTTAAAGACACAACATTGATAATATCTGAGAATAATTTTTTTGTCAAAACCCGTGCGTTACCTGGAGGTATTATAACTAGTTTAACATACCTTAATCTTAATCTTAACTACATAAAATAGAAAAATGGTTAAAAAGTCAAAATGTGAAAATGTGGAAAAGTGAAAAATGTGAAAAAGTGGAAAATTATTTTTGGTAACTTAGAAAATTTTCTTTGGCAACTTGGAAAACATCATATTGTTAATTTTTTTAATAAAAAATCATGACCCGATCGGGTTTAACAAGCGAGATCAGCAGGGTTAGCAAAACCGTGATTCAATCGATTCTCAAACAAGCAAAACCGGTCCTATCAGGACGGTGTCGAACAGTTCAACCCGGCAGGGTTAACCGGGTTTAAAAGCATTGCTATCTATCATATTACCGACAAGAGCGCTCATAAGTATTACTATTATTTTTTTTTTTATTCTTGTAATTTAAATCTTTAACTTTTGGTTATGAGTATTACTTTATTATTGCAATTACATTTTCATTTTTTCACGTTCTATTTTAATTGTTAAACGAAACACTTGTCACAATATCGCATATCGTTAATTTTCTACCACTAAGAACATTTGCCCGTCGGGCGAATTTTCGCTAATAAGCATAGTTTATGTTGAAGCGGTCTCATCCATGGTATTAAGATTGTGCGAGTTTGCGATCCTACAAAGTAGCAATTCGATCCTATATGATATTTAAAGAAATAGATCTTACTTAGAATCTCGATCTTACCTCATAAGTGTCACACCCCCAAATTACCTGTTTTACAGCGGAATGGAATACCTTGGGGAGGACTGTCATAGCATCAAAATTACAGTTATATCGAACGACCTAAAGTGTCGTTTTGAAAATATCGTTTGATTCTGTAAAATAATCAGAGTTTACAAAACATAGGTCCCAATAGATTTCCAAGATACCAAAATAAGTTTGTTTACAATCAAGCGATAGTTAAGTGCATAAAATATAGGTGAGGCAGCGTCGACTGCTGACTCTATGATAAGTCTACATGCATGCCATGAAGTGAATGCCTTAGATACTTGAGATAAAACATGCTAAAAGTGTCAACACAATGGTTGAGTGAGTTCATAGAGATTGGTTAACAAGTAAAAAGCTTTTAAAGGCGTTCATGCAACAAAGGCAAAGTTTTTAGTCATTTAGAATAATCCACAAAACAAAGGCATTGTAAATCCACTTTCGGTTCAAGTTCATACAAAACTTGCAACTTTGTGTGTTCACAACCTTGCAAAATATGTCAGCTTATGTTCAAGCACACATGGTCAAATGAGTTCACAAAGCAAAGGCATTGTAAATCCCTTTCAGTTCCAAGTTTAAGCATACAAAACTTGCAACTGTGTGTTTACAACCTTGCCAAAATATGTATGTCTAATAGTTAAGTATGCGATGTCATAATAGTTCACAATATAACACCGCGTATATAATAATTCGAGGATGCTCGAACATGGGAGACTTTGCCTTTGCTCAACAAAGGGAGACTCCTTTGTCACTTTCGACCACCTAAGCGAGAATTATGAGAACACTCCACACCATTAAAGAATTATTGAGAACACTCCACCCGACAAGAGAATTATTGTGAACACTCCACCGACATGAGAATTATAGTGATGCTCCGAAAAAGGGGAGACTTTATAGTGATGCTCGAACAAGGGGAGACTTTATAGTGATGCTCGAACAAGAGACTTTAGGTCAAGGTCATATGCGTCACGGTTCAATAAGTTCAAACAAGTCATAAGTTAGGTATTTAAGTTCAAGGGTTCCGTTCAAAAGTTTGTAATTAAGTTCAAATGTTCCATTCAAAAGTTAAGTAATTAAGTTCAAAGAGTTTAAGATTCAGGGTTCAAAAGTTCCAGCAGTCAAAAGCTCAAAACATATCAAAAGGTTCAAAATAGTCAAAGGGTTTAATATTATGTCAATCAAGTTCAAAATATATCAAAAGGGTCCTTTACAAGTTAAAAGAGTTTAACTATATGTTAAAAGGTTCATATCAAGTCCAAAGTGTTCACTTATATGATAATGGGTCCAAATCAATTTAAAAGAGCTCAAATATACATGTCGAAGGGTTCGAAATCAAAGAAAGTGATTCAAATAATAGCGTTCATAACATAGTGATCAATTTAGTTCGGGCATAATCTACTTCTGGCACATAGAGTGAAATAAAAGATTAACATGTTCATGATAGTTCAAACAATATAGTTTAAGTTTAGATTCAACATATAGTTACTTAAATGTCGAAATTGAAATTAAAATAGTTGAGCATGTATCTCCCCGAGAGTTTATAAAACAATTAAATGAGTAAAAGTGGGGACTCACGAACTCACGATGCAATGGTTATGAAGACAAAGTAGATACTTGAGAAATGAGGTCACGATCTCTATCCATAACCTAATATGAATGATATGCTCTAATATAAGTCATGAAACAATGTCGTGCATGCAAACTCATATGTAATCTATACCACTTGTACATTGAAATTAAGTTTATGCAAATTAGAAAATAAGTTTATAGCACGTCTTATCAAGTTATAAATTACTTACAAATACTACGTCGAAATGATATCCTCGATAATCATTTGGTGATTTATTAAGAAATTATAGTTTTTAGGTCATAAAACAATACACTTTGACAATTCATGAAAGTGACTAAATGGCCTCGAAAAGCTAGTAGTAAAATGGTACTGTCGAGTGTTAGGAAACAAACTCAACAGTTTTGGAAAGCTTGTAGCATTATCTCAAAGTTTTAGCATTTAAGTTTTTATCATAGAGGTCTTGATCATGGAGAAAAACATAGGTAAAGTGAGGTACTTGTGCCAACAATATAGTTTAAGGGTAATTTTTAGAAGTTTGGTTTGCGTATTTTATTCATTACAACTCCGTTTGCCGAGCGGTTAGACATTTTGGAAAATAGGCTAGGTGAACTTACTTTTACTAGAAGACTTAAGCTTTCTAAAATTACTCTATCGATGTTAAAAACGACCCTCAACATGGTCATTCGCGGCCGATATTTTTGGCTATTAGAAAATATATTAATTATGCTATATGAAATAGATTCTGACAACCTTGTTTTACTTGGTAATTTAATCGTTTCAAGTCCGTTTTCTACGTTTTATATGTCCTTAGCTTCGTGTTAAAGTATACTAATATATTTTTTGATAAGTTCGACACATTTAATAGCAGCAAGACTCATTTTTGACTCGTAAAAAGTCGAGACAACATGCTGAATTTTCTGAAAATTATAGTTTCCGTCGTTAAACTTGAAAATAGCATAACTTCTTCGTTATAACTCCGTTTTAACCCATTCCAGCGGCCACGTTTTCGTTTTAAAGTATATTTTCTGAATATCTAGCCCAAAATTTTTACAACACAATGAAATTTCCAGAATTAACAAATATGATCAGACCCTTATATATAGTTAAATGGGTTTTTCTCGCGTAAAACTTATTCTAACCACTTCAAATCAGCGCCAAAGCTATTCTAAACCTACCATACACCTTCTTAGGGTGTCATGGGTTCCTAGACATCATCAAAAGTGATATGTTTCAAGGGATAATTATAGGATGATATATATAAATTTATAGTACTTAAAAACAAATAAAGTGGTATAGATAACCATATAACTTGCATGTTTTTCTCAAGCATGATAAAATGACCATAGTATGAATATGAAAGATGAAAATGATCATGAAATGCTTACTAGTTAAGTGATGAGGTTTAAAGAACAAGGGTTTATCCTAAATACCCTAGGTTTTTATTTCAAAACCTTGTTTAAGAGTATGCTAGAGTTGTGAAATTAGATTGTCTTGAAAAATTTATGAACTCCTTGAATTCTCCCTTGGCGGTTTACAAATGAAAAAGGAGAGAGTATTTGTGACTTTCACCTAAGGATATGTGTAGTATGTGTAGTTTGTATAATAATAAATCTTGTAAGTATCATATTAGTTAGATATTTTGGTTCACAAAAGATGTGTGTCATCATGTATGTGTCGACATACATAGAAAATAAAAAGACTAGATGCATTTTGTATACTTGAGTATATATGTGTTGAAGTAAAGGAGTAATTGTTTAAGGATAATTGGTAACTTGTGTACATATTTAAGCATTTAGGGTAGCGTTAGTTAAAAATAAATTTTAACGGAACAAAATAAAATATATTGATGTCATCAAAATTATAAAAATACATTTCTTACAAAAATTGAGTGAAATAATAATTGTGGGTGTAGTATTTCACGAAAAGCGTCGTAATTATATAAATATAACAATTTATATACAAAATAAATTTAAAACACCGGGTAAACTAATAATATTATTTTATAATCTTAATATGAGTATAAAAATATATCAGAATAATTTTTGGAAGTGTCGGATCAAATGTTCAAAAATAAATGATTACGCGATAGCGTTTATTTAATAGGAAAATAAACGTTAATGAACTATGCTACCCATGCATGAACTAATATGAGAGATAATTACGTAAATATAAATTTTTCTCAGGGGATGAATAGTGTTAAAATGAATAGTAAAATTTTGAAATAACTACTCAAAATATCAACTTCGACTTCAAACACGATGAATAGTAAAATGATGAATAATAACCGATGAATAGTAAATTCCCGAGATGAATAGTAAATTTGAAAAATGACCGGAAATTGAGAATTGTGACAATAAGATTGTAAGATCTTTATCCGATCATACTACCCTTAAATTATTTAAACATAAAAGTATAAACAAATGTATACTTTTAAAGTGGAACAATAAAACAAGCATGAGCAACAGTTAGTGTCACATAAGCGTAAAAATATATAGACCTTTTGACATAAAGATTAATCATTCTCAATCACCGATCATGTAAATTTGTATTTTAAACCCATGTGAGCTTCAGTTACATTATGTTAAAACTTTTTTGATTATTTTTTTTTTCATAAATTTTTTATATTATCGGTTTTAAATACGATTTACTAGACATATAATACATTCAAACATTTAAGTATGATCTTTCATTTTCGATCCAATCATGCAAAGATAAAAATGATCCATCATACAATCTCGATCTTAATAGCCTTGATTTCATCAAATCCAAATGGGTACAAACGAAGGTTATGCTTGGTTTCATAAGAGTTTTCTCCAACAACAAAAAACAGAACTAACTTAACAAACGAGCGTTTGGGACCAAATGTCTCTTGTGCGTGGTATGTGAGTGGGTATCAGCTACTAGGGTTGTGGGTTCAATCTCATTTGGAGACATGTGAGATAGATGATGTAGATTGTAAAAAATTATCGTTAAAAAATATATATATATATATAAAAAAAAAAAAAAAAAAAATTGTTTTTGGACTGTTATGTTTGGTCGGGCTAAGCCCATGTATAGTTTGTTGTGTATCAATAAATGGGTCCATATTTACCCAAATAATTTTTGGAGTTAACTACATTTTTGGTCCTTGTGGTTGTACCTGGATTCCACTTTTGATCCATTTGTTCAAAAGTTCGCGATTTTTAGTCAAAGCGCGCAGTTTGGTTCACTTTTGGTCCATTTTCTGAAGTTAGTTCGGTTAGTTAAGTCGTTTTGCAGCGTTAGTCCTTTATAGCGGTCGTTTGCAGCGTTAGTCCTTTATACCAAGATCTTTTTCAACATTTGCAGCGTTAGTCCTTCGGTTAGTTAGTCCTTTAAAAAATTCTAAAAAAATTTGGAAAAAAAAATTTAGAAAAAATTATAATTTTTCTAAAATAAGTCGAAAAAATTTGAAATATATGCTAAAAAGAAACTTCTTTTTCGAAAAAATTCTAAAGCTTTTTTAAAAAAATAACTTTTTTTCGAAAAAAATTTGAAATATATTCTAAAAACCTTTTTTTCAAAAAAATTCTAAAATATATTCTAAAAAACTTTTTTTTTTTCGAAAAATTCAAAATATATTCTAATTTTTTTAAAAATGTATATACATTGAAAATTTTTAAATGTATATACATTGAAAAACATTCGAAATATATTCAAAAAGAAACTTTTTCAGAAATAAATTCTAAAGAAACTTTTTTTCGAAAAAATTTGAAATATATTCTAAAAAACTTTTTCGAAAAAATCAAAATATATTCTAAAAACTTTTTTTCGAAAAAATTCGAATCATATTCTAAAAAACTTTTTTTTTTAAAATATATAAATTGAAAAAAGCGTTTTTTAAAATGTATATACATTGAAAAAATTTGAAATATATTCTAGAAAAATGTATATACACATTTAAAAGCGTTTTTCAATGTATATGCATTTTAAAAGCGTTTTTCAATGTATATACATTTAAAAAATTAAAATATATTTTGAAATTTTTAGGAAAAAAAGTTTTAGAATATATTTTTAGAATTTTTTTAGGAAAAAAGTTTTTTAGAATATATTCGAAATTTTTTACGAAAAATTTTAAAAAAGTTCTTTAGAATTTTGGGAAAAAAAGTTTTCTTTAGAATATATTCAATTTTTTGAATTTTATTTTAAGAAAAAATTATAATTTTTTTTCTAAATTTTTACGAATTTTTTAGAATTTTTTAAAGGCTAACTGGCGAAGAAAGGACTAACGTTCAAAATTACAAAGTATAAGATGCGTTACAAGCGGCGTGGACTAACGTTACAGCGACAACAGCGAACTAACCGTTAGAAAAATGGACAAAATGGGACAAATATGCATTTTGGACTAAAATGCGCAACTTTAATTCAAAAGTCGAGCTAATGGACAAAAATGTAGTTAACTCTAATTTTTGTGTAATCAAATGATATGCTTTTGTCATTTTAAGGTGTGTTTTTTCAATGAGCCGGTCCATATAAGTAGAAAGACCAATAAGAAGGAAAGGGTTAAGATAACCTTCATTAAAGAACCCCCTTACCTAACCCTAGTCATATATTCTCTCCCAATTGCAGCAGCTTCATTTCTGAACTCATTTTATCTGAACCGGTTCCGAAAAGAGAAGTAAACTGATGGTGAAAGAAAGGTAGTCCTTTCCATTTTACCAGTTTAGTTTTTCAATATATTTACATATATCTATTTGGAATAATTTCGCATATTTACTTGAAATAATTTCATATATTCACATATATTATGGGATTGGTTAGTAGCTTATAAAGTATAGGTGTTCCTTCTTTTTTTAAGCTAGCTTTTTAAAGTCAATTCTGCACCTTGTAGCTTGATGCGACCTAATATGAGATAGTTTCGTATTATCAAAACAAACATGTGATGTCTTTATTTATTTATTTAATATACTATATTATTTTTTTTTTATTTTTTTTTATAATGTGTTTTTTATTAATGTGATCAAAGTTGAGTTAAATATATTGTTTTAATTTTAAAAAAATGAAGAAAAAAATATGCATCACGACACTTGAAAACTGGTGTTATGTCAGGGAGGGGTGTTTTAGTGTCATAGTCAAAACAGGTGTCATTGGCAAAAAATGCTGCTGTGGCACCACTTTTTCCATAGCACCCCCATGGTACCAACTGTACTCAGCGCTCTTGCCATACGTTCATTTGCTTCAATTCCTTCTATTTAAATTTGCTGCAAGCTTCATATTTGTGATCGTTTGTGTTAATTATAAGAAAAAGGTATCAAGATATTAACATGGGTTCCTTCTTGTATGCCTAGATATAGATTTGAAATGGGTGGATTAGGCGGATTGGGTGACCGGCAAAAAGGCGACTTTCTTTTATCATTTTGACCCGTTAGAGATTAAACAAACTCAATTATAAATAAATGGATTGAGACAACTCTTGGTACAACATTGTTGAGTTTATAATACATGATATACAATAAAACATGTATACATCAAGAGTACACAGCGGAAGATTTAAGATCATAACAAATAAATAATTAACTGAATTAAAAGCGTAACATACCTCTGCGGATGTGGATCTCTTGAACAAAAAGCGAAGAAGTGGTTTAAAGAGTTGTCCCTTACCGTTTTACAACTCAAACCAATTAGGTGTAATAATAGTGTCTTACTACCCAGTTTTGTACACCGCGAATTAACCAACGAATCGGCGTGCTAGATCTAACACAAGTCCTTGTTTTATGAAAAACAAAACCAAAACACCCTATATGGAGTTCGGCCGAAGTAAGGAAGAAAGAGGAGAGGCAAGATCTAGGGTTAATTCAATGCACAAAATTATGAAAAACCCTAAGCCCTAGCCTTTGTATATATAGTGTATAGAATACTTGAAGAAAAAGTTAGGGCCCGTTTGGTTCGGTGGAATCCTAAGGATTCTGGTGGAATTGGAATCCAATTCCATTTCATAACGTGTTTGGTTGAAAAATTTAAAGAATTTGAAATCTGAATTCCATTCCTTACTGTGTTTGGTTGGCAAATGGAATGGAATGAAATTCCTTCAAAATCCCATATATATGGAATTCAACATTCCATGGCAATATGAGAAAGATTGTTTACAATTCCATGGAATTCATATTATCTTTATTTATTATTATTATTATTATTATTATTATTATTATTATTATTATTATTATTATTATTATTATTATTATTTATTTTATTTTTATTATTATTTTTTTATTATTATTTTTTAAAATTTTTAATTTATTATTTTATTTATTTTTTTTTATTTTTTCTTTATTATTTTTATTTTATTATTATTATTATTATTATTATTATTATTATAAACGATCATTTAATTATTATTGTTATTATTATTATTTTTTATAAACAACCATGTTATTAAGATTTAAAAATTATTACTTATTTAAAATTGAATATAAATTATTATTTATTTAAAATTTTATATTTTTATTATATTTAAAAATTATTATTTTTAAAATTAAATATAATTTATTTATAGCTTACTTTTTTAATTTATACTTTAAAAAATACAATTGTATTTTATATAAAAAAATTATTATTATAATTTGATAAGTAATTTATTTATTAAATAATATTTAGTTTATTAATCTTAAACTAAAATTAAATTTTAAATATTTTAATATAATTGTTTTTTCTCATTTCATTCTTCCAACCAAACATGCGCTAGTATTTGCAGATTTCAATTACGTCAGATTTTAAATCCTTAGGATTTCAATTTCTAACATTCCATTCCTTCACATTCCAATTCCTTAAACAGATTCCAATTCCGTCAAAAACATTCTGCGAACCAAACGAGCCCTTAGGGTTTAGGGCTTGGAGAAGCCTCCTTGGCCGGCCACCCTAAGGGGAGAAAAGAGATTTCAAATCTTTTCCATTTTCAAGATATTCACCATATATATTCTCCCATTTAATACTTAACGGTCGTTAGTCATTTCCGTTAAATACTTAACGATCGTTAGACGGACTTTATGTGTAATAATTAATCGTAAACATTAACATTAATTATTTAAATTGAATTCTCATTCGCTAATGTGTGCAATCCCGTGGTCACGAGTTGAATCGGACATTTACGTATTTATAAATATATACATTTCCAAGACTCCCACTTGGATATGTTTACAAAACTTGTAATGACATTGGTTAGCATCTAGCAACACGCCAATGCCCGGTACATTTAACTTCGTGTATGGTTTTCTGGAGAAAAACCAAGTTTGATGATTCATCATTATATTCATCCTTTTGTTTCTAATACCATGTTAACAAGAATATGGATCTCACTCATTTCTTAATTAACTATTTTGTTTCTTGCTTTATGTGATTGATTAAGATTACCAATTCTTACGAACATATTCCAGGAAGACCTTGGGCATGGCCAAATATGCAACATCTTAACAACCCTACGAGGGCCAGGTGTATTATACTTCAAAATAAATTTGAAGGAAACAAATCATATTTTGACTACAAGCGGGATTCATAAATTTACAGACACTTACGAAAACAACCCCTTATACTGCTACCAGTTACGTATAGCGTTAGATTGCTTCACAAAAATGCACTACATCTATGACATATCTCTGGTATCTCAAGTCAGAGGATAAATATTCATGATATACTTAATGACAAAGATCCATAAAGTATCATCATGTGGGTGGGATAAGTCCTATACTCAATTCATTTAATATCATCTGAAATTAGTCATGCTACGCATCAATATACTTTCAAGTATATTCTAACTAATACTCAGATTTGTCTTAATTCAATATCATTCCCATGTTATTGATCGACAACGAACTATTTAGAATAACTTAAGTTATTCAAGGATTTAAACATGCAAATATAGGATAACATCATAATAAATGAATAATAAACATAACAAAATACTTTATTTCATTTCAATAATAATGTTTAGAATATCCTTTTATCCAAATACTAAATAGATCAATACATGATAATTCTTAGTTAATGAATTTAGCCACAAGTCATGCAACTCATACTTGTTGACAAGGCATAATTTCAACTAACTTTGATCTATTGGAATTTTGAGAATACTTATTTCAAAAATTCAATAAGTGAATTTCTTGTATGTGTTTACACATATCTTGATATTGTCATATCATTCCATAAGGTGCGTGACAACCTGAACCACCTTTATATGACAATCATCTTTCAAAACTTTTAAAGTTTAAAGTATTATTTATTCTTTAATGTATAATGCAACTATGCTCTTAGTTGAGCATAACTAGTCAACTTGGTCATCATCAAGGATACCGTGACTAGAATTGAGTGTCATCTCAATCATACTAGCATCATTGTGTACAACAATATGCTCTTTAAACATCCGTAAACTTTGAACAGTTATAGTGTAATGTTGGTGCCTACCAAAACTCAAGTTGTTGGCAATGACAATTATGAAACAATTGTCATATTTTCATCCATAAAATCTAGGAGCATCTCCAGACTGTGGAATGTGATTCTAAATCCAAACATATTCCTTTTAAAATATTTATTACACTAACAACTTTCAATGTTGTCAAATCATCTTGTAATGACACAACAATCTTATACACAACATGATGTTCATGATGAATCTTCAAGTTAAACTTTAAGATCTCATTCATATTCTATCTTGTCGAAGATATGTATTCATCATTTTCTATTTGACTCATTTATTTACCGCATATGTTTATAATAATAAACATATATTCCAAGGTTGTATATATTATTTCCAAATCTTACGAACGAAGTTTCATTCCCAACTAAAACTTAATTCAAGTGGAATGTAGTTGCCCATACAACATATAAGATTTAAGAAAAATAAATAATACTCCTAATAGCTTTCAGGAATACTTATGAACAATCTTATTTTAATTATTAAATCAAACATGGATTTAATATTAAACATAAGAATCATCTCCTAGATGCATGCATATATCCATTCATGGATTTTTGCAGTCTGTACATATTCAAAGATTATTTGAATCTATAAAACTACTTTGTATTACTCATCGTCCTCGCAAAAGTAATTCCACAACAAAGAGTTTTGATATTCATTGTCAAAATTTCATATCAATGAAACTAAGTATGACAATTATAATCTTTATACTTCTATTTAATGTATCTAGAAAGAATATTCAATCATAGTTAATTGATTAAGTATGATTAATATTATTGTCACTAGACATGCATTAAATATGTGTACAATATTGTCCATATGATTCCTACACAAAGATTTAAACCACTAGGGTTTCCATTCTTTGAAGAAACTCATTAAGATAAACCAAATATCTAAAGTTGATTATCGCTATGGACATGACATCTCTACATTCATAGTATGATTGATTTACCACACTTCAACATTTGGTAAATTCATCATTATGATTAACAGGCTTACCATGATCCTGTAACTCATATTCCTCAACATATTAAATATCTGAGATATCCTTGCGGATCTATGAATGACAATTCCATCATACTGAGGTCTATCGTATACATGTTTAGCCTCATCATGATATTTGCTAGTGCATTTTAGAAGATTATGTATTTTGTAATTCAATGTTTCAAGATCTAAACAAAACTCCCACTTGCCTTTAATAATTTAAATATTACCTTTAAATAGTTTAGCAAGTAGAGCAACAATACATTGTTCTCTTTTGAGATATTACAAAAAATATTGACAGTTCCTGACATTAGTTTGTTACAACCCACTTTACAAGTAGTTTAACAAATTCAGAACTTCATTATTAGACTTAATGTGATTCATCACATTCCATAAAAATGGTGTCTTATTAATCTTCTAGGTTGGATTCTTATTGAGTATATTCAATCTATACTCAATCTACTAACCTTGATAACATGTGAAAGAAACTATAGTTATCTTGAATCAAACATGCCAACAGATTTTGATTCTTCTAACTGAACATACCATAAAACAATGGTATTTTCTTAGAATTAATATTGTAAGAAAATCTAACAATATTTAAGATAACCATCTACTCTTTGGCTTACCTATTTACCAACAAAGTAAAACTTAATGGTACAATAGAATTACCAAGTCAATTGCATGCATTATAACACAAGTATTTTTGACAAAGTCAAAAGACATATGGTTATAATCACTATACGTTATAAGTCATTGATCAACTCATTGACTTCATGCATATGTATTAAAACATAGCAAGTTAACGTCTTACTTTATATTGTAAGTCTTTAAAAGACTTCATGTTTGTGACTTTACAAAATCATAAACATTTATAATTAAAGTAATTATGAACACCACCTCAGGTTTCAATTAATATTTCAAGTTAATATTTACTACATATATTTAAGTCATTCAACGAATACTTAAATTCAAAGTAGTATTAGATTACTTCATTTAATTATGTCATTCCATGAAATGTTCAACGTAAGAAACTCCAAAATCATCCATGCTCGTTCTCACGACACATGGGTATTTTACCTTGGGCTACAATCTAGTTCACGTTCTCACGTAACATAAATTGTAACTACAAGTGTTTCTTAAATATTGAATGACATAAATATTTAAAATAAAGTAGTCTTTGTTATCAACTTGACACATGTTCTTAATAGGGAAATCATACATATTTAAATGTATACTTCCTATTAGAACGTTATTCTCTTACTTTACAGTCAAGAGAATCCATTTAAATCATATTAATATGTGTTGTACCTTGCACACAATAAAGATTTCTCCCACTTGTGCATGGAACAACATCATGTAACATATAAACAACACGCTACACGTTCGTTTATTTGATTAATATGATTTGTGTCATAGATATAACTAGTAGATATAGGACTATATATATTTGTAAGGAAACGCACATGACAATCCTTAAAACACATAAGTGACTACAATTGGAAAGTAATTATCTTTGAAGATAATCTGGGTTACTACACAGGAAACAAAGCTTGTAGCTCCCACTGAATTAGAAATCATTATAACAACTTCTTATTCAGTAATGCACCACAAATGCTCCCACTGAATTTGACAACACTGTAAGTGTTTCATAACCAGTGAAAACAACTTGCTTGCTTTTTACTTTCCTACACCTTTAAAGAACCATACGTAATCATTACTAAGGTACTAAAAGGTGTATTCTACTCTATGAATAATGGAATATCCATCAATGTTATTAACTCGAAAAATTTGGTATGCAATTTCTTCCTTAACAGGCCTACCATGCCCATAATGGTATGTAGCACCTTTAAAGGTTAAAGCAAAACAACTAGATAAATAATGCTAGTTTGCCTTTTACCAATTTTCGCGGTAAATAGTCTAACTTCTAATTTAGTAACTCATATACATGTTTTCCAGTTAACTAACATTCATGTTTGTTACAAAAGGATTCATTCACCAAATGAAGGTAATGAAGTCTTTATGGTAAATAAGATGTGCAATTCATTGCTATGAGTTACATTAGAATTTAGACAATTCAAATGTTCCTATTATACCTTTCTCATTCATGAAAAGGAATAGGATTGAGTCTCGTGCTTCTCCCATGGAAAGAGACTTAGTTTGTCTTTTCGGTAAATTATTCTCGATCAAACATTTGTTTGAAAGCAGAATGGATCAATTTACTAATCAAAGACTAAACCCCGTTTACGGTTAAATGTTGCATTTATACATTCAAAAGAATTACAAAATTCAATTTTAGTATTTTCGATAATTAACCTTTTCAAGAAAATTAAATACCTATGGTTCATAAATATATAACCATTTAATTTTCATTGAAAAACTAGGATCCAAATTGACATAGTTTCATCACATCAGTTGATCTGCTAGTAATGAAATTATTCAAGATGGTAAGAGTCGAACCTCAATTGCCAATTTTCAAATTGCAATTCCTAGATTTATGGGATTTACATCTAGCCAATTTCAATTGCCATGTAAACATGTTTTATCCCCATCTTATGCCTTGAGTTGTCAGTTCTCACTACAAAGCTCAATTAAGTTGTCCAACTTAAGAAACTGCAAAATCGTCCATGCCCGTTCTCACGACACGTGGACATTTTACCCTTTGATTACGATTTAAGTCACGTTCTCACGCAAATAAAAGGTAATCTTAGGTGTTTCCGTCTCGCTGGATGGCATATAACTTAAATTAAGGGTAATTATTTTGATGTCAAATCAAATATGTACAAAGATGTCATGCATTCATCTTCGTAGCATAGGTTTTATTAAAATATTTATATACTTGTTTTAATGTTTAAGCTTTTCATCATCAAACTTTAATCGAGGTATTGGTAAACCAATTAAAGAATTACCTTTAATTACCACTATATCCTACTGCTGCATGAGTCATAAGACCCAAGTTATTCGGATAATTACCACAAAAGTGGGCGTGGGAATTTAAGGTCAATTCACCCTTATGATTTTATGCACATTCATAAGAATACTTGGTAGCTCCATTAAGACGCACAAAGTTTGTCAATAATGGGTGAGCCGTTCTAGCTATTTTGTGCATGAAAATCAATCAATTAAACGGTTACGATTACTATGCTTAAAATTACATGTTTCACCATTGTTTAGGTCAGTTTATTTTTCTTATAAAAATACCCTTGTTACACACAACAAACAAGCAAGTATTTTAAAAAATAAACAAATAAACAATGAATGCATAACATAATAATAAGTCATGCATATCAAATAGCCACATGCAAACCTTTTTGATAAATCCTATTAATAATCAATTCTAGATCTGTCAATATGCATATATTTAATTAAGACTTTCACCTGTTTTCATCTATGTACAAGGTGAGCCACATGCATCGATTCATCGATTGCGTAAGTCAAAATTAAATACACACCACATAGCACATAATTGATTAAATTAATAATGATTGAGGTCTTCCCCAATTTTAGATCTATCATAATTTAGTGTATATCACTTAAATAAGAAAGACATACAATAAAAGCAGATCCATGATAAAACATGCATGTAATTATCATGGACATAAAATTACACTTAACAATTAATGCAATTAAACAGAGTTATGCAATACAAATAAAATTGCATGCATCCTAGGGTTTCTAATCCAATTAAAACTTTATTTTACAAAACCCTAATTAGGGCACAAAAAAATGCCCCCCTAAAAAAATTAGGGTTTAGGTTTTGCAAACCCTAGATCTACGCATACAAATAATAACACAATCATGTTTATTTTATTTATGTGTTTCAGTAATTAATTACTTGTTATATAAGGCTCGTGATGCCCATTGAGTTTATAATACATGATATACAATAAAACATGTAGACATCAAGAGTACACAGCGGAAGACTTAAGATCATAACAAATAAATAATTAACTGAATTAAAAGCGTAACATACCTCTTGCGAATGTCAGATCTCTTGAACAAAACAGAAGAAGTGGTTTAAAGAGTTGTCCCTTACCGTTTTACAACTCAAATCAATTAGGTGTAAGAATAGTGTCTTACTACCACAGGTTTTGTACACGAATTAACCAACGAATCAAGCGATTGCTAGATCTAACACAAGTCCTTGTTTTATGAAAAACAAAACGAAAACACCCCATGGAGGGGGAGTTCGGCCGAAGTAAGGAAGAAAGAGGAGAGGCAAGATCTAGGGTTAATTCAATGCACAAAGTTATGAAAAACCCTAAGCCCTAGCCTTTGTATATATAGTGTATAGAAATCTTGAAGAAAAAGTTAGGGTTTAGGGCTTGGAGAAGCCTCCTTGGCCGGCCACCCTAAGGGGAGAAAAGAGATTTCAAATCTTTTCCATTTTCAAGATATTCACCATATATATTCTCCCATTTAATACTTAACGGTCGTTAGTCATTTCCGTTAAATACTTAACGATCGTTAGACGGACTTTATGTGTAATAATTAATCGTAAATATTAACATTAGTTATTTAACTTGAATTCTCATTCGCTAATGTGTGCAATCCCGTGGTCACGAGTTCGAATCCGGACATTTACGTATTTATAAATATATACATTTCCAACAAACATTTCTAGTGAAATCAAGAGACAGAGTGACAACTTTGTCGTACTATTATACACCTTAATCATCACAAGGTGCCAATGCAAGCGAGTCACCAGAATTAGCCAAATTGATAGATGTGTCGCCCTCATGAGTCCTACCAAAAAACTCAGCAAGCAATAGAGTTTGAGTCCGCTTGACGTAATCCAAACTATTGATGTTTCGCAAAGGGTAACATAATGAGTCATACAAAGATTGCCTAAAGAAAGTATATTTAACACATAACTACTTGCAGGCTTGCAGCGTAGAATACTGCAATTTGTACTAAGACAATGTACATTGATATATCAGTACATAGATGAGAGGTTATGGATCTTGCAAGGCTAGAATCTCCGCCCCTCCATATGTTCACTGACACGATACCAAAAACCAATCGCAATAAAGAAAAACGACCATGTAACTGAAATTTTGTATGTTCATCAAATTCTCATTTTCTATCAGTTATCAAGTTAATTCACATTTAAAGTACTACCATTTAAAGTAGTCAAACATTAGCAACAAACTTCGGTTTTCGCATCCATGTTCTTTTGGACTAGATTTAACGCATACTTTGTGAATATAACTATAGAGTTGTACTTACCTTATGATACACAAAGACAAACAATCTTCATAAACTAGAACAAAATTCAACTAAAAGAGACAAAATGACCAAGTGAGTTTCTCGACCAATTTAGACACAAGATTACTTCACATTACCGACGGAACTTAATTAACTTCATAGCATGTAATTTAAGAAACACAAAACGAGGTGCATTATCGTTTTTTTTTTCCTTGACCATCAAACAAAAAAGAATGAAAATATTAGTGTAACTGTGTAAACCCATATGAAATCACGTACTCAAATTGCGTCGTCCCTTAATAAGTGGTACCATATTTGAACTTTGGCCAAAAAACGTCAAATGATTTCTGGAATATCGATATACATCCACTTTTGTTAGAAACAAGATTTATTTCAATTGTTTTTGCTTCATTTAGTAAATTTTATTATCACTTTCTTTGGAAAGGAGAAGATCAACTAACGAAGTGAAATCTATATAAGCTTAAACAAACACTCTTTTTACTTTTACATCCCACGTAGGTTAATGAAGTGAAATCTATACACGCTTAAACAAGTTTACATCGCACATAGGTTAAAGAAGTGAAATCTTTCTTGTTTATATACTATAGTAAATGAGAATCATACATGTTTAGAATATTACTATGTTTTCAGATACATTTATTTGTGAAGTTGATTATGATTATAAAGCTAAAATTTTCAAACCTCACACTTACCTGTATCTCAAGATATATATAAAACTCTTGACTTTTTAGTGTCTTTTGTCACTTAAAAAATGAGTAATCCAAATTTATTAGTATTTAAAAAAGAAGGTATATTTATAATATAGAAATGCTTAAACTAAACTACTTGCAACTTTGAATCGCTAATTAACTTCATGGCATGAAATTCATGAAACAAAAAACGAGTTGCATTATCTTCAAACTAAATCAAATTGTGTTGTCATTTGATAACTGCATTAAAACTTTGGCATTAACTTTCTTAGTAGCTCCAAACTACAAACTCTATAATGAACATAAGAACTAGTGCAGATTAATATTGTTTGATAAAACCTAATTCTACCTTATATCCCACATAGGTTAAAAAAGTGAATTATCCTTTAGTTAACGAATTGTAAATTGAGAAAAACACAACTACAAACTCCAAGCTATAGTATCTTGTTTAGAAGTACAATATAATTTGATCCATTGTATTCAGGAAACACGAAACGAGTTGCAGTATAGCCATTTTTCTCCTCGGCCACAACCGAACAAAAAAGAACGAAAAGATGAGGAGTGAACCCTCGTGAGGATCGCTTAATGCAATAGCGTCATCACTTAATAACCGTATTAAACAATGGCACCCTATTATCAAAGTCACTTCAAAGTACAAACGCTACATAAGTATATAACGGACAAATAAATGTTATATAGAAATGCAAGAGTCAACATGTAGGGATGCACATTATTTGATCAAAACCATTCCAAATTTAGATCCCACATAGGTTAAAGGAAATATTTCTTGTTTAAATCGTATAAAGAATGACAATCATACATGTCTTGATTATTACTATTTTTTCGGATACATGTGTTGGTGAAGTTGATTATAAAATCAAATATTTCATACTTCATTAACATATCATTTGAAAATGAATATAAATTCTTGACTTTTTTTAATATTTTCTCCAACATAAGTAATCTAAACTTTTTATTTACAAATATTGTCCATATGCTTATGTAACAAATTAGTTGGTACCATCATTCTCAATTTAACTGTTAACTAGGGATTTTCTAGGTTACATGATGATGTCATCAATAGGAACGTTTCACCGATCCACCTGAAGTTACTTAACCCCTACTGTGAGGTAGGCTCTTCAAGTCAATAATGCAAGAGGAACCATTCAAACCGATCTAGATGTGCATAATCACATCCATGTGACTAAGAAATGAGGCAACTCTCATACAACACGGGTGATTTGAGCCCCTCTTGGTTCTTGATTATTTTAGAGAATATATGGAGATAAACTGACAATAATCTCCTACCAATGATAAACTTAATCAATTACGAGGAACCCAACGGAATTGAGTCACCAGAATGATGTAAACACGAGTCTTGCTAAAAAAACTCATAGAACATCACTCAAGTTCACCTATCCAAACTATTGATGTTCTACAAGCGAAGATTTCCTACTCATTTTGTATACAAAACTTATCGTATATGCTAATGTCATTATATTTAACAACTAAAAGGCTTAAATTAAACTAGTTGTAACGTAGAATACTTAACTATCTTCATGGCATGTAATTCAAGAAACACAAAAAGAGTTGTGTTATCGCCAACTATTTCTTCGACCACAACCAAACAAAAAAGAATGATAATATGAGAGTAAACCCATAAGATAACAATGATAAAAAAAAATTCTCCGTAATGGACATCTGAATCCAATTTTGTCATCACTTAATAACTATATAATGAACATATAACTGGTTTATAGTAGATTTTTGCTATTTACAGTTCAACCTTTTATTCCACATAGGTGAAAGAAGTGAAATCTTCTATGTATATTTTTGACAGTGTAAGAAAACAACTTGTGTTGAGAATGCTATCATGTTTTTTGTTACAAGATGGAATTGGAGTTTATTAAATTAGGGAGAAAAACTCTAATCTCATCGTGCATTGAGAATTGATATAAAAGTCTTGATTTTTTTTTTTTTTTTCAATCTTGTAACTGAATTTTTTTAACAAAACACATATAGCATAAAAAAATTTAAGCAAAAGAATCGCTGCAACGCGCATATGTTGGCCTTTCTTAACCCATATCAACCATATCAAAGTCTACCGGTTCAAGTTTTTTTTAGCCTGGTCAAGTTTAATAAAAGAAAATTTTATAAAATAGCCTCCCAAAATATGCAACGAGTTACGAAAACTATGAATTTTCTACTATTTACAGTTTTTTATATAACAAATTTTATTTATCAAATACCTAATAAATATCTAGTTATTTTTTTAATAAAAAATATACCAACGAAAAGGTCTGAATTACGAACGAAACGAGCCCAGCTTTTGACGTACGCACGATATTATAAAAATGCTGAGGTTTAATATATATTTTGAAAAATAAAATAAAATAAAAAAAATTCAAAACACAACCTTAAATATACCTAATAACTTTAAAAACTATCATATTTTATTTAAAAATAGAGTTGACAAAAAAATTACGATAACTACACTGTACTTTTAGCTACTTACGATCTTTGATATAACAAACTTTATTTATCACATACGGATTTCCTCATAAAAAATATACCGTTGAAAAAACATTCAAATTACAAACAAAATGAGGCCAATCTCGTAACACGACTGACTTACGTGCGATTTTAAAAAAATTATTACGATCTTATATAAACTGTTGAACTTTAATATATGTTTACAATTTTAAAACTACGAAACACACACATGCTAAAAAGTGTTACGCCTTCTCACGTCTAATATTACGCCTAGAAAACACTAAAATTAAAATCTAAAAAAATTTATAAAACCAGAATTTTTATAAAAGAAACACATACGGCGACAACAAATAGGCCCTGCCATAACACGCGAATACCTATCTAATCATTGAAGCTATGACCCAGATTGAACCTATCTGTATGCTTTGAGGCTAACAATATTTTTATCGTCATCGTAAAAATTAAGGGGCTGTTTGTTTTGAGGATTTCTAAGTGTATGAATGGAAATGAGAATTATTTTAGTTGTTTGTTTCATGGTTTCATGTTAATCTATCAAAGAGACACCCATAGATTGATACCATACAAGGAGGTAGGGGTGTCATCGGTTCGGTTCTCGGGTTAATCGGTTTATTCGGTTCGGTTTGTTCGGTTAATTTTTTTTGGGCCATAACCTAAAATCGAACCGAACCAAAAATATATGTGACCAAACCGAACCGAGAACCGAACCGAAGTTCGGTTCGGTTATGGGTCAAAACCGAAAACCGAATTTATATATTTTTTAATTTAATTAAATAGATTTTTAGCAAAAAAAAAATTATTTCAAGTATAAAAAGTATTTTTTTTATATTAGGATAAAATTTTAATGGTCTTTTTGTATATATAAATATATAAAAAATATATATATTAAATATATAAAGTGTTTTTATGTATAAATATATAAAAAATATATATAAATTTATATAAATTCGGTTTTCGGTTCAGATAGCCAAAAATATATCCAAACCGAAAACCGAATTTTTAGTTCGGTTCGGTTCGGTAACAGGTTCGGTTCGGTTTTTTCGGTTCGGTTCGGGTTCGGTTTTTGGTTTATTCGGTTATTACCCAACCCATGAACACCCCTACAAGGAGGGTGGGTTTTCTGATAATTCATGAAGGACCAATCTGACTCTTTATTTCCCAACACAAAATGCATCAACTTTTTTCTTTTACTATTTTTATTTTAACCTTTAAAATTAAAAATATATTAAACCATAACTAAACCCAAATATACACCAAACAATGCTATTGATATAGGGCCCGTTTGGTTTAGGGGAGCAACTTTTGGATTTGGGGATAAAAGTGAAAAACCTTGTTTGTTATGAAAATTGGGTTTTAAAATTGAGGTCTGATCCCCATCAATGCTACTTTTGTGAAATACCTGCATAGCAGGTGACTTTTGAAAGAATCATGCGGGCCCTATTTCTTATCTTTCTATCTCTTTCCTCTCTCTTTAATTAAATATAATTTTTTTATAACTAAATATATATATTAATGTATAATAAATAATTTATTTATATTATTATATATTTTCTCTCTCCAATATCAAATTCAAATCCAAATCCTAATCCAAATTTAAACCCATCTATAAACCAAACGGCCCCATAATCAAACCCACTTTCATTCCATTCTTTTTGAAAGACACACCTATTGTGATTCTAGGGCAATAAACCAAACGCACCCTAAGGCTAGTCCCAATCGAAGATTTGAAATCAGTTGGGCAACCCCATTTTCCACACTTGACCGATGTTCACATCGATTGTGGACATCGGTTGAGGGGTCTAGAAAACGCAAATAGGTTCAAATCTCGACCAAGGTTAAACCATACATGTTCCATGCAATTTTCAATGTCAGGGGTTTAAAATTTTCATTTGACCGTTTGGTCATTAAAAAATATATATATATATATATATATATATTTTAAACAATTTTACCACTCTATAAATACCAACTTCACCTCAAACACAATTCACCACTCACTATTTCTCATCTATATTCATTTGAATCTATATTCTCATCCAAGTTCAAATTGTTAAAGAAAAATATCCCATAATCAAAAAACCGAAGATCATTTCTTATCTATATTCATTTTAATTTTAATGAATTTAAATTTAATGTTTAAAATGTTTGAATTAAAAAAAAAATAAAAAAAAAATAAAAAAACAACAACTTGGGTCATCGACTATGGCATCCGGGTCATGTCTGGTCGCTGAAGAGAGAAAACTGACGTGACGTTGGTGACCTGGGTTATCTCAGGTCACGATTGGGACCAGCCTAACAGTTGACTATCAAAGTTATGGGCTTCTTAGTGTTATTTGGGCTAACCCATATATAAAGTATTTGGAAATTAACCCACTTCAAAGACATTCTATATATGGAATAAAACCAAACGTCGTTGGATTATTTTAATGATAAAAGATCATTTGAGAACAAAAGATTATTTACATATCAAGGGATCAATCTCCACCCTCCATTTTTATTTGATCTAATGGATGAGATTAATCCCAACAATTTTAAAAACCCACTTTTATCATTTTTTTTCAAATATTAATATCTTTCAAACCGTTAATCGTTAAGCGAAAAAAAATATATCATTGCGACGAGCATTTAATTATCTTTCTATAGATAGGCACTTTGATATATTTTCGACAAAAAAATTTTTTTTTCCGTATTTTTCACCTTTTTTTTTTAAGTTTTTTCGTTTTTTTACGTTACTGAAATTTGCATTGAAAAATCATATATGATAAAACACTAATTTGAATATCATATGTGATATTAGTGTAATATCATATATGATATGTAATATCACATGTGATATTAGTGTAATATCATATATGATATTACATATAATATCACATGTGATATTACATATCATATATGATTTAACACTGATATTCAATTTAGTGTTTTATCATATATGATTTTTTCATGTAAATTTCAGTAACGTAAAAAAACCAAAAAAATAACGAAAAAACGTGAAAAAAACAAGTTTTTTTTCTTTTTTCGAAAGTATATCAAAGTGCCCGTCTATAGAAAGATAATTAAATGCTCGTCGCGATGGTGTAAATATTTTCACTTAACGATTAACGGTTTAAGAGATATTTAAATTATAAAAAATATGTGAAATAATAAAATGCTTTTAATCTCAGCCATTGATTTCTTTTTAAATGGATGGTGGAGATGAGTCCCTTGGTATGTGAGAAAAGTTTGGTATGTAAAATAACTCTCATCTATTTTAATAGTTTTTAATATATAGTAATCGACTATGTCGGCGGTAATAAATAATAGGTATATATTAAGCGCCTACGTCCATGGGAAAAAATAATACGTACCCTATTTGGGCTGTAGTTGGTCCGGTGGTAACATTTACTTTCAGCCCATTGTTATCTTTAAAACTATGTCACGCATGAATTTGTATATATATATATATCTTTTATATTATATAATAAAACAAAACCCCTAGCGGGAATTTTTCATTTCAAAAAAATTAATTCATACCTCATTTAGTAATATTTTTAAATAATACAACTTTTTAAAAAAAAGTTTTATAAAAATTAATTGAAATTATTTCCTTATTTATCTAAAAAAGTATGAAAAAACGTTTTTGAATTCATGTGGAAAAAAAACCAGAAAATACACATGGGCCTCATTGATATTTTTCATAATTGATACCCAAAAGTGTAACTTTTTATAAAAAAAAAGGGAGTCACTCTTCACCCTCATTCATTCCCAATTACCTTCAGAGTTGCTATACTCACACCACACCATTCATTCATTCAGAAACCCTAACTCTTTCTTAAAACAATAAAATCAACTTATCCTAAAATCCTAGCTATTCCACCTGAAATCCTAACACCACACTATTCCACCTTAAACCCTAGCTTGACATGATTTTTAATTAGTCAATGATATAATCAACTGGGTAATAGATGATGACGTTGTTTTTGGTTATTATTCATATTCAATGTTATGCCGATTTCAAGGTAAAAAGTGTTTACATATAAAATCTCAAATTACCCCTTTTTTTAATAGCAGGTTTTCAATCTTTATGGTTTTATACTTTATGATCATTTAATGGTTTTTGTAACTTAATTTTAGCTTATTTTGGTTTTGGGTTTATCGTCATTAGCTTTTAAGGTTTAGGGAATTGATTTTTGGGAATTTGGGGGTGTTAATGATTGTTGTGTTGAGGTGAATGATACACCCGAAGCTCAAATGTGATTTGCGTTGGAATGGTGTTTGGTGATTGCTGAGAATTTGTGTTTGTTTTTTAAGAGTTTTAGGTTGGAAGTTGTTGCGTAGGTTTAGAAATATTTGAATAAAGATTAAGTCTTTTCGGTACCTTATTCGTTTTGGTGACCCATTGACCCATCTACTTTTCATTATGCCGATTTATATTAACAGAAATTGGTGTTGATATGTATGAAATTAGATGTTATATTTCTTTTAAACAGAACATATCCTTTGCACTGAAAAGATTACACCATTAAGCTTTATATCAGATATTGCATCTGCACAATCCAGTTATTGCACAATATAGTTGATGGAGTTCGGACATACATGGAGATATACACCTATGCTGATATGTTTTGCTATAGCCTATATGTTAGCCATCAATCTATATTTCAAATATATAGTTTCTAGATAAGTATGTTATTGAAGTAGGTCTTTTGTTATAATTAGATTAAAATAGTTGCGCATAATAGTCCTAACAATCTTGGCCTGATAGACTAACTGTTGATTTGCAAAGTTATGTTCCCAATATGTATCAAAATGAAAAGATCTAACTTCATAATCCAATACTAGGATACATTTTAGGCAACTAACTTTTCGTGATTTAATTTGTCATATATTATTGTGTCTAGCTAATATATTGAGGAAGTAATGTGTAACATTTGGGTAGTAAAAATACTAAATGATGGGTTGTATTGGCATGCGGGAACCTGGTTATGTGAACCTGCATGCTTATGCTACAAATCCATGCATGCGCAACACATTTTGATAATATTTTCTTTCTTATGGGCTAAAAGTTAATTTAAGATGATCTTATTCATCTACATATGATCATCTATCTGTTATGTTTTGTTTGGGAAAAGCTCTACAATCAACCGGTTAGAATATTATTTCTCGCAAATTGTTATATTGCCAATATAAAGAGTGAGATATTAAGCGCAAGGGGCAGAATAGTCACTTTTTTACGCATATACTAAATTGGGTGCAAATGTGCAAGTATAAGATTATGAAGTGCATAGATACGTTTGTTCAATTTTCCTTTCAATGTTAGTATACTGCATTTACGCTAAAATTATATGATAATAATAACGTTATAACGTAGAAGCCTTATGCCACTAACATACGTGATTAAAAATAGAACAGACCATATGTACTATCATTTTCTTAACATTCTCTATAGTGGGACATATTATGCATGAGTCGAACTGTCACAATTCTCAATTTCCGGTCATTTCTCACATTTACTATTTCATCGTTTATCGTAAACTAGGTTTACGAGTATCAAATTCACGTAACCTTAATGGTTTAGCTGTGAATTCATGATCATATCATCGAGGACATTTCATATAGACTAAGTTTAGTCTACATATCATTAACATCATTGTCATCATATTAGTTCATGCATGGTTTTGCATTTTACATTAAACGCGTAATTTTCATATTAAATAAACGTTATCGCGTGATTAATTATTTTGAACAATTGATCCGTTACTTCCAAAAATTATTCCGATATATTTTTATACTCATATTAAGTTTATAAAAATAATATTATGACTTTACCCAGTGTTTTAAATTTATTTTGTATATAAATTGTTATATTTATATAATTACGACGGTTTTCTTAAATTCTACACGATTATTATTATTTCACTCAAATTTGCCAAGAAATGTATTTTTATAATTTTTATGACCTAAATATATTTTATCTTGACCCGTGAAAAGTTATTTTTATTTAACGCTACCCTAAATATTCAAATGTGACTACAACTTATCATTTATCTTCATTAACTTACAAGTAATTATACATAATACATTTAAAAAAAAAAACAATAAAAGTGAATGACTAGCACCCCTTGTCGACACAAGGGGTGAGTCATTGAGGATTTTGCAAATATCTCAAGTGTTTAATGTATTATACTAGTTAACAAATTCATTTCATTCATTTGCAAATACAAGATCAAACTCTCTTGCTCTTTTCTCTCTAAAACCGGCAATCATCAAGAGACCAAGAGGATCACCATATTGTTTTCAAGACAAAGTTTTAATTACTCTAGTATCATTCTTGTTTAGGTTTTGCAATAAAAACCACAAGTGATTAGGAAAAACCCTTTGTCCTTAAACCTCATCATATCACTTGTAAGCATCCATATTCATATTGTTATTTCATATTTATTTTCATGATCATATCATTTTATTTGAGAAACATGCAAGTCTTATGATGTTTGTACCACTTTTTATTTGATTTTTAAGAGTTATATATATATAATCCATCCTATAATTACTCCTTGTTATATATTATTTTTGGTGATGTCTAGGAACCCATGACACCCTAAGAAGGTGTATTGTAGGATTATAATAGCTTCGGAGTTGTTTTGAATGGGTTAGAATAGGTTTGGCGCGAGAAAAACTCATTTCGACAAGTTTGCAAAAGGGTCTGTCCTTATTTTCGAAATCTGGAAAATCCGACAGTAGGTAAAAATTTTTGGCCTAGATATTTAGAAAATATACTTTAAAACGAAACCGTGGCCGCTTGAACGGATTAAAACGGAGCTATAACGAAGAAGTTATGAATTTTTCAAGTTGGCGACGAAAACTATAATTTTCTGGAAATTTCAGCATGTTATATTGATTTTGTACAAGTCAAAAAAATGTAACTTAGGCGTTATAAAAATGTATCGCTTTATCTAAAATATATGAGTTACTTTGATACAACATTTGGAGAACTAAAATTTTGGAGAACAAAACATTTGGAGCACTAAACATTTGGAGAACAAAAACAATTGGAGAACAAAAAGTTTGGAGAACAAGTTTTGGAGAACTAAAAGTTTTGGAGAACTAAATTGTAGAACTTTTTATAAAGTAATGTCTTCTAATAAAAGTGAGTTTACCAAGTAGATTTTCCAAAATGTTCGACCGTTTGTCTAGCGGAGTTGTAATGACTTAATTATGGTTACTCAAACTTGGCCGAAAACCATCCTTAAACTATACTTTGGACTAAAGTACCATACTTAACTTATATTTTCCTTTGTGATCGAGACCTTTAGGATGGAAACTTAAACACTAAAACTTTGAGATAATGATACGAGCTTCCAAAAACCGTTGAGTTTGTTTCCTAACGCTCGACGTGCACCATTTTATGACTAGCTTTTAGAGGCCGTTTTACTCACTTTCATGGATATTTCAACGACATTATTTTACGACGAAAAGTTATATTCTCTTAATAAATCACTAAATGATTATCGTCGGGTATCATTTCAACATAAATACATGTAAAGTAATTTATAAATTGTCAAGACATTATAAGATTATTTTTCGACGATAAACTTTATTTTCAAAAGTGTACAAGTGGTATGGATATCATATGAGTTTGCATGCACGACATTGTTTCATGACTTATATTAGAGCATATCATTTCTAATAGGTCGCGGTTAGAGTGTTGCGTCTCATTTCTGTGCATCCACTCTGTCATCATAACTATTACAACAGGTGAGTAATCACACCCCCTTTTTACCGTTTTGCTATATGTTTGGGGCGAAATGCATGAACCATACTTGAATTGAATTGAGTCTTACTTTTGTGAACTCTTTGACTTGAACATTTGAATTTGAAACAAATCCTTGAACTTAAATATAAACTTATGACTTGTTTGGACTTATTGAACCGTACGTGTTATGACCTTGACCTAAAGTCTCCCATGTTCGGAGCATCACTATAAAGTCTCCCTTATTCGGAGCAACCTAAGGCCTCCCCGGTCCGGAGCAGGGTGTCTCACTATGTTACGGAGCGTTCTCAAAAATTCTCGCCTTATTGGTGGAGTGTGCAAATTCTCCCTTGTTCGGAGTGTTCTTAATTGTATATAATAGTTGTATGATGTACCGTTCGTACATTCGCATTGTTAGTCTCCTATTAGTAGGTAGTATGGATAGCGCTATTAGAGGTCGGTCAACCTCTCGTCCACTATGTTACGGGATGCATATTATTTATTCTAGGGGCTTTGCCTGGCATACATTATTATATACGTGGTACTATATTGTGAATTATTATGGTAACTTATACTCGACTATTAGACACACTATATTTTGTGCAATGGGTTGTGAACACACAGGTTGCAAGTTTTGTATGGGCGGAACTTGGAACTGAGTGGATTTACAATGCCTTTGCTTTGGGAACTCATTTGACCTCGTGTGCTTGAACATAAACTAGACATACTACTTTTGGCAGTGGGTTGTGAACACACAGGTTGCAAGTTTTGTATGGGCGGAACTTGGAACTGAGTGGATTTACGATGCCTTTGCTTTGTGGACTATTTTCGATGACCGAAACTTTTGTCTCTTTCTTACTAGTTTTCTTATTTTACGAAACGTGTATACTCACCAACTATTTTCATAGTTGACCCGTTTTTCTCTCATGCATTTCAGGTGATCGTTAGTAAGCTTTTCTACCAGGTCTTGCATAATGAAGTTTTTACTTGTCACTACAAATCGTTATGTAATAAAACGAGACATTTTGGAATCTAAACTTTGTAATATATTGGCCGATGACGGCTAAACTGGTATTGTAATGGTGTACTCTTTCTTTTAAATCTTAACGTTGGTATGTTATATTATTTTGTGCTTATGTTCCCTTCCGTTACACCTCGTGTTTTCCGCCTCCGGCGAGGGTGTGACAGATTGGTATCAAAGCCAAAGGTTATAGAGAATGCCGATTTTTCAAAAATAAAAATCACAGCTATAACCGGAATAATTTTTTTTTTAATTTAAACATTGAACATCATCCGAGTCAACTAGTCCTATCGTTGCATCGTTAATCATAAATTATACATAGCATGATCAACTATGTCTAATTTATGAAGAACCATGCAATGATAAGAAGGGTAATTTTAAATCATGTTTAGTCGAGTCTTTAGAGTCTGGTCACCTGAAGTTGCATTGGTCGGGTAAGTATGCATAGCATGTTTTTACGTTCACGTCTACATTACCGTACCTTGTTTATACCTTCTCTTTTCCATCTTTCGACTTGTTAGACATAGCATGTCTCTGTTCCTGTCATATTTCGATCACTATAACACAATACCACCGTTCCAAACCTCATCTGCCTTCGTCCGAGTGTCATTTACTCAACCCGATATTTTGGTCCATTGCAGGATCATGGCTGCCAGAAACACACGCTCAGGAGTCAACAACAACGGCAACCCAAACAACAATGACAATCCAAACAACAACGCGACTGGAATAGCGGATCTACTCACCCAAATTATGACGCACCTTGATGCTAGACGAACCAACAACGGAGAAGGTACTTCAAACACTGGTCATGGATGCAGCTACAAGACTTTCATGACATGCAAGCCGATGGAATTTTATGGTACTGAGGGTGCCATTGGACTGTTAACCTGGTTCGAGAATGTTGAGTCGAAACTTAGTATCACGAAGTGTGCTGAAGGAAACAAGGTTGAGTTCTCTGCTGGTCTACTACAAGGTCGAGCATTGACCTGGTGGAACAACCAACTGCAGACTAGAGGAAGAGGGGCTGCAAATGCGTTATCTTGGGAAGCATTTAAGAAACTACTAACTGATGAGTACTGCAGAAAAGATGAAGTGCAAAAGCTGGAAGCGTAATTTTGGAATCACTTGATGGTAGGAGTAGAGGTCGACAAGTACACGATCCGTTTCCACGAGTTAACTAGGATGGTTCCTCACATGGTTTCCACTGTGGAGAAGTTGATCGACCGATATATATGGGGATTGATACCAGAAATTAGGAGGGACGTCACCTCGTCGCACCCAACCACTCTGCCAGCCGCTGTGGGCATGGCGTATCGCTTGACAAATGATGTGATCAGGTCTGGAGAACTAACAAAAGCAAACGACAATGGACGGAAGCGACAGGAGGATCGCCAGGGAAGTCGAGACCAGGATCAGCAAAACAAGAGGCAGCGAATAACCAGGAACTATGGAGCGACCACTCAGGAGCGCAAAGGATATACAGGTCCACATCCTATGTGTACTCGATGTAATTATCATCACTCAGGAGACTGCTCAAAGTGCCACAAATGTGGACAGACGGGCCACATCGCGCGGAATTGCTCAAACAGGACTGGGAACCAAGGACAAAGAAAAGCATGTTACGAGTGTGGAAGTCTGGATCACCTTCGGAACACCTGTCCAAAGTTGAAAGGAACACCCAATCAAGGAGGTAATCGTCCAAACCTGGCGTTGGCAATAGAAGGCCCACAAGATCAGAACATTGAAGTTCCCCCTACACGTGGTCGAGCATTCTATCTGGGTACCGAGGAAGCCCGCAACGCGTAACGGGTACATTCTTTCGAACAACTACCTTATTTCTGTACGACATGATTTTGAGTGCATAACTTCCTTCCAATTTTTTTACCACGTTCACGACATTGATTAATTTGAGACCTATCGATATTGACTTTAGTTGTAAATTATGTTGTTGATTTGATTTGTGTAAGCAAATCCAAGAACGAACAGATCTTTCAAAAGACTTCATTCAAGGATGTTGAATCCTATCATACTAACAACTTGTTTCCTAGCTTGATCTAGTGACAGTTCTTGTTTGATGAGTTGCGAAAGTCAAGCTAAGAGTCAAGTTTTTTTTACTCAAAAGGTCTTTTGAGGGATACGTTCGGTGTTGGGTAAGTTTACCCTATCAAATCTAATCACGGGCATGTATTTAGTTGGATGAGGAACCCATATGCATGAGCATTGACATGATCATTTAGACTATTCGCACGAGCATGAACTTTTAGAACCTTTGTCGCGGTTCGGACTATAGTATCATTAATTGAATCACGAGGACGTGATTCCGCTGACATGGGAAGAATGTCACAATTCTCAATTTACGGTCATTTCTCACATTTACTATTTCATCGTTTATCGTAAACTAGGTTTACGAGTATCAAATGCACGTAACCTTAATGGTTTAGCTGTGAATTCATGATCATATCATCGAGGACATTTCATATAGACTAAGTTTAGTCTACATATCATTAACATCATTGTCATCATATTAGTTCATGCATGGTTTTGCATTTTACATTAAACGCGTAATTTTCATATTAAATAAACGTTATCGCGTGATTAATTATTTTGAACAATTGATCCGTTACTTCCAAAAATTATCCCGATATATTTCTATACTCATATTAAGTTTATAAAAATAATATTATGACTTTACCCAGTGTTTTAAATTTATTTTGTATATAAATTGTTATATTTATATAATTACGACGGTTTTCTTAAATTCTACACGATTATTAATATTTCACTCAAATTTTCCAAGAAATGTATTTTTATAATTTTTATGACCTAAATATATTTTATCTTGACCCGTGAAAAGTTATTTTTATTTAACGCTACCCTAAATATTCAAATGTGACTACAACTTATCATTTATCTTCATTAACTTACAAGTAATTATACAAAAAAAAAAAAAAAAAAAAAAAAAAAAAAAAAAAAAAACAATAAAAGTGAATGACTAGCACCCCTTGTCGACACAAGGGGTGAGTCATTGAGGATTTTGCAAATATCTCAAGTGTTTAATGTATTATACTAGTTAACAAATTCATTTCATTCATTTGCAAATACAAGATCAAACTCTCTTGCTCTTTTCTCTCTAAAACCGACAATCATCAAGAGACCAAGAGGATCACCATATTTTTTTCAAGACAAAGTTTTAATTACTCTAGTATCATTCTTGTTTAGGTTTTGCAATAAAAACCTCAAGTGATTAGGAAAAACCCTTTGTCCTTAAACCTCATCATATCACTTGTAAGCATCCATATTCATATTGTTATTTCATATTTATTTTCATGATCATATCATTTTATTTGAGAAACATGCAAGTCTTATGATGTTTGTACCACTTTTTATTTGATTTTTAAGAGTTATATATATATAATCCATCCTATAATTACTCCTTGTTATATATTATTTTTGGTGATGTCTAGGAACCCATGACACCCTAAGAAGGTGTATTGTAGGATTAGAATAGCTTCGGAGTTGTTTTGAATGGGTTAGAATAGGTTTGGCGCGAGAAAAACTCATTTCGACAAGTTTGCAAAAGGGTCTGTCCTTATTTTCGAAATCTGGAAAATCCGACAGTAGGTAAAAATTTTTGGCCTAGATATTTAGAAAATATACTTTAAAACGAAACCGTGGCCGCTTGAACGGATTAAAATGGAGCTATAACGAAGAAGTTATGAATTTTTCTAGTTGGCGACGAAAACTATAATTTTCTGGAAATTTCAGCATGTTATATTGATTTTGTACAAGTCAAAAAAATGTAACTTAGGCGTTATAAAAATGTATCGATTTATCTAAAATATATGAGTTACTTTGATACAACATTTGGAGAACTAAAATTTTGGAGAACAAAACATTTGGAGCACTAAACATTTGGAGAACAAAAACAATTGGAGAACAAAAAGTTTGGAGAACAAGTTTTGGAGAACTAAAAGTTTTGGAGAACTAAATTGTAGAACTTTTTATAAAGTAATGTCTTCTAATAAAAGTGAGTTTACCAAGTAGATTTTCCAAAATGTTCGACCGTTTGTCTAGCGGAGTTGTAATGACTTAATTATGGTTACTCAAACTTGGCCGAAAACCATCCTTAAACTATACTTTGGACTAAAGTACCATACTTAACTTATATTTTCCTTTGTGATCGAGACCTTTAGGATGGAAACTTAAACACTAAAACTTTTAGATAATGATACGAGCTTCCAAAAACCGTTGAGTTTGGTTCCTAACGCTCGACGTGCACCATTTTATGACTAGCTTTTAGAGGCCGTTTTACTCACTTTCATGGATATTTCAACGACATTATTTTACGACGAAAAGTTATATTCTCTTAATAAATCACTAAATGATTATCGTCGGGTATCATTTCAACATAAATACATGTAAAGTAATTTATAAATTGTCAAGACTTTATAAGATTATTTTCGACGATAAACTTTATTTTCAAAAGTGTACAAGTGGTATGGATATCATATGAGTTTGCATGCACGACATTGTTTCATGACTTATATTAGAGCATATCATTTCTAATAGGTCGCGGTTAGAGTGTTGCGTCTCATTTCTGTGCATCCACTCTGTCATCATAACTATTACAACAGGTGAGTAATCACACCCCCTTTTTACCGTTTTGCTATATGTTTGGGGCGAAATGCATGAACCATACTTGAATTGAATTGAGTCTTACTTTTGTGAACTCTTTGACTTGAACATTTGAATTTGAAACAAATCCTTGAACTTAAATATAAACTTATGACTTGTTTGGACTTATTGAACCGTACGTGTTATGACCTTGACCTAAAGTCTCCCATGTTCGGAGCATCACTATAAAGTCTCCCTTATTCGGAGCAACCTAAAGCCTCCCCGGTCCGGAGCAGGGTGTCTCACTATGTTACGGAGCGTTCTCAAAAATTCTCGCCTTATTGGTGGAGTGTGCAAATTCTCTCTTGTTCGGAGTGTTCTTAATTGTATATAATAGTTGTATGATGTACCGTTCGTACATTCGCATTGTTAGTCTCCTATTAGTAGGTAGTATGGATAGCGCTATTAGAGGTCGGCCAACCTCTCGTCCACTATGTTACGGGATGCATATTATTTATTCTAGGGGCTTTGCCTGGCATACATTATTGTATACGTGGTACTATATTGTGAATTATTATGGTAACTTATACTCGACTATTAGACACACTATATTTTGTGCAATGGGTTGTGAACACACAGGTTGCAAGTTTTGTATGGGCGGAACTTGGAACTGAGTGGATTTACAATGCCTTTGCTTTGGGAACTCATTTGACCTCGTGTGCTTGAACATAAACTAGACATACTACTTTTGGCAGTGGGTTGTGAACACACAGGTTGCAAGTTTTGTATGGGCGGAACTTGGAACTGAGTGGATTTACGATGCCTTTGCTTTGTGGACTATTTTCGATGACCGAAACTTTTGTCTCTTTCTTACTAGTTTTCTTATTTTACGAAACGTGTATACTCACCAACTATTTTCATAGTTGACCCGTTTTTCTCTCATGCATTTCAGGTGATCGTTAGTAAGCTTTTCTACCAGGTCTTGCATAATGAAGTTTTTACTTGTCACTACAAATCGTTATGTAATAAAACGAGACATTTTGGAATCTAAACTTTGTAATATATTGGCCGATGACGGCTAAACTGGTATTGTAATGGTGTACTCTTTCTTTTAAATCTTAACGTTGGTATGTTCTATTATCTTGTGCTTATGTTCTCTTCCGTTACACCTCGTGTTTTCCGCCTCCGGCGAGGGTGTGACACGAACAAAGATATATCCGGTAAAACCACCCATGTTAACCCGTTTCAAAAATACCATTTTGCCCCATAACTGATGTACCATATGACGCGATAACTCGCCCATTTTTCATCTCTATCTTTAAGTTGACCTGTTACCCAACCAGCCGTGTTGCCACCTCTAATGGATTTGTGGTGTTTTCCATATGCATTGAAGGAGACTTTATGATTTTCTTGCAGAAATTTTTTTGCGCCAATTCTGTGATGCCCACACCTGTTCAGGCAACATCAAGCCTTTTGGTAGAGGAGGCAGGTTAAGCGTTTACTTCCATGTTTATACTTATTGTTTAACTAACATCTACAAGTTTTAACTTATGTTTATTGTTTTTGCAGAAGCATACCAACATTTTCTACTTGGCTATTTCAATATTAATTCTGATGCTGCTCCCTATCTTCTATGCCATAGAATATTTGTACCAAAGGTGCCACATACATCAGTTCAGTCTCATTTTCTACTTCTTATAAAACTTCTTATTGAAGTATATAACAATTGGTTCTGATGTTGCAGGGAAATTAGAAAGGGCACACATGTACTGAGACGCATATCAAAACCGAGTCTAAAGAAAAAGCCATCATAGTTGGTCCAGTTTTGTGTTTTCCCCACATTGATTAGCAGAAGTGAAAATCTACAAGACATAACCGAGCTATGAGACTTGAAATTTGTATGCACCATAGTAGAATCATAGTACTTCAAAAACAAAACAATCTTACTAAGTCGATTATTTCAATAGGAGTAACGGTTAGCGCTAACTAACACTGCTGATAAATTTTTATGACTCGAGGCTCAAGTCAATTCTTGGAATTTTTTTCCCACAAAACTCAGTTTTCATATCAATCTTAGTTCAAAAGTGGGTCCTGCAAAATTTAGCTTATACTGAATGAAATCAGTAGAGTGAACACATGCACCAACAAAACGTCCAATGCAAGGACAGGGCTACTTCATATCCTGGTAATATGGATTAGATGATGTTGTTAGGGCTTTGGCCACCAGGAGTCCAACAGTGGCTTGCGTCCCGAGGATTGCAGCACCCATACCCAAAAGGTTTACAGTTATCCCATTCTTCAAGCTCTTTACAACATTTGATGTTCTAATACAGGTAATAACACGTACTGTTGTGAACCCCTTTTATGATTTCTTATGTAAATTTTGAATTTTTACCTCATACTAATTAAATGCTTTAACTTTGAAGACATTGAAACATGAGACCGTAAGCTACGTCGTAGAAACATATGAAGCTGATCCCCAACTTGCCTATCTTAGTCTGAAAGGAAAAGCCGATGCAATTCTGACTTCCGATACCTCATTGATTACGGATGCTTGAAGGTAATTTCTTAACACTAAATTAATTTTGGATTTGACTTTAATTTGTTTTGCATACTGTTTTTTATTTAATTACATTTGCATTTTATTTTAATAAGTTTCTGTACTTTAAAAACTTTTTTAGAAATTAGTGGACTAAACTGTAATTCATTAAAAATACAGACTTCTTAATACAAAACCAATTTTAATTGTATTACAATTGTAATTGTAATCTAATAAGGACTTAACTGAAGCATTATATAAACTCAATTGATTAACCAGATTTTTCATTCCAGCGAATTTTTAATCAAACTTTTCTGCAGACTATTCAACAAAAATCAACAAATCAGCAGGTTTTTTCTTTTCATCTGTGGTAAAACATATAAAACGTTTATATGTAACAAAGATCTTATTCACCAGGATTTCTTTTTGCATCTTTGTTAAAACAGATTTAAATTTATTCATAATGTTTTTCATATGCTGTTAGTAAAGAACAACATCTAATCTACTTTTGTTTGTAGGAATGACAATGAAAATTACACCTCTTCAAGAAATCACCCCCGACAAAGGTAAAGTGAATATCAAAGTTAAGATTGTGGCACTTTGGAATCAGTATTATAACTACAGTCCATCAAAAGTAGCAGGCATTGACATGATCCTTATGGATGAGCAGGTACTTTAATTAAATTTAATTAAATTTAACAGTTTGAAACTACTTTTTACTGTTTATTAAATATTATATGTGTATTGCTACATATTGTATTACTGTTCATATATGTATATGTGTGTATATCCATCGAAATAGCTTCAGATATTAGCTAACTGCGGTGTGTTTGGATGCTACTTATAATAAAGGGCAGAGTCGGTTTCACTTGAGGAACATGCCGAAGCTCAATCTAAGGAGCTTCTGCAAAGGAAACAACAAGTAGAGGAACTCCAGGAAAAGGAGAGAGTGGCAAATGAAAACGTAAGCTACGATTTCTCTTATTTTATGTGCTGGTCGATAATATAAGGCAATAGTTTCTCTTTCATTTAGCCTTTGCTAATTGTTCATTTAAATATTTTATTACTGTCGGGCTAATGATGGATACTGCTGCGGCAGAAGAGGAGACAACAAGATGGAAAACAGAAACACACAAAGAAGCTGTAGCAGGCAAAGGTGTGGAACAAGAGTATGTTGTACAGGTATGCTCACACTCATATCTTCTTTTTTTTATATGGCCAGTGGTTTATTCATAAGATTATGAGATATAAACAGTTGATAATGCACCTAATCCTAAAAGTTATTGTCCACAACTCCAAATGTAGCTTCACACATGTTCAAGAAACTCTCAAATTTGGTGAAATTGTGTCCAGAAATCACCAAAGTAACTCCACTCACCCTATAAATTTTATGAATTATATTTCATAGATCAAAGTAGAACTCAGATTGACTTAAACTTTTATGAAGATATAACACAAAATTTAAGAATTTTAGCTTTGTATAATTGAAGTAATACCCATGTTGCCTTTTCGGCTTATCCTATCAGTCCTTTGTTAGCCCAGTGGTATGTGAGTGGCCCATCAACCAAGAGGTTGTGGGTTCAAGTTTCCTTGGAGACATATGTGACATAGTATTTGTGAAATAGATGGTGTAGGTTGTAAAAATTTGCAGTTAGACAAGTCATCAAAGTAACAACTTGACAGTACGAGATGCAAGGTAAGTTTTACAATATCCTATGATACTCTTTTGATACGACCATATGACTATAATATATAGATATGTTGACTTTTCAGATAGGGATAACGGGTTTCATCATTCACTTCATGAAACAGATTCAATCTTAGGTTTCAAAAGTTGGGAATTAATAACCAAGTCAAAACACATCCAGTAGATTACATACCAAGTTAGATACTTTCCTGTTATAAAATGACAGGAATAATATCGATGTCTTTATCTTATCCTTCCCCATTAGCGATAAAATATAACCAGAATCGATCCATTCATAAGTAAATGGATCAATTTTGTCACCTAATGTTTCTGCATAGCAAAGTAATTATATCCTATAATGTTCATTAAGTGGAGGCAGTGATAGAGACTATAGAGTCATAAAATGTTAGCATTTTGTACTTAGTTTCTGTTTTCAATGTCAATAAGTGTTGAGTATGATTCACCAGGTCGTTCATACACCAAAATGACATATAGTGCGGATGGGACAAGGTATAAAGTATATTTATTATATTTCATAAATGTGAAGAAGTAAAGTGATTGAATTATGAATGTATTGATGATTGTTATTTATAAAACCATCAGGTTGTTTGCAAGTGGTTCAAATGACAAAGGTAAATTATACATGGTGGAATGGAATGAGTGTCAGGGTGTCGTGAAGATAAAGAGCTGGCGAAGGATTCTGTTGGCGATGTACATTTTGAAACTATCAGAAGCCCGATGTATTGCTGCTGGTGATGACTTCAATATCAAAGTTTGAGATATGGACAACGAAGACTTATTGCTGCTGGTGATGACTTCAATATCTGTTTCTAAGGTTAAACAAGGAAGGGACTCCAATGGCTGTGTCGATCAAAGATAATGGAATAAAGATTTTAATTAATCAAGATGGGGTTCGGTTACTAAGAACAATGGATAATTGCTCTTCTGGTGCTTCTAGAGTTGCATCAACATCTTGCTGTACTTAATTGATTTACTTTCAGTTGAGTACTTATATGGGTGTTTGGAACAGCGAACTGACACACTAGAAATCATTTATGTATGCTGGCTATTCCCTTGGACTTCTGTAACATGTTTGTGTTTTTTTTATAAGAAGATATCTAAATTTATTTGGATTTCTATATTTGATATGGATGGATTATCTTTAAGAGAGTGGCAAAATTAACATATCAGTTAGACTTGCTTATGGGCATACACGGGGTATGTATTATAAGTTTATAACTATAAGCTTCTAAATAGTCTTTTGATAACGACGTAATATGAAAACAGTGGACATCAATAAGGGATGCATTTGTATATTAGAGATGTATTAATATTAAATATTCAATACTTATCTTATAGTAAACATGAAGCAATTATAAAAGATAGAATTTGCTCGCATTTGATGGCGGTATGAATTATTACATAGAATAGTCGTTTTGTTAGTGTATATGTTAATGTATATATTAAACTAACAAAAGTCGTAGGTAAGTGAAACGCTCATCAATTTAGACTGCATATCAAAAACTGAAAAATGCTTATTGTGCGTCAAGCGACATTAGTTTATTTTCAAGCTCATTAGCTACGTGTCATTTTACAAAATTATGCGATAAATAACAATACATTCTACTATATATATGCATTAAAAAAACCTCATGCACTTACGAGCATTATAATTAGGGGGAATTTCATATATACCCAAGGAAACTTCAAAAATTACATATTTCCCCAAAATACAAGTTTTCAATGCATTATGTACAATACTATTAAAGCATGCTTTGAGGAAACATGTAATTATTGAAGTTTCCTTGGGGATATATGTAAATGCCCCTTATAATTACACGTAGTCGAGCTCTCTTCATCGTATAACACAAAATTAAATACCATAAATAAAACAAAACAAAGATTAAATTGTTTGTTTTATAATTAAAAAAAATACATTATTAAAAAAAACTAGAAAAAATCCCGCGCGTGCGCGGGTATTATAACTAGTATAATACTAAAAGGCGTACAACTTTGTACCCAAAAACCTTGCATTAATTGCAAACTTTCCCAACTTGGCAAAAACAGTCCCTGAGGTCCAAGTGGCGCTGCAAAGTAAGTCCAAACATTAAACGCAAAGTTTCACAACTCGGCAAAAACAGTCCTTGAGGTTTAATCGTCGTTGCAAAGTAAGTCCAAACATTAAATGCAAAGTTTCACAACTTGGCAAAAATAGTCCCTAAGGTTTAAGTGTCGCTGCAAAGTAAGTCCTTTTAAGCCAATCCCGCTGCATCGCGCGGGTTTCCACACTCGTTATATCTATATACTAAAAAGGTACGAAATAATGACACACAATCTCATTAATTATATCTATATACTAAAAAGGTGCACTGTAGCAGCTAAAGTGCGTGCTACAGTAGCTTAAAAAATTACGAGAATAGTCCCTGCAATTATCTAATGGTTTCAAAGTTAGTTCATAAAGACTAACTTTGCAACAGTCCGAGAATTTTAAGGACTTTTTCTGTAAAAAAACATATTATTTTTAGAAATAATTTTCCAAAATAGTCCTTAGGGTTATCGGTCTTTTTCACATTTAGTCCTTAATGACTAACTTTGAAAGTAAATTTAGCACAACATTCCCGCAGCAACGCGCGGGTTCTTTCGCTCGTTATTATCTATGTTGTGTCTAAAAAATTAATATTGGTCCTAAACTTTTTAATGTATATTTTCACTCATGTAAAATTTGTACTCCAGCGTGTTTATCTACAAGGATCGTTATTATGTAATTATGAAAAAAAAAAAAGAAGCAAAAAGCACTTCTTGAACTTAACTATTTCTTACCGTAAGAGCAGTTGCAACGGTTAACGTGGGTGGGGGCGTTAAACCCACGTTGACCGGCTTTAGAGCATGTTACCCATTCCATCCTCAACGTTAAACGGCGGTTATCTTGCCCACGTCAGACCCATGACGAGCGTTATTGCATTAAAAAAAATCATTTTACCCCTCCTAACGGATACTAGCCGTTGGGGTTTAAAAAAAAAATCATTTTGCCCCCCCCCCCTCCCCCCCCACCTTTTCAAACGGCTAGTTAAAAAAAAAAAAAAAAAAAAAAATTCAAAAACATTTTTTTACCACTATAAATACCCAACTAAAACACCATTTTTTTTCACACTTCCATAATTCAAATTCACAATTTATATACTTCCTCTCACACTTCCATAATTCAAATTCAAGTTCGTTCACAATGGATCCGAATCAATTTGATGAATTTCCTCAGCAATGGTCAGACGTTGATGACGAAACTGACTTCGAATTTATGGCGGCCGCGTACGAGTATCAGCAACAGTTGGAACAAGAAGAAGCATCTCAACCTCGTACTCGTGCTCGTACCCATATATATCGTGAACGTGAGATTGCAGAAGAACGTCTGCGTAACGACTATTTCGTTGAAGGTTGTAAGTATTCAAACCGGAATTTTCGTAGAAGATTTCGTATGAGCCGGAAACTATTCCTGCAAATAGTCGAAGATATTGAATCTTATACTTCCGAAAATATTCCAGATCATTTTAATTACTTTAGGCAAACACCCGATGCTACGGGTCGAATGAGTTTAAGTGTTCTAATGAAGTGTACGTCTGCCATACGCCAATTGGCTTACGGCTCCACACCCGATTCATTTGATGAATACATGCAAATGGGTGAGCGTACTTCAAAAGATTGTCTTGATAATTTTAACAAATGCATTATTTATTTGTTTATGCCGGAGTATTTAAGAAAACTAACATGGGATGACATTCAAAAAATTTATCAACAACATGAAGAGTATCATGGTTTTCCAGGAATGCTTGGTAGCATTAACTCTATGCACTGAGAATGGAAAAATTGTCCGGTGGCTTGGCAAGGGCAATTTGGTAGGGGTGATAAAAATACCCAACAATTATGCTTTTCTCAAGATTTATGGATTTGGCATGCATTTTTTGGGATGGCGGGGGCGAATAACGATATTAATGTTTTAGACCAGTCTCCGTTATTTGAAGACATTCTTTTTGACAATGCCCCAAGAGGCCCTTATATGGTCAATGGAACTAGGTATGAACAGGGGTATTACTTGGCTGACGGAATTTATCCACAGTGGGCAACTTTCGTCAAATCCTTCTCGGCAACAACTGACGCAAAACATACGTACTTTAAAAGGAAACAAGAAAGTGTCCGAAAGGATATTGAACGTGCTTTTGGTGTGTTTCAAGGACGTTGGGGTATACTACAACAACCGACACGTCAAATGGAAATTGTCAGTATACGTAGAATCATGTATTCTTGCATTATTTTGGATAACATGATTATAAAAGATCAAAAATTTGCATTACGTGACTATAACGAAGTGCGGGTGGATCCCTCAGCATGTTTGAGGCAACGAAGATGGGTCGAAAGATGTGATACTCACCGTCGTAAGGCAAAAGAAATACACGACCGACAAACGCATACCCAACTCCAACAGGACCTTATGGAGCATGTTTGGCAGAAGAATCTTGAACGAAAACAACAACAACAAGAGAGCGACGATGATGAATAAGTATTTGCTATGTTTTGTTATTTTTTTTTCGTTGTAATTTTTTTTAGTTATTTTATATTTGGTATTGTAATATATTTAAGTAAAGGTTATGTTTTTTAATAAATGAAGTGTTTGTTTTAGTTTGGGTGCTGAATTTGAAAATATCAAATGTTAAACCTTAACTTGGGATGTTATGATTGTGGGTGTTTTTTGGGTGAGTTAATGTGAAATGCCTGATGTGGCAATGACGTGGCAGAAGGGTAAACCTTAACTTAAGTTATGAATGCAAGTGCTCTAATTAAGGCGCGTCCCTTTATGTAAGGTCTCTATTGACTATTGAGCACATATGAGTTGGGTTCTTTTAAAGCTCTTACCATTGTCCTTCTATGTAAGGTACCATTCAAATTGATCCATATGTTTATAGGGATCCATTAGTCAACTGAGCCCTCTTTGTTGCCTAGATTTCTAGTTGAGAAACCGAGAGAATGCAATTCAAATCAATCCTAAGGTCTTTTAACACTCATGAGGATCGTCCATTTAGTGTGTTTGAGGCTTTGCACCTTTTGTGATTATCTATGATAATTTACCTTACACCAAACTTTTTATTTCTATTTTTGAAAACGACTGTAACTAAATTAGATTGCACAAAATAACCATGTAAACCCTTAATAACATGATATAAATCTTGGTGCATCTATTAAAGCTAGAAAAAGTTATAAGAGTTAATTGCGAAATCGTTCCTGTGGTTTACCGGGTATAACGAAAATTTTCCCTAGACTTTATTTTTAACGGATCCTCTCCCTGTGGTTTTGACCCGTAACGGGTTTGGTCCCTTTACCACTTTTTCCGTTAGTTTGACCGTTAAGTGGGATTCAAATGACGTAAATACCCTTAAAACTAAGGACCCTGTGGTTTGTGAGGTGTAACGAATTTATTCGTTTTCCCACGTTTTTAAACGTTTTTAAAAATAATTATCGAATTTTTTTTGCTAGATATTTAAAATTTTATTTTATATTCTTTTTAAAAAAAATTTAATGATTTTTTTTTTAATTTTTAAAAATTAATTATCGATTTTTTTTTCAACATAAAAAAAAATAATAATTATCAAAAAATAAAAATATTATTATTATTTTTTTTAAATGTTTGTTTAAATTTTAAAAAATTTTAAAAATAGAATATAGTTTTTAAAATTTTTAATTTCTAAAAAAATAAATCTTTTTTTAAAAATAATTATCAATTTTGTTTTAATTCTTTTTAAAAAAATAAGTAAAATTTAAAAAAAAAATTAAAAATTTAAAAAAATTTTAAAAAAAAAATCGATAATTATTTTTTTTAATGTTAAAATTTTTTAAAATATTAAAAAAAAATCAATAACAAAATTATTATTATTTTTTTAATTTTAAATATTAAAAAATAAAATCGATAATTATTTTTTAATTTTAATTTTTTTTTTTTTTCACATGTTGGTGGTGGTGGTGGCTAGGGGTGTTATCGGGTCGGGTTATCGAGTCTGTCGGGTCGGGTTGAGTCGGGTTTTGAATTTTTAAAAAGTGACTCGCAACCCGACCCGATTAATAATCGAGTTATCGGGTTCGGGTGAGATTCGGGTCGGGTTATGTCGGGTCGGATGATTCGGGTTATCGGGCGCAAACATCAACATATTAGATTAGTTAATATAACTTTTTGAATATCGATAATCATAAAGAACAGTAAGTTAATTGCACCAAAGATGTTTTAGTAACCAAAAATGATCACTTTAAACACACTTGAAAGATATTCATATCATTTGACTTATTAAAATGACTGCACCAAGTTGACTGCACCAGTTAAACATATTGTGACTGCACCAAAGATGTTAAACATATTGTAAGTGGAGTTCAATGAAAACAAATTAGTATTATAAGTGGATCAACATATAATAATCTAGTAACTTTGCATAACAGGTGTTAAACATATTGCAAGTGTTACTACACCATTTTGAAAAAAGTAGAAGACAACTACAGTTACACCATTTGGAAAACGTTTTATGTATGAAATAGTATGATATATCAACCATGCATAAAAGTATTACTACTTCATTTGGAAAAAAGAAATACAGTAGTAGACAACAACGGTGAACATAATTGTGCGTAGAAATTTACTTTAAAATTCAGATTCTTTTATTTGACTACAATATCAACTATACACTTTATCCTTAAACTTGTATAAGAACCTTTCAAAGACAACACCAAAATGATAATTCCAATTTATATATAAATATTAAAAATTAAATATTGATTTTCGGGTCTTATCGGTTTGACCTGATAACCCGATAACATTAATTATATAACCCTAACCCGACCCGATAACACTATCGGGTTGGGGTCAAACCAACCCGACAATATTTTCAAACCCGATTTAACCCGACTCGATAAGCCTTATCGGATTCGGGTCAACCCGACCCTACTGACACCCCTAGTGGTGGCGGTGGACGATGGTGGCGGCGGTGATAAAAACGTATAAAAATGTGTGAAAACGTATCAAAACGGATAAAAACGTAAGAAAAACATATAAAAACGTTTAGAAATGGATAAAAACATGTGAAAACTTACGAAAAACGGATAAAAATGTGTGAAAACATACGAAAAATGGATAAAAACGTGCAAAAACGGATAAAAACGTAAGAAAAATGGACGGAAACGTATAAAAACGGACGAAAACGTTTAAAAATGGATGAAAATGTATAAAAACGTGTGAAAACGTATAAAAACGGATAATTAACGCTTTAAAAACGGAGGAAAAACGGACGAAAACGGATGAAAACGAATGAAAACGTAATAAAAAAATATGGACTAAATTCGTTACACCCCACAAACTACAGGGTCATTAGTTTTAAGGGTATTTATGTTATTTTAGTCTCACTTAACGGTCAAACTAACGGAAAAAGTGGTTAAGGGACCAAACCCGTTACAGGTCAAAACCACAGGAAAAGGATTCATTAAAAATAAAGTTTAGGGACGATTTTCGTTATACCCGATAAACCACATGGAAGATTTTCGCAATTAACTCAAGTTCTAATAAGGACAAACGGGCTTAGCCCATACAATAATAAAAGGCTCATAACACATCTATATTGGTTTATTTCATTGTAAGGTACTTCGCTATATATAATTTGAGCACGAAAACAACTAATGGATGGGATTATTGTAGACGGTAAGCTAACTGATATTTGTCCGAAAGATTTTGGGTTCAATTCTCGTCTAACCATGGTCCTCTTCTTTTTTATCTCAGTCTAGTACTTGCTCAAAAGTAAATACATAAAATATATTCTTCACATTTTACATCTTTTGCCTCTTGTGTTTTTATGTTGCTATTCATAAACAATAACACTTTCTTGAATCTGATTTTACTTTTCTTAAATATCAATTGTGTCCACCACATCTCTAACTCGTCCGTTCATTTGGTACTAGTGAACAAAGTGAATCGTTGAATTATCAAGTAAAATTGACCAAAACTCACTGTGTTAGAGTCCGAATCACTTAAAACAAACGATTAGCATTTCCCAGCTAACTCGACCAATCAAGTAAAAAAGCCAAGCTAGCAATCTTGTGAAATTGCCTAAAGAAGCTAAACCATCATTCATGGTCCAAAGGAAAAACATTTCGCTGTTATGCTCATTCATATCTCACAACTCCAGCCGAAATTCCCTATGCCCATACCGTACAATATCACACGTTCTTTGTCACACCCCCAAATTACCTGTTTTGCAGCGGAATGGAATTCCTGGGGGATGACTGACATAGCATCACAATCACAGTTATATTGAACGACCTAAAGTGTCGTTTGAAAAAAACATCGTTTGATATATTAAAAACATTCAGAGTTACAAAGATAGGTCCCAAATGAAAATCAACATGTGCGGAAAATAAGTTTGGTACAAGTCAAACGATGTTTTAAAAATGTATAAATCCATGTGTGACGCGTCGTCTCCGCGACTCTATGATATGTCCCACATGCATGCCATGAAATGAATGCCTTAGTTACCTGAAAATACATTGCTAAAAGTGTCAACACATAGGTTGAGTGAGTTCATAGAGTTTATGTAAATGTTTAATACGACTACCACAAGTATAGGCCATGTATGACAAATATGTCACATAAAAATGTTACAATTGCTATAAGTACATGACACCGAAGCTAGACTGATCATGATGTTCGCCCCAACAGAGTGTTTTGCCAAACAACTCAAATAATGATATTAAATGAAATGCATCCGTTTGACCAGTTGGAATCCATCAACCCGGATGGAGGAGTCACCCTCGATAAATCTATCCACTCACCCTCGCTTACTCAGTAATTAACGGTTCATGATTTCTGTTATGGGGATATTCAATTGGCAATGAAGTAACTTAAGCAATGTAATAAATTTGATATACTTGGTATCGTAATAAAAATGATGTGCAATGTATTCTCCCCCGTAGGTTTGAAATAAAGTAAAAACTTGAATAAAATCGGGGCTATGAAAACTCACTTGTTGCAATGATAATGATGATATAATGACAATACTGAAATGAGGCGCAACCTCTGACCGTGACCTATTATGAATGATATGTTCTAATGTAAATCATGAAACAATGTCGTGCATGCAAACTCATATGATATCCATACCACTTGTACATTTTGAAAATAATGTTTATCGTCGAAATATATGTTTATGACATGTCGTCGTATTACAAAATACTTTACAAGTATTTACGTTGAAATGATATCCTACGATAGTCATTTAATGATTTATTATAAAATTATAACTTTTCGTCGTATAATAATGTCATTTGACAATTTCATGAAAGTGACTGAACGGCCTTGAAAAGCTAGTCGTAAAATGGTGCACATCGAGTGTTAGGAAACAAACTCAACGGTTTTGAAAAGCTTGTATCATTATCTCAAAGTTTTAGCTTTTAAGTTTTTATCATAGAGGTCTCGGTCATGGAGAAAAATATAGGTAAAGTTTGGTACTTGTGTCCAAAATATCGTTTAAGGTAACTTTCGGCAAAGTTTGAGTGACCGTATTTTATTCGTTACAACTCCGTTTGACGAACGGTTGGACATTTTGGAAAATAGGCTAGGCGAACTTACTTTTACTAGAAGACATCTTTTTATAAGAAAAAGTACTCCAAATTAGTTCTCCAAATTTGTTCTCCAAATTAGTTATCCAAATTTGTTCTCCAAATTAGTTCTCCAAATTAGTTCTCCAATTTAGTTCTCCAAATTTGTTCTCCAAATTAGTTCTCCAAATATTTTAACTTCTTTACAAACACTTATCCATATACTTTGTTTTTACAAACATTCTTGACCCGTTTGACCCAAAATGAGTCAAAAGTATATAAAAGGGATACGCAGAAAAAGGGGTGTTTGGTTTGTTTAAACGCGTATAATTTAATCGTTACAAGTCCGTTTTCTACATTTTATATGTCCTTAGCTTCGTGTTAAAGTATACTAATATATTTTTGATAAGTCGACACGTTTAATAACGCTCAAGACTTATTTTTGACTCATAAAAAGTGGAAACAACATGCTGAATTTTCTGAAATAATAGTTTCGTCGTTAAACTTGAAAATAGCATAACTTCTTCGTTATAACTCCGTTTTAACCCATTCAAGCGGCCACATTTTTGTTTTAAAGTATATTTTCTAAATATCAAGCCCAAAAATTTTTATCAACTGTCGAAATTTCCAGAATTCACAGAAATGATCAGACCCTTATATATAGTTGTCGAAATGAGTTTTTCTCACGCAAAACTTATTCTAACCACTTCAAACCAACGCCAAAGCTATTCTAAACCTACCATACACCTTCTTAGGGTGTCATGGGTTCCTAGACATCATTAAAAATGATATGTTACAAGGGATAATTTATAGGATGATTATATTTCATAATAAGTAATAAAAACATTAAAAGTGGTATAGACTCATATGTAACATGCATGTTTTCTTGCAAAAATGATGAAATAACATAATGATGAATATGAAAGAGTTATGAAGATCATGAAATGCTTACTTGAATGATTATGTGAAAGAAAATGATGAAAACCTTATTAATCTATAGGTTTTTATTTCAAAACCTTAACATAGATCACTAATACAACTTGATAAACACTTGAGCAAGAAAAATTTATGGTTTCTTGCTTGATCTTGATCTTGGCCGAAATTTTGAGAGACAAATGAGAGAATACATTTGTTTTACACCTTCAATGTGTGAAGTATATGTGTTTTAAGATTAGATACTATCTAGTATAATAATAGTATAATTGCAAATATCTTGTTTTGGTGTATATGAGTAGAGAAAACCAAATTTGCCACATATTGTGACTAGGGGGGGGGTAAGGTGGCCGCCATATGGTAGTTTTGGGGGAGGGTTGAGTAGTTTTTGTAATTAAATGTATTATTTGTTATGTGTAGTGTAAAATTGATAAATAAAATTATTTATTTAGTGTAGCGTTAATTAAAAATAGATTTTAACGGAACAAAATAAAATGTATTGAAGTCATAAAAATTATAAAAATACATTTCTCACAAGTATTGAGTGAATAAATAATTATCAAGTTGAATTTACAAAAACCGTCAGAAATATTTATAAATAACAATTTATATACAAAATAAATTGAAAATATCGGGTAACTAATAATATAATTTTTATAGTTTTAAAATGAGTATAAAAATATATTAGGATAATTTTTGGAAGTTTCGGATCAAATGTTCAAAATAAATGATTACGCGATAGCGTTTATTTAATAAGAAAATAAACGTTTAATGTAAAATGCAAAACCCATGCATAAATTGATATGAAATGATGTTACTATGATGTGTAGACTAAATCTAGTCTATATGACATGTCCTCAGTGATTTTCCATGAATACGCAGCTTAACCCTCCAGGTTACGCGTATTTGATACTCGTAAACCTAGTTTACGAAAAATGATGATTAGTGACTCTTGAATAGTGATTTTCTCCGGGAATGAATAGTGTTTCGTGAATAGTAAAATTTTGAAATACCCTTTCAAAATATCAAATCGACTTCGAAAACGATGAATAGTAAAATGATGAATAGTAACCAGTGAATAGTAGATTCCCGAGATGAATAGTGATTTTTTCAAAGTTTGTAAAATGACCTGAAATTACGAGTTGTCACATTCGCCCATCCAAAAAGGAATTCAGTCCCTGAATTCAGTCTATGTTAGGTTCTACGGTGTTACTTGTGAAAAGGTGAGGATATTTGAGTCGCATTGGGTCGTCCAATGTTTTTCTGAATCGTACCACGCCTTTCTAAGACGAGACTTTGAACATAATCTGTTGCCAACTTGAAATTCTAATGATTTGCGACTTATGGAACATACTTCCAATATTTTGCGTCGTATATCGACGTAGCTTATCTAGCTATGTGTTGTTACTTGTAACTGATTCTTGATTTGTACGATTACTTTGTTGTTTCATGAAATAGTTATGGACTAGTGAGTTGGACTTTCCTGGTTTTGACCCGTGAATAAGTGATTGATATTTCAACCATGGGGTGCCTCAATTGGTATAGTCAATATGTTCATGTGTTGACTATTGTTGTAAGAGAACTTGTCGATGAAGAATGATTTGCCTAATCATTTCTAGAAAGTCACACATGCTTGAGCATATCATCTAATGTGGGAATTGTTCTCTCGCTCTAACATTGAGCTGAGGATAATAGGCGGTAATCATGTCCTAGTAGGTTCCATGGAAATCTTGAAATGACTGTCAGCAGTCTAAGGTGAATCGAATAGCTTATAATAGGTACAACTGGAATTGATACCACGTGTCTTGTGCCAAATATCAAACTATTAAGTCTGTCGAAAAGGACCTTATTGAAAAGAATAGATTATGGGTAACAGTTGTGATTCCTCGCGTTTCTCGTCCTAGCGAATGTCATGACTTGAGTCTTCCTTGACTAAGGTCTCTTATCAAAATATTTCCATGCTACATGTTGTAAAGTCACAAAACCTTAAATATTTAAGTGATGTGGTGTGGTGGTTGATTTTCAAGACTTGTCCCGATATTGAGTGCTTCTAAAATATTTCATCACTTATATTGTTATCATGCTAGCAAGAAAATAGTTATCAGCTCATACTATGTCGAAGAATGTTTGTTCTAATTTCACTTGTAGATGGAGAGTCATTGATTGTCCGATATGTTCAAACCTGTTGCATATCTTAATATGAAAGTGAGGTTATCTGTAATTTCTAGAGAACACAATGATTTAGGGGAAGTTTATATCGATAACCTTAATTTAACCAAATTTTCCTTTAAGGGAAACTCATTGTAGGGAAGTTCACATATTGTTGAGGCCATGTTAAATGGAATGTTCTTCAGTCTCAGTTAGAAGACTTGGTTTATCCCTATAGTGTTGCTTAGTGTGTATTCGCTTCGTACTAAATCTTGTAACTCGGTCTAGCTAGTACTTTTGAAATGATAGAATTTGGCTTCTAGTCCAAAGATAGTGGTTCGGAATGTCTCGTGATGGCTTAAGATTTTTGTTGAGTTTTGAATCATCTTACTACATACTTCTAGTCCTTGTTGGTAGTTCTGAAATCCTTTCATTGTTTTCTTGTATCGAGGAATCCTCCTCATAGATTGTATAGGAAGCCTTTCCTAAAAAGGTCACTCGTCAAATTCTAACTTATCGGTTGAGTGAGGGATGAATGGCGTAGGCTTCTATAGAGTGTTAACAAAAAGAAATGTTTATGAACAATTTATCTGATTACAAAACTTTGCTTTTGAATGAGGATTGTTTTAGGAGATTGGAAATAATGCTTGTTTCTTTCATGACATAATTCTTCCTAAATTATACATAGGTGATCTGGCCATGTATAATCGAGGACAAATGATGTGATGCTTGGTTTTGTGGAAATGGTATTATGTTTCTCCGAAGTTTTAGATGGTATTCAACGTTTTGTTTTGTAAAATAATAGCTCAATAATTTTTCAGAGTAACATAAAAATCGTTTCGCATGATGGTATTAAATAGTTGATAAAATGACTGAAAACCAATTGATAGGGTGGTAACAAAACAACTTGTTTTAAAACTTTATGAAACAATGTTTCTAAGATGGTGTAAAAATAGCTTGAAATAAAATCAAGTGAAATAATGTTATGAAGTAGTAGCAAAGTAACTTGAAATATAATTTGTTGAATGGTTTGTAGGATACATGGGAGAACCTCATAGAATGGTAATAGTCTCCTAATTGGTCAAGAATAAAGTTGGCCTAACCCTTAGTAAGATAGTGATGTATTGTCGCGAAATGATTGAAAATTGGGCAATTGGAATAGGGAATGAAATAAACAAAGGTTGTGATTATCGTGGAGATAATAAATGATACAGATTACATTAGCTAGAAAGGTACTTATTAATTGTTCCTGTTGGTAGTCTAATTATGTCTCAAGTGTAGGAGTAGTAGGTTGTCTAATAAAAACAGCTTTGAAACTCTCACAGTCCTTAAATCTATAAGATAGTGTAGTTTCTGTAGTCTTAGTGGTAGATGGTAGTGGTGTGTCAAATCATGCACGCTTCCCAAGCGGCAAATCAAATGTATGAATAATAGGTCCACTAGGACTAAGCTTGTAAGTCCTACCACATGGTATGATCTGTCCCAACAGAACGATAAAACTGTCCTGATCCTACAGTGAATCAATGGTGATCGTGATGGTGTAGGTGCAACTTCGTCCTCCTAAAAAGGTTCAGTCTCATCATCTGATGTTATCGGTGTTGAGTCAACTGATGTTAAAATTGTGATAGGGAATGACAGGGCATTCTCCATGTCAAAGTGATGGGATGGGTATCTGAAGGCATTAATGTGACAATCGATTTGAAATGAAAGTAAATAACTCGCAAAATGTGCGTATGAAACCGCATGTATAGTGACTATGCACTTATGATGAAATGATGAGATGTTATGATGATGTAGTTATAGTCTAGGATCAATGATGCAACCTAGTTCTCTATAACCGAAGCTCTGATACCAATCTGTCACACCCCCAAATTACCTGTTTTGCAGCGGAATGGAATTCCTGGGGGATGACTGTCATAGCATCACAATCACAGTTATATATTAAAAACATCGTTTGATATATTAAAAACATTCAGAGTTACAAAGATAGGTCCCAAATGAAAATCAACATGTGCGGAAAATAAGTTTGGTACAAGTCAAACGATGTTTTAAAAATGTATAAATCCATGTGTGACGCGTCGTCTTCGCGACTCTATGATATGTCCACATGCATGCCATGAAATGAATGCCTTAGTTACCTGAAAATACATTGCTAAAAGTGTCAACACAAAGGTTGAGTGAGTTCATAGAGTTTATGTAAATGTTTAATACGACTACCACAAGTATAGGCCATGTATGACAAATATGTCACATAAAAATGTTACAATTGCTATAAGCACATGACACCGAAGCAAAATTGATCATGATGTTCGCCCCAACAGAGTGTTTTGCCAAACAACTCAAATAATGATATTAAATGAAATGCATCCGTTTGACCAGTTGGAATCCACCAACCCGGATGGAGGAGTCACCCTCGATAGATCTATCCACTCACCCTCGCTTACCCAGTAATTAACGGTTCATGATTTCTGTTATGTGGACATTCAATTGGCAATGAAGTAACTTAAGCAATGTAATGAATTTGATATACTTGGTATCGTAATAAAAATGATGTGCAATGTATTCTCCCCCGTAGGTTTGAAATAAAGTAAAAACTTGAATAAAATCGGGGCTATGAAAACTTACCTGTTGCAATGATAATGATGATATAATGGCAATACTGAAATGAGGCTAAACCTCCTGACGCGTGACCTATTATGAATGATATGTTCTAATGTAAATCATGAAACAATATCGTGCATGCAAACTCATATGATATCCATACCACTTGTACATTTTGAAAATAATGTTTATCGTCGAAATATATGTTTATGACATGTCGTCGTATTACAAAATACCTTACAAGTATTTACGTTGAAATGATATCCTACGATAGTCATTTAATGATTTATTATAAAATTATAACTTTTCGTCGTATAATAATGTCATTTGACAATTTCATGAAAGTGACTAAACGGCCTTGAAAAGCTAGTCGTAAAATGGTGCACATCGAGTGTTAGGAAACAAACTCAACGGTTTTGAAAAGCTTGTATCATTATCTCAAAGTTTTAGCTTTTAAGGGCATGCTTGGTTAAGGGGATAAGGGGCGTGGGGAATGGGTAAGGTATTCAGAAGGGACCACCTTTCTCATTATATAGTGCTTGGTAAAGGAGGGATAAGGGATTGATTACCCCGTAATGGGTAATGAACCATTATAGAATAAATTGAGGGGTAAGGGATTGATTACCCACCTCACTCATTCCTTTGCATTCCTTTCCCTTTCCTTTTCCCTTTCCCTTTCCCCACTTTGAACCAAGCGGGCCCTAAGTTTTTATCATAGAGGTCTCGGTCATGGAGAAAAATATAGGTAAAGTTTGGTACTTGTGTCCAAAATATCGTTTAAGGTAACTTTCGGCAAAGTTTGAGTGACCGTATTTTATTCGTTGCAACTCCGTTTGACGAACTGTTGGACATTTTGGAAAATAGGCTAGGCGAACTTACTTTTACTAGAAGACATCTTTTTATAAGAAAAAGTACTCCAAATTAGTTCTCCAAATTTGTTCTCCAAATTAGTTATCCAAATTTGTTCTCCAAATTAGTTCTCCAAATTAGTTCTCCAATTTAGTTCTCCAATTTTGTTCTCCAAATTAGTTCTCCAAATATTTTCACTTCTTTACAAACACTTATCCATATACTTTGTTTTTACAAACATTCTTGACCCGTTTGACCCAAAATGGGTCAAAAGTATATAAAAGGGATACGCAGAAAAAGGGGTGTTTGGTTTATTTAAAAGCGTATAATTTAATCGTTACAAGTCCTTTTTCTACATTTTATATGTCCTTAGCTTCGTGTTAAAGTATACTAATATATTTTTGATAAGTCGACACGTTTAATAACGCTCAAGACTTATTTTTGACTCGTAAAAAGTGGAAACAACATGCTGAATTTTCTGAAATAATAGTTTCGTCGTTAAACTTGAAAATAACATAACTTCTTCGTTATAACTCTGTTTTAACCCATTCAACCGGCCACGTTTTCGTTTTAAAGTATATTTTCTAAATATCTAGCCCAAAAATTTTTAACAACTGTCGAAATTTCCAGAATTCACAGAAATGATCAGACCCTTATATATAGTTGTCGAAATAAGTTTTTCTCGCGCTAAACTTATTCTAACCACTTCAAACCAACGCCAAAGCTATTCTAAACCTACCATACACCTTCTTAGGGTGTCATGGGTTCCTAGACATCATTAAAAATGATATGTTACAAGGGATAATTTATAGGATGATTATATTTCATAATAAGTAATAAAAACATTAAAAGTGGTATAGACTCATATGTAACATGCATGTTTTCTTGCAAAAATGATGAAATAAGATAATGATGAATATGAAAGAGTTATGAAGATCATGAAATGCTTACTTGAATGATTATGTGAAAGAAAATGATGAAAACCTTATTAATCTATAGGTTTTTATTTCAAAACCTTAACATAGATCACTAATACAACTTGATAAACACTTGAGCTAGAAACATTTATGGTTTCTTGCTTGATCTTGATCTTGGCCGAAATTTTGAGAGACAAAGGAGAGAATACATTTGTTTTACACCTTCAATGTGTGAAGTATATGTGTTTTAAGATTAGATACTATCTAGTATAATAATAGTATAATTGCAAATATCTTGTTTTGGTGTATATGAGTAGAGAAAACCAAATTTGCCACATATTGTGACTAGGAGGGGGGGGGTAAGGTGGCTGGCCATATGGTAATTTTGGGGGAGGGTTGAGTAGTTTTTGTAATTAAATGTATTATTTGTTATGTGTAGTGTAAAATTGATAAGTAAAATTATTTATTTAGTGTAGCGTTAATTAAAAATAGATTTTAACGGAACAAAATAAAATGTATTGAAGTCATAAAAATTATAAAAATACATTTCTCACAAGTATTGAGTGAATAAATAATTATCAAGTTGAATTTACAAAAACCGTCGTAAATATTTATACATAACAATTTATATACAAAATAAATTGAAAATATCGGGTAACTAATAATATAATTTTTATAGTTTTAAAATGAGTATAAAAATATATTAGGATAATTTTTGGAAGTGTCGGATCAAATGTTCAAAATAAATGATTACGCGATAGCGTTTATTTAATAAGAAAATAAACGTTTAATGTAAAATGCAAAACCCATGCATAAATTGATATGAAATGATGTTACTATGATGTGTAGACTAAATCTAGACTATATGACATGTCCTCAGTGATTTTCCATGAATACGCAGCTTAACCCTCCAGGTTACGCATATTTGATACTCGTAAACCTAGTTTACAAAAAATGATGATTAGTGACTCATGAATAGTGATTTTCTCCGGGAATGAATAGTGTTTCGTGAATAGTAAAATTTTGAAATACCTTTCAAAATATCAAATCGACTTCGAAAATGATGAATAGTAAAATGATGAATAGTAACCAGTGAATAGTAAATTCCCGAGATAAATAGTGAATTTTTCAAAGTTTGTAAAATGAACTGAAATTACGAGTTGTCACATTCTTTGCAGTGACATGTTACGCAAAATGAACTATAAATTGAGGCGATTTTGTTCCAACATAGGTGATTCGAGTCCCTCTAAGAAGAAGTGACACATAAAGATTCGCTCATATCTAAAAAGATGCCATTTAGAAAGTTACTCAAATTAAATATAAGCATTTCAATTTTAAAAAATATTTTGCATACTTTATAAGCAGTAGGGATGTAAGAAGTTATGAATGGTGTGTTGAGAGGTGGTTAATGTGTAACTTACTCATAAGGTCTATCGTAACGTTTTTTTAAATAGGTAAGGTTTTCTATCTTTTCATTTTTCGAAAATCATCACTTCACATTAGTCGTTTTTAAATAATGTAAAAAAAAACACCACACGTCTAATATTTTTATTTGCTTTCTTATTTTTATGTGTTACTAGTTTCCTTTTCCTCAATCAATTCAGTTATTGTTTTCCGATTATTAGTAAGGATTTGTGGTTCGATTCCTAAGGAATCTATTGACGTTACTCTTTAAAAAAAACAAATTCGTTATAAAAGGTTTCATCCAACGCATTAACGCAAAATAATAATAATAATAATAATAATAATAATAATAATAATAATAATAATAATAATAATAATGGATATGGGTTTCTCCATTTCTCATTCACTTCCTTTGGGAAACTCGAGAAGGATGCAGTAACCCTGCTGAAGCGGATCCGAAAGTACTCTGTGACTCAAGACATTGGGGCGCATGCTGCCACACATATTTTTAGTAGGATTTGTTTTGCTATAGCTAGAGGAGTGGGGGCCCAAATCGTATATCGGCTTCCCACTAATTTCTTGTAAATCCTATTAATTTCTAATAAAGTGATGTTAAAAAAAATAATAATAATATATAAAAAAATAATAATAATAATAATAAAGTGTTGTTTTATAATTAAAATAATAATAATAATAATAATAATAATAATAATAATAATAATAATAATAATAATAATAATAATAATAATAATCTTAAATGGAAGACCATACTATAATAATAATAATAATAATAATAATAATAATAATAATAATAAAGTGATGTTATAAAAAAAAATAATAATAATAATAACAATAATAATAATAATAAATAAATAAATAAGCTATTTCTACCTTCGTCATTTAGAAAAACATCTTTATCATTTGTTGTCACTTATAAAATGGTACAATATACTTTTTATTTACAAAGATTGTCCATACGTGTTTATGCAACTAAATATATACAAATGTTCTATGTATATCCAATAACTGTTGTTCTTTTCGATCTCCAGATGTTTCATCAGCCAATCCACATGAACTTCATAACTGTTACCATACAATCTCATATTGATTCACCAGTGAGATGCTACATAAATGAACTAAGGCATGTCCCTCCATGTAAGGTCTTTATTGAACACATGCGACTTTGTTCGTTTAAGCTCTTAGCATTTTAAAGTTCAATTATCCAAAAGGTACAACATCGGTGATTTAAGACCTCTTTGTTGCTTACATATCTAGTTAAGATATCAAGAGAGAGAAAGAGTACCATTTAAACTCATCCTATGGTCTTTTATCACTCATGGGGATCGTCCATGCAGTGTCGTTGAGGCTTTGTAATTTTTATTATCTATAACGCTTAAACTTTCACCAAATTTTTTTAAAGGAAAGATATAAAAATAAACTAAATTAGATTGCACACACTAACCATGTAACCCTTAAAATGGTGGGGAAGTTGACATGATCGTAAAAGATTTGGACTTGAAGCCAAAGATCAATGCCGTGATGAGGGACTTTATGAAGTAAGTCCTTGAATCGAGTCCATGCTTCATAGAGAGACTCATCTTGACGTTGTTGGAACATCAAGATGTCATTCCTAAGTTTAGTGGTTCTCCCTGGTGGGAAAAATTGAGCAAGGAAACGAGAGGTGAGATCATCCCAACTTGAGATGGAACCGGCGGGAAGTCGCTCAAGCCAATTACTAGCTTGGTCCCGTAGAGAGAATTGGAAGAGACGCACGCGCATGGTCTCCCAAGTAGTAGCATCAAGGTCGATGGAATCGACAATTTTAAGGAAATCCCTTAGATGCTGATTTGGATCTTCGGATCGAAGTCCATGGAATGCACATCCGTTTTGCACCAACCGGATGGTGTCGGATCGCAGGGCCGTAGTTTGGGCTTGGTCGGGAAGCTCAATGGTGTTCCTATAACCTTGGTGGCTAGGTCTGGAGTATTCACCAAGAGTACGGTCTCTTGGCGGGACAATGATTTGAGGGGGGTTATCACCTTCCATGATGAAAAGTGATGGGATTACGAAAAAAGGTCACGAAGAAGGGGGATAGACTAAGAGAAAGCTAAAAATGAGAAAAATTTACTTGATAGGAATCAAGCAAAGAAACCTAAACGAGGTGGACTACTAACTAGCTATTCTATTCCCAGCAGCGGCCAAAAACTTGATAACGCTACCGCTGCGTCGGGGTCAAAGGAACTTCCTTTTCTTCGAGCAAGTTTTATAACACCCTAGGCAGTGAACCTAATCGTTGTAGTGTAGTATTAGGGTAAGCCACGGGTATTGATATCGTTCTCTAGGGGAATAGGAATGCTAGTGAGAAGTTACTACGCTAAGGTTGGGGTTGAGGAAAATTATTTTTTATCTTTTTTATGTTTTTTAGGAAATTGAAATGTACGAATCTCAGGTTTTGGATTTGGGTGTTGGTATTGCTACCGATTACTCTACTTATCTAATTATCTAACCTAAGGTGTATGTAGTCTATGTCTAATTATTGTGTGCTCGTATGATAGTTTAAAGATGTGTTTACTTAGGTTTTACTACTCCTTAATTATCTTCTATTGGTGGTTGAATTGTCACGTCCTTATTCTTAATTGCGTTGTGTGTCAAAAGTTGTAGGGTATGCGTTTCTCCCTAACTCTTTGAAGTTACCAAAGGGTCTCGTCTACAAAATACCACTAGGGATCATAAACTCTAACTCTAAGGCCTCTTTGGATAGTTTAGCTTACAACCGCTCAAGGTGCTATAACCTAAGGTTCACAAAGATTAATCAAGCATTAAGTACACAACGAATGACCTATCGCATTACTAGATCATTAATCAACTAAGATAAGAGACAACCAATCAATATTCAATAATTAAGTTTCATATTCCTAAGCAAACACACAAGTAAATTAGCGGACATGGAGAACATGCAAGCATACACACAAATAATCAAAGACATAATTGTATTAATGAAGTAAAGCACTTATCTTGATGTAAGATAGGGTTTGGAACCCTAAAATACTGTACAAGACAGCCTTGGTTCGGTTTAGGTTTTTACTCCAAAAGACTACACACCAATACTAAAAAATTCGGATTCTATATATAAGATTACACATACGACGGTGTCACCTTATGTTTTGTGACGCCGTCGGATCGCCGTCATTAGGGTTTCGTCTTGGCCACGTTAGACTTGCGACGGCGTCACCTTATGATTGTGACGCCGTCCTCTTCAGCTTCTGACGCCGTCTGGATTGAATCTAGGCCGTCTGAGTTGCGATGGCCTACTCTTTTATAACTTGACGTCGTCACTTGAAAATAAGAGTTTTGGCTTCTGTCCCGTCACAAATCCTCCGACGGCGTCGCAGATAGCGTGATGGCCGCACCTTATGTTTTCAGCAGCTTGAGTGTCTCGATTATTGACTTTGGCCATTTTCTTCGTATATTCGCGCCTTTTCGTCCAAATAAGTGCCATTACAGCAATTTGCCTTCAAGAGACCTAAAATGTGAAAAGGAACGATATTAAGTAATAACGGATACAAAAGTGATCAAATAAGGGCTTAAATGACCCCTCAAAAAGGTACATTTTAAAACCTTATCATACAACTAGACCCGCCGAGGTCTGGCCATTACAAGGCTAAACCTGGCTATGTTCGGCCATTATACGGCTAAACCCGGCTAGGTCCGGTCATCATATGGCTAAACCCGGCAAGGTCCGGTCGTTATGCGGCTAAACCCGATAAGGTCCGACCATTATCTGGTTAAACCGGCAAGATCGTCATTATATGCGGCTACACTTGGCTGGTCCGGTCGTCGTGCGACTAAACCGCAAGGTGAGTCGTCATACAGCTAAACCCGGCAAGATTCGGCCATTATACAACTAAACCTGGTTGGGTCTGGTCATTATATGGCTAAATCTAGCAAGGGTTAGCCAAAACCCGGCTAGGTCCAAAATGAAGAGAGTAAAACTATACTCTAATAAGAAAATAAATAATTTGTACTGTTATATAAATGAATCAATCAATCAACAAAAACACAATAAATAATTTGAGCTATTATTATTATTATTATTAGGTTTTTGGTGATAGAATAATTTATTTACACTCGAATTTAGTGAGAGAAATGGTATAAAAGACATTTTTGTTGACTATTGGGAGTAGCAAGTATAAGGGTGTGTTTGATAACTGCTTAATGGGATGATTCAGTGTGAATCACCTAGTCGGTCAGAAAGAATAGTGTTTGATATGAAAATTGATGACGCTGAGTGGCGCAAATGCCTTTGAGTGGGCGAGCTCAAAAGATGTGGTCTCCCATTCAACATGGAACTTATCTACGTATATATGTTTTTGTTTTTATAGCTGCACTTGTATAACTGTTTACTTTGTTGACTAACAACATTATTTAATTACTACTCTTTCCGTTCCAAATTATAAGTCCACTTCCACTTTGCACAAAGTTTAAGAAATTTCCACTAACTACTTTATTAACCAATCAAATATATTATTTCTCCACTAAACACTCTTTTGATTGGTTGACATTTAGATTTGACCAAACTACAAGATTTGACCAAACTACAAGGCCGATTTTTGCAATTTACTCTTCTCTCAAAAAACTCAGAGTACATATGGTAGTGTTTAAAGTCAATATAGCATCGTCTGCTATGAAGAGCCACTTAATGCAGAATGTTAGCTCCAATTTAAAGGATGAGGATGCTCTCAAATAGTATACAACTTGATTAAAAGATACAAACTACTTTGATTTGATATAGGCTTTTGATTTGATCTAACATTTGATCCAATGGCTGGTAACTATACAACTTGATCAATCAAGTTGTATACTACTTGAGAGAATCCCATCCCCAATTTAACAAGTTTTTATCTCTCTCATTATTTACTCCCCTTAATCTACCACGTTCAATGCTTGCTTCATTTCACACTAGCGTACATATGGTGTGTATGCTTGACTTTGCTATTTTTTGCTTAAGCTTTGCATTTTCAATAAAAAGTTATTTTAACATATATTTTTTATAAGTCACTAATTGCAGACCCCATACTTATACAACTTTCTTTGTTTATCTAAGTTCATTTTTTCAGCTTGGCAATTTATTTTATAAGTAATGTATGACTTATAAATAACAAAATTTAAGTCTATGTCTACTATGTCAGTTAGCTCATTATAGTTAATAACTTTAAATTACAAAAGCGTATATCAACATGTGAAATGATATTTCAAGGCATAAAATAAGCCACAAAATCTCATCCATTGTTGTAAGCTCATAATCTCAAGCTAAGGGGGAGGGAGTGGAACCCAAATACCCAACACTATCCAAATTGCCACATCACCTCTATCCAATAAAAACCTTCCAACTCAAAACTACCTAATTCTACCCAAAAACTACCCAAATTGGAGGGAGTGGTACCCAAACTACCCAATTTCTTTTTTTTTTCCATATATTTTTAGTACATAAAATCACAAACAATATTAAAATAAAAACATAACATTTCATTTAAAAAAAAACATTACATAATACTTAAAAAACTACATTACATAATACTTAAAAAAACCTACAACTTAAAAATTGAAACTACAACTTAAAAAAAAAAAACATTACATAAGTTGAAATAAAAAACAAATTAAACTACAACTTAAATATTGCAAGCCCATCCGTGTTTCGCCGCAAGTTCACGTTTTTGGGCAAGAACTAATTCCAACATAGCGGGATCGCGAATGTGATCATGCGGCTCCATAAAAAACTTCATCTCCCGTTATGTATTCTTGAACTTCGCCCCCTCGAGTTGTGTAGCCAACAATGCTTTCGCCAACGCATCCTTCTCGCGTTTTTCTTCCAAATATGCGCCTTGCTTCTTTTTCATCTTTCTTGATTCAAGTGGAGGGATGGGGTCTTCATTCATGTCGGGAATGGTGTTGCTTGCCGATTCATACTCCCCCGACTTCCTTTTTTGAAGAATTGCTAGACGCACCGCCAACATCTTGAAAACATTCTTGCTCCACCCATATGTCATGACCTCTGACAACCTCCCACGCCAACATATGACATATTTTTTTTATTTTTTTTTGTATAGTAATCCGCCGAAGCTATTCTCACCACGTCCAAGTCGTTGCACCCACTAGCCTTAGCACGTTTCTACATAATATACAAAATAATAAAAAGTATAGCTTATACAAAATAATGTAATTGTAAATAATAAAGTATAGATTATGTAAAATAAAAAGTATAGATTATGTAAAATAAAAAGTATAGCTTATACAGCTTGGAGGTAGTAGCCGTTGAAAATACCCATGGCGTTGTTCATTGATTTCCACTTTGTATTCAACGAATGAAAAGTTCGCGAAGGCGAACCCAAAGTTACCCTGTAATGCTCGAGAACCCGTTTCCAAAAACCTTCGGCCTTTTGTTCATTACCGATAACATTACATTCGGAGATTTGAATCCATGCTTTCGCCAAAGCCTCCTCTTGTGCCGGCGACCAAACTTCACGGGGCCTCCTCCCGCCGAATGCTTTTTTCTTCCCTCCCGCATCGACTTCTTCAATGTCCTCATCTTCGTCTTCTTCGGTTGGTGGTTGTTGTGTTTCGGCTACGAACTCGTCGTCTTCGTCATTGTCTTCGAACGGGGAGAACTCGCTTGTAGGAGTGATGTTGTAGTGTTGTGGATTCATTTGAGGAGGAGCCATATTATATTAGTAATATTGATGTGGAGATGCGGGTTGTGGAACGTAAAATTGATTCGGAGATGGTTGAGAATAAAATTGGTTTGGAAAAGGAGTTTGTTGTGGTTGCGGATGAACGGGTTGATACCGACCTTGACGCGAAAACATTCATGCAACTTTACTTTGACTATATAATTTAAGAACCCCACAAATCCCTAAAAAGCTAAAAAAGAAAAACTTAAACAAAGACCCCAAAGACTATAAATGATTCGGAAAAGTGTAAACGCATAGGAAAAACGCGTAAACACATTTATTTGAAGATGGTGAATAGTCAGTCCCATCATTTCACTCATACATGATACAAATGTAACAATGATTTTTTGTGCTTTCATTGTAGTATTGGCGCAGGGATGTTTTATATTTGGGGATTGATACTTGCAATTGCATCACCAAAAATATTCATACATCACAATATTACATCACTTATGCACATGTTACAACATCATATATGCATAATTGTGGTGTGTGAATTATTTTTGGGGGTGCAAGTATCAATCCCTTTTTCGTTCAAAAAAAAAAGTATCAATCCCTTTTATATTTGCTCCATGTTTTGCCCTCGCATCCTCTCTCTCCTCTCTATTTACATGAAGATGGTACTCGAGCGCGTAACCTTTGGACCTAAGATGAAGAGTTGCTTTTGGCAGAGTGTTTCATTTAAATATCTGAAGACCGCTAGTTCCGGTTCAAACCCGACAATGTTTCAAGATATGATGCAACAACAATACGAGTTAGACCGCAAGATGAAGATGGATTGTTCTCGAACGAGAGTCAAATGCATTCTCAAAAGCTAACCGAGGACTTGCAAGTGCTACAAGGACACAAGCAAGATGGATCCAATCGACGCGACTATCGTGAATGCCCAAGAAGCACGAATCCAAGAAAAATATCCAACCGAAGACTAGTTAACTTTATGTATTTTTTTAATGCCTTTTTCGTATTTTTTTTATTTCTATGTTTACATACTATGTTTTTATTTTTATGTAACTTTTTTTTTTTAATTGATGTAATGTTTTTTTTTTCCTATTTAATGAAGTTTATTTTAGTTAATATTGTGTATGTTTTATTTTATGTAAAAAAAAAAATATAAAAAAAAAAATAAAATAAAATAAAATCCAACGGCACCACATTTTCTGGTGCCAATGGTAATGGCACAAAATGTGATGCCAAAGAGTTTCTTGTGCTATTGAGTGTTTTGCTGACGTGACACGGAATTTTGCCAACGGCTTGACAATACCCAATGCTCTAAGGGTGTGTTTGATATATTACATGTGTTTGGTTGATAATTATAGTAATCAAGATATTGATACAAAACCATAGGCCTATAGTAGGTGGGTAGGGGTGTCATTCAAGTTGACGCGGTCGAGTTCATGTTAATTCGGATCGGGTCAATTCGGGTTGAGGTTAAGAAAAACATACTTGAACTCGACCATATTTAGAAATCGGGTTAGTTGGGTTCTGGTCAATTCGGGTTTCGGTCAATCCGATTATTAGTAAAATGATTACAAAATTTGCTTATTTTAATATGTTACGTTTTAAAAGTCGAGTTGGTCGGGTCGATTCAGGTTCGGGTCAATTCGGGTTAAGGCTAAAAAACATATCCAATCCCGGCCCTATTTAGAATTCGAGTTAGTCGGGTTGAACCAAATTAAACCGCTAATAACCTGACACGAATAAGCTTAATCACGTTCGAGTTTGAATCGGATCAGGTTTTTTTTGACACCTCTACTGGGGAGAGGCATCTTTGACGTTTGCTTTTTTTCTCCACCACGTATATATCGAATATTCAAAATAACTGTAGCCATGTAATGAAGATATTTATCCGTTCAAAACACGTGATTTGGTATGGCACTGTTTGAAGTCAATAATGCACTGGTGCTATGAAGAGTCACTTCATGCAAAAAGTTAGCTCCAATTTAACAAGTTGTGTCTCATTATTTACTCCACATTCAATGATTGCTCCATTTCACACTCCTGAAATTTTCAACCAACTTGTTTTTGTTCTGTAAACGTTGTTTGATCCTTGAGAGCTAGCTGGTGATCTCTGAAATCTGTATAAGGTATTTTTAACATATATAACATATATTTTCTATAAGTCACTAATTGCAGACCCCATATTTATATAACTTTCTTTGATATCTACTAATCTAAGGAGAAGTAAATCTGTTTATTTATAGTCTTATAGAGTAAGTTGGTGTTTGGTATCGCTTATTTTTTTAGTTAAAATAAACAAGTTTTTGATATGCATGCTTATTTATTTGAGATAAAATTAGTATTAGCTAGGTTTTTTACCTCCATATTTGACCTTATATGTAATTGATAAATTGATTTGAATGAAATTTTGAAACAAATTGTTATTTTCATAATTAACCCGAGTGCTTATTTTTAGGTAGCTTATAAGTACTTGTTTATAAGCAGAAAATAATAAGCAATCCAAAAGTATGAATACTGTAATAAGATTATCATCCCTTTTGTTGGTAGTTCAGTCGTGTTTTGATCACAACAAACCAACTATGTGAACTCACCATGCTTAGACCCAATTGCTTAACTTGTTTATTTTCCTATCGTTTTTGGAATTGCCACCCCTAATTTTGCTTATATAATTTCTATGTCTCAGGAAAATGGAAGTTGTATCTGCAATCGTTGGTCCTGTTGTGAATGTTTTGACGGGTCATATTACGAAAAAGCTGGGATATCTCACTTCTTCCACGGAACATGTTAAACGCATGAAAAACAAAATGCAGGATTTGGAAGATCAAAGAACTAATATCGAAGAGCAAGTGGGAGAATATCAAGTAAGCTTTCTTAAGATACCTGCTCAAGTACCACGGTGGTTGGAAGATTTTAAAAAGATCAAGGAAGAAGTTGACAACATTTCAAGTAACGACATTGGATGCTTTAATGTCAAAAAGAAGTATCTAGCAGGAAGAAATGCATTGAGGGTTACTGAGGATGTCGAATGTCTTATCAAAAAGAGTTCTGACACTCCCTGGAGAAAAGCCCACATCGGTTTTGGAAGAGTCAATTCCAAAATCCCGGCATCAACATCAGGTGGAGCTACCCAAAATGTGTTCAAGTCAAGAGATAAGACGTTCAATGAAGCATTGAAGCTCCTTAAACAAGATGATGATAAAAATCGAGTGATAGCCTTGTGTGGAATGGGTGGTGTGGGGAAAACCATGCTGATGAATGACCTGAAAGAGGTTGCAAAAAATGAAAAGATGTTTAATTGCATTGTGAAAGCAGTTATTGGGAATGCTCCCAACTTGCTTGACATTCAGAAGGTCATAGCAGCAGACACAGGCGAACCTCTAACCGAAACTAATGAAACATTAAGGGCAACTCTTCTTTCAAAAAGATTTAATAAACTTTCAGAGAAAAAAGAAACGTGCTTGGTGATATTGGATGATGTCTGGGAGAGGATTAATCTCGAAGATATCGGATTAGCGAGTCCTTTGCCAAAGGGGGTCAAGTTGTTACTCACATCACGTGAAGTAGGTATTTGTCATCAAATTGCAGTTGATGCTAAATCTGTTCTTAAATCTGTTAGAGTTAATGTCTTGGAGGAAGAGGAAGCACGGGATTTCTTTTGTCAAATCACAGAGATTTCAGCCGAACATGATCGTGATCTCTATGAAATAGGATGTAAAATTGTCAAAAAATGTGGTTGTTTGCCACTTGCCATCAAAATCATTGCTGCAGATGTTAAATGTGAAAAGAAAAGGAGTGTATGGAAGCATAAACTCAAGTCATTGGAGAAAAATAATGACGTGCTAAATATTGTTGATATGAGCTACAAGAATTTAGAACGAGAAGATAAAGCGATTTTCCTGCTTTGTGGCTTGTTCCCTGAGGACTCTAATATCCCGATTGAAGATCTCACAAGATATGGATGGGGATTAAAGCTTTTAGAACAAGTTTCTACTATGGAAGATGCTAGAGAAAGCACAGAAACAAGTGTGAGCAAACTCAAAAATAAATATTTGTTGATGGATGGTGATAGTCGTGACACTGAGAGTGTTAAAATGCATGATCTTGTGCTTGCATTTGTGGTGGGTACTGTTTCTAAAGGTGGTGAGGATGGATGCTGGATCATTCATCATGAAGATGATTTCTCAAAGTTGAGTGAAGCTAATAATATGAGCCAGTCTTGCAAGCAACTTTCGTTAACATGCAAGGGCATGTCCGAGTTTCCTAGTGAATTTAGGTTTCCAAACCTTTCACTTTTGAAACTTATGCACGGAGATGAATTGCTGAGGTTTCCTCGAGACTTTTATGTAGGAATGGAAAAGCTTCAAGTTATAGCATTTGAGAAGTTGGAGTATCCATTAGTTCCCACATCTTTTGAGTGCTCCACCAACCTTCAACTCTTTGTCTCGTGAATGCTCGTTGATGTTTGATTTAACTTGTATTGGAAATCTTTCGAATCTGGAAGTTCTTAGCTTTGCTAACTCTGGCATTACAATCCTACCTTCCACATTCGGAAATTTGAAGAAGCTACGACTACTGGATGTAACAGGTTGTTATAATCTTGTTATAGATGATGGTGTCTTCAAAAACTTGGTGAAACTTGAAGAACTTTATATGATTCCATATGATGAAAAAGCATGCTGCTTCACAGACAACAACAGTAGAGAATTTGCAGAGCGTTCAGAGAATCTTAAAAGATTCAAGCTCTCAGTGGGATGTTCTTTTGCAGAAGTTAGAGAACACATGCAGTCATACGAAAACAGCTTGATGCTGGTCACCAACATAGAAGAACTTCTGAAATCTAAAATCAACGAGCTGTTTAAGATCACAGATGCACTTTATCTACAAGTGAATGATATGAATACTCTGCCATGCTCTTCGTTTTACAATTTAAGACTCCTTGTAGTTTCAGAATGTGCAGAGTTGAAATACCTTTTCACACCGAGTGTTGCAACAACTTTGTCAAACCTCGAGTATCTGGAAATTTCCAACTGTGATGCTATGGAAGCTGTCATACATACTGAGAATAATGGATCAGATATAATTAAGTTTCCCAACTTAAAGTATCTCAGGTTGGCTGACCTACCAAAGCTATTGAGTTTCAGCAATAACGTCAATGTAATTAAGCTGCCACGTCTCATGGAATTGCAACTTGAAGGCCTTCAGAGTCTTACAAGCATTTATACCGATAGTGCAACATCTTTTGTGTCGAGTAATATATCCCCCACGCAATCTTTCTTGAACGAAGAGGTAAGTATATGTTTTGTATTAATATACTAATATTAACAATCTTTCAACTAAAAGTGTTTTAATAACAGTCGGGTATCTAATGAATGAACAAATCTTTTTTTACATTGCAGGATGCAACTCGCAAACTGGAGAAGTTGTTCGTCAAGGATTGTGATTCCATTGAAGTCTTGTTCAACATGGATTTTGGTGAAATCGAGCAACTTAGCAGCAGCTTGAGAAGCATCAAAGTGGATGGATGCAATAATCTCGTGAAGCTTTTTTCATGCAATCCGTTTCCTTTCTTCAATAATTTACAAGAGCTTGAAGTTAGAAGGTGTTGTTCCATTAAAGTGTTATTTGACATTGACTCGGGACGTACCGCTAATATTGGAGAGCAAGTTTGTACCAGCAGCTTGAGAAGCATTGTAGTGGAAGAATGTAATAGTCTCATGAATCTTCTCCCAAAAAATCCAATGCCATTATTCAATCATCTAGAAGAGCTTGAAGTTATAAGGTGTCGTTCCATTCAAGTGTTATTTGACATTGACTCGGGACGTCACGGTAATATTGGAGAGCAGGTTTGTAGCAGCAGCTTGAGAAGCATTCATGTGAAAGAATGCGATAGTCTCGTGAATCTTTTTTCATGCAATCCGTTTCCTTTCTTCAATAATTTACAAGAACTTGAAGTTAGAAGTTGTCATTCCATTCAAGTGTTATTTGAAATTGACTCGGGACGTGCTGGTAGATATGAAGAGCAGGTTTGTAGCAGTAGTTTGAGACGACGCATAATATATCAAATAATATATCGAAAATCATTTAGATTTCTTAAAAAAAATTATAAAATATTTTTAAAAATTTGTTGCAGATTTTGTCAATAGTAATTATTACTAATTATAACATTTGTGGTTGTGATATGCAAATTAACAATCTTCAACTAAAAGTGTTTTAATAACAATCCTTTTTTACAGGATGTGGCTTCTAAGCTGGAGAAACTGGTTGTTTCTGATATGGAGAATTTGAAGGAGATATGGCCTCCTCAGTTTAGTATTAGTAATCTTTGCCCATTGAGAGAGCTTACGGTCGAGGATTGTGTTTCCATTGAAGTCTTGTTCAACTTGGATTTTGGTGAAATCGAGCAACTTAGCAGCAGTTTGAGAAGCATTACAGTTAGGGGATGTTCTCGTCTTGTGAAGATTTTTTCATGCAATCCATTTCCATTTCTGAATAATCTACAAGAGCTTAACGTTGAATATTGTGGTTCCATTCAAGTGTTATTTAACACTGACTTGGGACGTGCTGGTAAAAGTGAAGAACAGGTTTGTAGCAACAGTTTGAGAAGCATTCAAGTGTCGGGATGTGATAGTCTTGTGAATCTTCTCCCAAGAAATCCAATGTCATTATTCAATAATCTAGAAGAGCTTAAAGTTGGTTGGTGTGCTTCCATTGAAGTGATATTCAACATCGACATGGGATGTGTTGGTGAAATGGATAAAGTTAGCAGCAGCAGGTTGAGAAGCATTTATTTGTGGGGATTAAAGAAGCTTAGAGAGGTGTGGAGGATAAAAGATGCTGGAAATAACTTGATTCATGGATTTGAAGCTGTTGAAAGCATGTGTATTAGAGATTGTGAGAGGTTTGAAAATTTAATCACACCTCCCACAACCAATTTGGATATGAGAGCACTCAAACAAGTTCAAATTGATGGATGCGGCATAGAAAGTGAGAGAAAGAATGAATTGGTTGAGAGTAACCAAGATCAAGAGGTACGGCTCTTAACAAAACTGATTGTGACCTATTTTCATTACTTGAATGTTATTTATTCTTTTTAAATAAATAAAATAATAATATTAGGTTACTTATTATTTTTAAAATGTATAGAAAAATATTATTAGAACTAAATTTTTGATGACATGTTGATTGTTGCAGTTATATTCAGATTTGTGAATGGAAATTATTACAGTGCTAATTATAACATTTGTGGTTGTATTATGCAGATTAACGTTATGAGGAAGGAAGTGAATGATGGTATTTCTAAAGCTGCACTCTCATGCTATCAATTACACACTTTCCATCACATTCATGAACTTGATTTGCGGGACTATAAAGATGTGGAGGTGGTCTTTGAGATAACGACTCCAAGTAGAAGAGAATCACCTCACAATACTCAACAACCACAAATACTCCCCTATCTTGAAGAATTACGGTTAGAGGATATGGGGAGTATGAGTCATGTGTGGAAGTGCGATTGGAATGAATTCTTAATTCTTCAAAAACCACAGTCACAGTCCTCATTCCATAACCTCACAACCATAACAATGCGCAAGTGCAACAACTTCAAGTACTTGTTTTCACCTCTCATGGCGAAACTTCTTTCCAACCTAAAGAAAGTTCGTATATGGTATTGTGATGGTATTGAAGAGATTGTTTCAAACAGAGATGATGAAGATGCGTCAATATATTCCCACACGACCACCACTTTCTTCCCTAATTTAGACCTTCTTGAGCTTGAAAAACTCAGAAGTTTCAAGTGTATTGGTGGTGGTGCCAATGGTATATCTACTGACATTCATGACCAGCTTAAGGTATGTTTCCTATAAAATCAAATTTCGTTAATTATATAATCAAATTTCGTTAATTATATAATCAAATTCTCATTTTTTTTTTCTCTCAAGCTTTTGTTAATACTATTAGCTCTGATGATTATATAATAAAATTCTCATTTTTTTTTATCAGTTATCTCAAGCTTCGTGGTCCTTATGCCAATATGCTAGAGAGATAAGTATAATAGATTGTGATGCATTGTCAAGTGTGGTTCCATGGTATGCTGTAGGACAAATGCAAAAGCTTCAAGTGCTGAAAATAGAAGATTGCAAATCAATGACAGAGGTGTTTGAAACTAAGATCAATAACAAGAGTGGTACTGATACTGGAAAGTCACTTCCAAGGCTAGAATATATTATGATGCTTAAACTACCAAAACTAAAGATCTTGAAAATTAAAGGGTGTAACCTTTTGAAACATATATTCACATTTTTCACTCTTGAAGGCCTCATGCAACTCGAAGAACTAGAGGTAAAGGATTGCAAGGCAATGGAAGTCATTGTTACGGAAGAAAACGGAGATCAGACAATGGCATCTGTTGTGGTAGACTTTCCTCATTTGAAGTCCCTTTCACTAGTCAATCTACCGAACTTTGTGGGTTTCTTCTTGGGGAAGAATGAATTCACATGGCCAGCACTGAAAAAGGTTGAGATCAGTGAATGCCCACAGATAACGGTGTTCACTTATGGACGGTCTACAGCTCCAAAGCTTAACTTCATAAATACAAGCTTAGGCAAACATATTGTTGAATACGGCCTTAACTTTCATGTGACCACCACCTCGCATCAGGTATTATTTTTATTTCAAATAAAAAAAGAAACAACCGTCCCATGTCAGGTCTTTTCTAGAAAATATCAACGGTTTAGTTATGTACCTGATCCCCAAAACCCAACCGTTGTACAATCATGTAGAGCCTTTTGGCTTATTTTACTCACATATTAAGTTTTTTAATCACTGAACCAACTTATATGTACAATTTTCTCTGACATAAGCTTGTGTTTTTTATGACCTTGTAGGCTCGATTACCGAGTTCTGAGAGTTCAAGCTCGTACCAACCTACTACTATGGAACGGTTTCCTTGGTCTTTTCATAATCTGATCGAAATGGATATGGATTATAACCCCAGTGGTGGACAGACTCTTTTTTCATCTGATAAGTTGCTACAACTGAAAAAGCTTGAAACTGTTCATTTTAGGAGATGCGAGGACACCGAGGAGATATTTGATTCACAAACTGAGGCTGAAATTCCAAACTTGAGACAAGTGGACTTGTACTGGTTATCTAGTCTCAAGTATATATGGAAGAGCAAGCAGGGGACAGTATTAAAGTTTCCAAACCTAACACAACTCTTTATTGATGACTGTGAGAGTTTAGAATATTTATTTACATGTTCGATGGTTGGTAGTCTATTGCAACTCCAGGAACTACATATAATTGACTGCAGAAGTATGAAGGTAATTGTGAAGGGAGAAGAAGAAGAATGTGATGCCATAGTGAATGCTACTGTGGTGTTCCCTTGTCTAAAGTCCTTGAAACTTGAAATTCTTGAAAGTCTCGAGGGATTTTGGTTAGGAAATGAAGCTTTTGAATTTCCATCATTGGATACCTTGGAAATTTATAGGTGTGGAAAAGTGACGGTTTTCACCAATGGAGATTTGTCTGCTCCAAAGCTATATGCAATTAGTAGATATGGTAGGAAGTATAATATACACAACAGGCTGAACTCCTTTTTGAACACCTTAAATAAGAGGGACTAAATATGTAAAAAGTTCATGTTCACAACTTCTTCATCTTCAAACTTAATTTTCGACGCTGTCCACATGATCTGTTTTCAGGTAAGTTGTTCAATTTATGTTTTTTATTTGCGTAATTAACTCTGTTTATTTATATGATATTTCATAGGATTATAGGTAATTGGGTATTTTGAATGGAAGTATTTAATTAAGGGTTTATGTCTTAGCTAGCCTGATTGATGTCATGGGTCAAAATAAGGAAGTCAACAAAAGTATTTAATTGGAAGTATTTTGATTTGGAAGTATTTAATTAAGGGTTTAGTTTGAATCTTGATGATGAATTGGAAGATTTTGTAGTATATGATGAATATTATCAAGTAAAAAATGAAAAAGATTATAGTGCACAAAAGATGTTTGAGGAATTTGAGGTTGATGGTGTTGCTTGTTGTTGATGTGGGTTTGATTTTTATTGTTGACTTCCTTATTTTGACCCATGACAATTGATTTCTGTGTTTGTGTATTTATTGCAAGTATAAATTGTAATAAGCCGAATGTATAATATGATTCGTAAAATGTTTAAACAAGAGAACTACATAGATGTATGATGCAGTAGGTGCGACGATTTTTAGTCAATTGGGGGTTGTTCATCGGCTATATCGTGTGTTTTTATTGGCAACATAGTTACATGTGTTTGAAAATAATTATGAGATCTAGTATTTAATTGAGCTCTGCAATTGGTAAAAGAAGAAATTAAGAAGTATAGATGGTTTGAAAAGGCACATTTGATTTAGGGTAACTTGGCAATGGTTGATCTTTTGTGATAGTTGAATTTATTATGAATTGGAATGACCTTTAGTTAAAACATATAGGCTTGAAACTACACTTATAGAAACAAGATAACTGGAACAGGGGAGGAGGGGACTCACCAAAGTAAGTCAACAAAATTCAAAGAAAACGTGCAGTGAGTACTTAGTTTAGCGTCCTCTTTTAGGGAATTTTTTATACCAATCTCATCCAGTGACTAAGAAGAGATCAACAACAAAACAATCAGTCAACTGCCTAATCTTAGAATATATTGTTGCAGAAATAGTTAAGCGTGATAGTGAAATCAGTAAGCTCCAATACTTGTGTCCCATAAAAGTTGCAGCCTTTTCTTTTTCGGGCATCTTGTTAAAATTGTAATTGTAAAGATTTCATGTTAGAACGAGTTGTTTGGTCATCATCACAAATGCAGTAAATGTGTTTGCTTTGGGTCCACAACAAATATTCAAACAATTTTCTTAAACTAGCTATCAAACATTGCAATTGCATATGATATATCATTTATTCTCATGTGTGCAGCAACTATAAGAAGCTATTATCTAATAACCCACTTGTAGGTTTGTAGATATTGTAATTGTTTATACTTAAGATGTTATAAAAGTAACTTCACTTCCACCAATTTTTCGTATTGTCAATAACCAAAATTTGGTTTTTGCAGAAACATAGATAGAAGTTATATTTTCATTATATACTATCTTTCTTGGTTTAACATGTTTACAAAATGTGTACTATTTTACAGGAACTTCAGAACTCTACAGAGGCTCAAGTCGTCTATTCTTCATACCGCTATGCTAAATTCATCGGAAGTTTGGGCATGAAGTTTGTTTTTGGATAATTCTATACAATTCGTTGGTCTAAAGGAGTTTGAGACAGGTATGAACAACGAGCCCAAACCACATATATCTTTCATGTAAAAATTATGCGCAACAACACGTTTGTCACTGTGACAGATTCAAAAGGAAACAAGAAAATGGGAGCCTTGATCTTCTGGATCTTAAGCAATGAAGGAGGAAGGAATTTTCTGAGTATAGTGCGGAAACTCTGCTGAAGATGTGAGAAGTGTTACTAAAAGTATGGGTCTGAAGTCGGTTGTGATAAAGGTCAATGGATTTACTCATTCAAGAGATACAAGCTTGTGGTTTTGAGGTTTAGAGACGCGTAAACAAACTGGAAACCTGACCAAAACGCGATTGTGTGATTAAAGGCAGTTAATGGGTGTCGACTCAGGATTGTGATTGTGTTTTATTTGTGCTGTTGCAAAATACTAGTTGAAGTGTAGTAAGGAGGCTTGCTTGATGTTATTGTTTCACCATCAATATGTGGCTTTGTTTGATTGTGTTGTTTTTCTTTCCGATATTGCTAGAAGCAAAACTTTACAACTTTTTGTTGAAGGGGTTGTTTAATAGAATATTGTTCGGAATATGTTTTGTACACGTGAGAAGGGAGGTAAGTTCCGCAAAAATGATAAATTTCCACAAAAATATTCTCAGCAGCTTCCCTTGTTTGCTTTTTATTAATTGAGTCTATAAGTTTCCTATCTTTTCAATTTCAGAAAACACCATCTGGTGCGTCTATGTTTTTCTCTTATGTTTGCAGACGGAAAGTGAAAATGATATAAGTTCTTATGTCTCCAAACGAGAGGAGCAAATAAAAGAAGCGTGTTTGTTTTGTTCCAACATAAAAGGGACAATTGACTTTTTTTCACTTCAATCTACATATTCTTTTTCTTGCATAGACAAAATACATGTAAGTAAACAAAAAACGCCTTAGTTGCTTTTTGCTACATGTACAAAACTAATTGTTCACTAATCGGTTATTGAATAGTTAGGGTGTTTAGTCGAGAACTAAAGTTTAAGTTTGGATTTAATGATGTGTTCAATTAGTTGTATGATTGAATTGTTATGATTTATTTATATAGGGTTGAAAAAATGTTGACCAAGTTTGAGACCAAGAGTAACCGAGTCAAAGGATTGAGTCCTCATACCAAACAGCCGTGGATCCTTGCCAGTCTTCACAGTGGTGTAATTCAGCTATGGGTTTATCGAATGGGGACTTTGATTGACAAGTTTGATGAGCATGACCGTCCCGTTCGTGCTGTTCATTTTCACCCTTTGCAACCCCTCTTTGTGTCTCGAGGTATAAACGCATTTTCATCTTTTACGTTATTTTAAGCTCTTCTGTACACATTATTTTGTAATGCGATAAGACTAGTTTTTATATAATATGGTTTTCCAACTTTCTAGAGAGTTATGTCATGATATGGTAGAAGGCTTGTTGACGTATCAGCAGTCTAAAATTCTAAATGGTCAAAAATTCTTAAACATACACTAAATTTCATGTACAAATGTTTCATAAAATTGTGATCCCTGTTTGCAAATTATAGATGTGTATTATGGATGATGATGATGATGATGATGATGATGGGCAATGCTTGCTGTTTTACCACTAACTTTCTTAAGCTTCAAATGCCCATGTCTCGATATAGCTATTAAGTATGTTTGGAGTCTAAAACGGCTGTTAAGCAAGGTGCCATTCAAACTGATCCAAATGTCATTCATGTGACTAAGAAATGAGGCGACTCGGGTACAACACAGGTGATTCGAGACCTCTTGGTTGCCTACTTTCTAAGGAAGATATCATGAGACAGAAGGACAACTTTGTCCTAACGAACATACGGTCACCAGAATTATCCAAAATGGATAGATGTGTCGCCCTCATGAGCACTACCAAAAAACTCGACAAACCCACACAGAGTTTTGAGTCATGTTCTCCTAAAACAAACTATTATAGTTTCCAAAAGGATAACTTGATCAGTCACATAAAAATAGCCAATTGATTTTAATCACAAATGTTCGCCTAGATGCTAAATTAACGCTTATATTAAGCAACAACAACGGAAGTACACTTATACAACATCATAAAGATGAGGACTATGGGTCTTGCTAGAGTATGCAGGAGTCATGGTATATTCACTCATACATTACCTTAGACCAATTTGATTAACGAACAAGACAGCGTAAATTGCCTTTTAAATGGTCATTTTCTTGAGCTTGTGGTTGGTTTATCATGTTAACTCACATTTAAAGTACCACCATTGTCAAAGTGGTCAAAGATTAGTCACAAACTTTAGCTTTTCTTTAACAAAATGATCCCAGATTTGCATTTATCAGTTTTTTAACCCAAAATACAAAGTGGATACCTTTCATCTAAGATACCTTGTTTAGAAGTACAGTATGAATTTAAAGTGGCATACACCAACAGAAATAATATTCTATCTTATGTGTCAAATATATACCCAGCCTCAGCAAAGTGGGATTTTACCGGTGCAAGATCTCTTCCGCGATGAGAAATCTTGTTTTATTTCTTCCTTGGACATGCAAGCATGCGATGATATGAAAGGTGCAGGGAAGATGGCGAGTCGAAATGGGTCGGGTTGAAACGGATCAAAATGGCCAATTTCAACCCGACCCATTTCGACTCACCATGGGTTTGGTTCATAACAATGTCAAATCTGATTCAGGTTCAAACAGGTGGCTATGTCAGAATGGGGACCTACAAAAACTTCTTTCTCAACAATTTATAAGATTGTACTCTTAAAAGATAGGCTTGACCTGACTTTCAACCTGTTTGACCCATTCGACCCATTTGATGTGTTCCTCTTTTAGCTAAACTTGCTTTGAACCTCAGGACCCGTTTAAGATATGAAAAAGCCAAGACTTGCTTATAAGTTAATTGGTCGAAATTGCCACCTATAATGGAGATGATCGTGCAGAAATAGAGATGGCCTTACATGTGATCATAACCATCACGTTGGGAGACTGGATCCCATCCAAAGTCATGCGGTCCTCTTGCAGGAACGATCTTCTCCTGCAAGGGTAAATTGTGCGTATAATTATTTGAAATGCAATCAATCAGAACCTAGTACAAAAATTCATAGGTACATGTAGATCACATTTTAGACTATAGAACACCAGTTAAACCGTTTAATATCATAAAAAACAAAGTATATATAATAGTATAAAGCATACCGGGGTCTTTCCAACAAACGTAGTTCATGATTTGGCCCAATAGCGAGAGAAAATACGTTGCTTCACATTATCAACGACACTTAACTAACTTCATGGCATGTAACTCAAAAAACACAAAACAAGCTGCATTGTCGTCAGTGAGGGTCGGGTCTAATCGGGTCGGGTCAAGTCGGGTTCGGGTTCGGGTCTGTGCCATTTACAAAATCACATAATTTGATTTCTTAAATTTAGTAGTTAAAATCAATGATACATGAAAAATATAATAGTCAAACAACATCGATCAGTAAGCTTATATATGTAATGCTTATAAGTCTTGTTAAATACTTACATATTTGCAAAATATACAAATTGCAACATCAGTAGTCATATACTAAAACAACATCGATTAGGCAACATATAATAAAGTCATGTAATAAACATTAATGTATATAATAGTCATCTATAATTCCATAGCATCCGATCATGCAACGACAGTAGCTTTTCCATGCAACATACACTACATATAATACTAAGAACAAACACTGAACATATACTACTAAAAAAGAATGTACTTAACAAACACTGAGAATATAATATACTACATGGACCATTTAATTTAACTTGGGCCTTTAAATAAATATTTGGAAAGTTATAAAAATACAAATTAAAAAAAAAAACTCGGGTTAGTCGGGTTGACCCGAACCCGAATTGGCAAAATATTTGAACCCGATACCCGACCCTAATTCGTATTCGGGTTAATCGGGTTGACCCGATTGACCCGAGTTAGATTTTAAACCCGATTAACCCGACCCGATTATCCTAATTCGGGTCCGGGTATTTATGACACCCCTAGTCGTCACAACCAAACATAAAAGAATGGAAAAACATGAGAGTAAACCCGTATGAAATTAGTGTAATATTTGTACTACATAGATGATATGTGACAATTGCATTCGTCACTTAATTACCATCGATGTTAGTATTATTTGAATTAAGTCAATTCAACCTTAGAGATTTCACAATCCTACATAGGTTAAAGAAGTAAAATATTGCTTGGATATATAGTAGATTGTACGATTATATGCCGTGTTGAGAATAATGTTATGTTTTCAACACGAAAATGATGACAGGTCTTGTAGAACAAAAAAAATCAATCTCTGGTGTCATATCTGTGGTGAAAAATTAATATAAAATTCCAACTTTTTTTTAGTATGCGTGTCAGTTAAAAAAGGGAGTTGATTTGCACACTCTCCTAATTTATTGGCACACTCTAATTTAGAGTGTGTTGACATTTATACCCTCACTAGATGAAAATGTGTACAAGTAATGTGAGGGTATAAATGTCAATACACTCTAAATTAGAGTGTGGCAATCAATTTGGTGAGTGTGCAAATCGCCTCCCTTTTAAAAATGGTACTCTATTCCTTTTTGTTTAAAAAGACTCTCCATACATGTTTATGCAACTAAATATATAGTAATGTTCTATGTATAATTAATGGCCGTTGTTGTTCTTTTTGATTTATAGATGTTATACCGATCCACCTGAACTTGCATAACCCCTACTGTACAATGGATATTGATTTCCGCATTAACATGTTATAAAAATGAACTATGTCATGTCCCTCCATGTAAGGTCTTTACTGAGCACATGCAATTTTGGTCATTTAAGCTCTTAGAATTCTAGAGTTCAATGATGCAAAATGTAAAACATAGGTGATTGGAGCCATCTTTGTTGCCTACATTTCTAGTTAAGATATCGGAGAGCACCATTCAAACGGGTTCTGAGGTCTTTTAACACTCATGAGGATCGTCCATGTAGTATGTTTGAGGCTTTGTACTTTTTATGATGCGGGCAATTATGGATTTGCCCTGGTTGCTCGAGGTGTCAACACTTTCTAAACTCGACTTTTGGTTATTCCCTAAATAGACTCAACGACTTGCGACTTTTCTACTTTTAATATCAAAGCACCAAGTGTCACACGAAATTTTGTGAACCCAATGATTGGTTCTGACTTTTACCAGCTATATTTTTTAAGCGACCTAGACTGAGCGACTTTTTAAGATGTCCTTTTCTAAAAAAAGTCAAACTTCCTAAAATATTATTTTATTCTTTTAGCGTCTTACTAATGCTAAGCAATTTAAGCGAATTACTTTATGCGACTTTTTTACTTTATACTTTTGTATTTTTGTACTTTTTGACACTTTTTTATATCACTTTTCAAAATTATTGGGGAAAGTGAAAAACGACTATGTTTTGTAACAATCCAACAAAATCAATCCCTCTTCTCAAAACTGACTCATTCCTTCTCAAAACTGACTCAGCTATATGATGTTTTAATTTAAGAGTAATTGCAGATGCTAAGAGGTTGGTCGGAAGAAGATTCAGTGATTCTAAAGTTCAGGAAGACATGAAGTTGTGGCCTTTTAGGGTCATAAAAGGGCCTGCGGACAAACCAAAGATTGTTGTGAGCTACAAAGGTCAAGTTAAGGAATTTATTGCCGAAGAAATCGTCTATGATTCTTGTCAAGATGAAAGAAACTGCTGAGGCATACCTTGGAAAAACTGTGAAAAATGCGATCATAACAGTCCAGCTTATTTCAACGATTCACAACGTCAATCAACCAAGGATGCTGGCGCTATTGCTGGATTAAATGTTATACGCATGATCAACGAGCCTACTGCAGCTGCAATTGCATATGGTTTGGACAATAAATCTGATATCTCTAGTAAAATGAATGTCCTTGTTTTTGATCTAGGTGGTGGCACATTTGATGTCTCTATATTCACCATTACAAAAGAGGGTACTTTTGAGGTGAATGGTGACACTCATTTGGGAGGTGAGGGTTTTGATAACCGTATGGTGAGTCATTGTGTTCAAGAATTCAAGAGCAAATTTGGTAAGGACTTGACTGGGTACCAAAGAGCATTGGGAAGGCTGAGATTTGCCTGTGAGAAAGCAAAAAGGAGTCTCTCATCCACTACTCGGACTTCAATCGAACTAGATGGCTTGCATGAGGGGATTGATTTTTTAATAAAAATTAGTCGAGCTAAATTTGAAGAGCTGAACATGGGTTCATTCAATACGTGCATCGAGACTGTTGAGACATGTTTAAATGATGCTAAGATAGAGAAATCATGTATAAATCAGGTGATTCTTGTAGGTGGCTCGACTAGGATACCGAAGGTTCAACAAATGTTGCAGGAGCTTTTTGATGGCAAAGAGTTATGCAAGACTGTGAATCCTGATGAAGCTGTTGCGTATGGTGCAGCCGTTATGGCTGCAAACTTAAGTGGTAAGGGTGATAAGACTGTTGAAAGCTTGCGGCTCTTGGATGTAACTCCCTTGTCACTGGGTATACGTAAAAGTAGATAATTAAGGCATCAATTATGAATACAAACCAAGATTATCACAAATAATGATTTGAAAATTTGATACAACTTGTTAGGAGGCTGTATGGATTAGTGCTTAGAAATATACTTTAGGCTGTATGCAATCGTTTCTGTAAAATCATGGTTTGTATCTCTTTATCACGAACATCCCAAATCAGTTTAAAGCCCAAAAATTAGAGTAGCTTTCCTTGTTTCACCTGAATATTTAAGAGTTGATATCAGTTTCATCAAATTATGTGTTTTTATTTAAATATACCAACACATTAAACATATATACATGAGGTTAAATTAAAGTTGTTTTTCTTTTGGCATTGCAGGGCTTTGTTATAACTGAAGGAGGCACAAGAAAAGACTTTTGCACTTAACCATATGGTCAAGCTTCTCAGGTGCAAATAGTTAGAAGCTTGAAATAATGTTTCAAGTTCAGAAGTGCATCAACACCAAGTTGTTTCGATGTAAATTTAGTTGGGCATAGATGTGACTCGCACCCGCGTCTTTGCAGACCTTATAACCACAACATCATGACCAAAAGTATGGTGATGAGCCGGTTCAACGCTCCCACCCGCAAACCTAACTATCGCAGAAGTCGGGTTTTCCCTAACAATCTTCATAACCCCACCCGGCATTATCCCCACTGGCGTAAACTCACGCCCCTTGGCCAATTCACATATATTATTACTATTACCAGTATCACCATTATCATCAGAAAAAAGACTGTTTGTTTCCTATTTTTAACATTTCAGCTATACTCTGTGAAAACTTTATTTCAACAAGGCATTTCATCGAATACTTGGTGTGCAATTTAAAAGCTATTGTCATTGAACACAATGGCAATTTTGAACTTCAAATAAAAAAACGGTGATTAGAAACGCAGATTAAAGCCCATAGTATACTTATGTTCATCGATTATTTTAAAGAACTAAAATCACGATTTTGGAATGAGGTTTTCGAAATCAATGTTTTGATTGCATAACGTTACATACAGTAGAGCCTCACACTCACTTTCCCCTATAAAAAAAATTACAAAAGTATAAGGTAAAAAAAGTTGCTGAAATTCGCTTAAATTACTCAGCATTGGAAAGACGCTAAAAAATAAAATAATATTTTAGGAAGTTTGACTTTTTTTAGAAAAGGACAAAACAAAATGTCGCTCGAGTCTTAAAAAGTCGTTGGGTCTAGGTCGCTTAAAAAATATAGCCGGTAAAAGTCAGAACCAATCACTGGGTTCACAAAATTTCGTGTGACAATTGGCGCTCTGATATTAAAAGAAAAAAGTCGCAAGTCGCTAAGTCTATTTAACGAATAACCAAAAGTCGAGTCTAAAAAGTGTCAGACACCTCGAGCGACCGGGGCAAATCCATAATTACTCCTTTTATGATTATCTTTAACACTTTACCAGTCACCAAATTTTTTTAATTCTATTTTTAAAAGCCACGTAAAACAAACTAAATTAGATAACATGAAATAGCCATGAAAACCCTTCATAACATGATATAAATCTTGGTGCATCTATTTAAGATAGTAAAAGTTGTACTAATAAGGACAAATAGTTTATAAATGGGCTTAGCCAATACAATAACAACAGGCCCATAACACATCCATATTAGATATGTTTGTTTCTTTTTCTCTATTTATAATCTCAGTTTACTACTCGCTCAAAAGTAAATTCTTATTAGATACCTAAATACATTATTCATATATATTTACGTTTTCTTTTTATAAACAGTGACATTTTGTTGGATTTTATTTTATCATATACGGAGTATTGCGTAATCAAGCTTTTATTTTCTTTTTCTAAATTTTCCTCAATGTAGCGTGAGTCAACAGGTGTGTACATTTATTATGTTTATGTATTGGATAAGGATCCTCTCATGTTCAAATTAATGTTGTGCTTTTTGTGATTATACATTTGAGATAAAATAAAATAAATATTTTGCACTAATAGCAAAGTACAATTACCCCAAACACAACATTACCACTCATGTTCAAATGAACATGAGAGGATCCTAATCCTTATGTATTTCCCAAAATCATTTCAACTACCTTATATCTCACATAGATTAAAGAAGTAAAATCTTTCTTGTTTATATAATATAGTGTATGAGTATCATACATGTTGAGACTAGTGTTATGGTTTCAGGTAGGGGTGTTATTCGGGTTGACCCGGTCGGGTTCGGGTCAACTCGGGTCGGGTCAAATCAGGTCAAGACTTAAAAAAAATATACCCGAACTCGACTTTGTTTAAAACTCGGGTCAACTAGGGTCGGGTCAATTCGGGTTCGGGGTCAACCCGAGCATTTTACATTGTAAAAGTGTTGTTGAGCCGGGTTAGTCGGGTTCGGGTCTGGTCAAGGCTAAAAAAAATACCCGAACCCAACCTTGTTTAGAACTCGGGTTGACCCGATTTACCCGAATATATTTTAGAACTCGGGTTCGGGTATGTTTTTTTTAAGGCTTGACCTGATTTGAAACAATATATTCGGGTTCGGGTCTGGTCAAGGCTAAAAAAAATGCCCGAACCCGACCTTGTTTAGAACTCGAGTTGACCCGATTGACCCGAATATATTTTTGAACCCGAATTGACTTGGGTCGAGTTCGGATCGGGTTGGGTTCGAGTCGGGTCAGCCCGAATGACACCCCTAGTTTAAGGTACACTGTTAATCAAGTTTATGGATTGATCCAAACATCAAAAACTTGACTCAACATGTTCATTGAAATTTAATATATAATCTTAGCTTTTAGTATCCTTTCACTTATAGAATGGGCACTTGAGACCTTTTATTTACAATCTTTTTGTTCGTGCTTCAACTAAAGGGTCGTGGCATTCTAAAAAGGTGTATGAGGTTAAAGTTTTCGAGTCGATTTAAACCTTTCGAAGAATTTTTTACTCACTTTTACCTCTATCTACATTATTATAAAAAGCCACAATTACATCATCGTTCTCAATTTTAATTTACCAAGCAACATTTGAGGATTTTTTTTTATAACATTCTTTGCAGTGACATGTTACGGCAAATGAATTAGGTCGTGACCCTCCATGAAAGGTCCCTATCGAACACAATTATTAAATAACTCGCTCATACAAAAGGTGCCATGCAAAAGGCAACTTTTGTTACAACACAGATGATTCGAGTCCCTCTTGGGTGTCTCCATTTCTAGCGAAGAAGTGACAACTTTGTTCTACCGATGTTCATTTCTATATTACAAAGTACCAACGGATGTGTCTCACCAGAATGGTCTAAAATGGATAGGTGTGTTAGTGTGTCACCCCTCACGAGTCCTACTAAAAAGCTCACTCAACCTCACACACGCCGAGTCCAGTTCACTTATCCAAACTATTGATTAGGTAACTTAATCACTCACACAAAGATTTCTTACGTTTATGATATGGAAAGTATATTTAACATATAAAACGCTTAAACTAAACTATTTGGAGCGTTGAATCTCTAATTAACTTCATGGCATGAAATACATGAAACACAAAACGAGTTGCATTATCGTCAGTTTAAAAAAAACGAAAAATATGAGTACACCCATTTGAAATCCGTGATAAATTTTTTACCTCATGGAGATCTCCAAAATCAATTTTCTTGTCACTTAATAATTACTGTATTGGAACATTAGCACTAACACTCTATAATGGACATATAACTGGTGTAGATTATTGTTATTTGGTAAAAACTAGTTCAACCTTATAAATATCCCACATAGATGAAAGAAGTGAAATCTCATGTGGTTATATACTAGATTGTAATGGAACAACTTGTGTCGAGAATGCTATCATGGTTTTGATTACATGATGCAATTGGAGTTTATTATAAAGTCTTGGAGTTTATTATATTAGCGAAAACATAAACTCCTTGTGTCTCGTAGTCGGAAACTGATATAAAAGTCTCAAATTTTTTTAATGTCTCTTGTAACTTAACAATTTTTTTTTTAATATTTGTTGTCACTTAAAAAAGTAATACTCCAAACCTTTTATTCACAAAGATTATCCATATGTTTATGCAACTAAAAATTTAATAATCTTCTATGTATATCCATTAGCAGTTTGTGTTTATTTCGACCTCTAAACGTTTCACCTATCCTTCTGAACTTACCTATAGCCATAAGGATTTGGCTGTGACATGTTACGAAAATGAATTCAAGCTTGGCCCTCCATGTAACGTCTCTGTTGAGCACATATGAGTTTGGTCCTTTAAGCTCTTACCATTGCCATTCTTGTGATTAAAGATAGAGGCTATCAATCACAAGGTACTAATGTCACGAGTCACCACAATTATCCAAACTAAATAGGAATGTCGCACTCACCAAACGACACTGAGTTTGAGTTCCGTTAGCCTTATCCAAACTAATGACGTTTCACATATGGTTACTTGATAGTAACATAAAAATTACATGTTGGTGCTACACCAACTAATTTCTATAAAAAATAAACCCGTTATAATGCTCAAAAAGTATTTTTACCAGATATAGCATAGCAGAACACTCCGATAGTCATACAATCAAAGGAAGTACGCTAATATATGTCCTCATAAACTACAACAAAATTTAATTAAAAAGGACAAGACAGTTAGATCGAGTGAGTTTCTCGACCAATCTGGACACAAAAAAATTAATTTATATTTTACATTACCAACAAGACTTAATTAACTTGCATAGCATGTAGATAAAGAAACACCAAACGAGTTGCATTGTCGACGACAACCAAACAAAAAAGAACATAAACACGAGTGGAAACCAATATCACATATTTACATTAGTGATATAATTTGTACTTATATATTATTATCATCTGATTGAAATTGTATCTCGAGTTCCCACATATGTTAAACAAGTGAAAAATTCCTTGCTTATATACTACATTATATAAGGACCATTAATGGCAAGATTAATGTTATGTTTTCAGGCACATAATTCTTATGATGTTGGTTATAAAACATCAAACATCATGTATCTTCCGTGCTTGGGAATTAATATTAATTCTTCACTTTTTAATTTTTATTTTGCACACAAGTTATCATACTTTTTAAAAATATTCAAATAGGTCACTGTAAATTTTTTTATTCACATAACTGGTTATAATTCCCATGCACTTAAAATTTACATATAAATCGATTTTATTTTAAAATTTTAGTTTAATATACGTACATATAAGAATTTACTCATGTTTAATATTTTGTAGATGTGATATAAGTAGAACTAATAATTATGCACGACTTTTTGCATAATTTTTTTTTTATGTATTGATATCGATTTTGTTGAATGAAAGATTTAACTTTGGCAACTAACATTTGTGCTGAGGTTGATATGTTGGTTATATTTAACTATTGATATTATAGTGTGCATAATATGCAAGCTTAATAGCATATAATGATTGTTGATGAAGTTAAAATATAATATTTTAATTTTTTTTCCAAATATCCTTATATAAAAGATGAATTACAAGAGTCGCAGCTATAATTATAATCGCGTATACTTATTTACAATTCACAATAACACATACTTACATTTGATATTTATATTCCCGTTAATAATATTTTAAGCGTTGTACGCATGGCTAAAACTCATAAAAATGAATAACACTAGTCCTTATTGAACGCATATAGTAAAGAAAAACGATTTCAGATATCTTTATTTAAACTCACACATGTCGAAGTCCGGTTCACTTATCTAAATATAGATGTTTCGCAAAGGGAAGTTAATCACTCACACAATGATTTTCTACTTATATGATATGGAAAGTATATTGAACATATAAAACGCGTAAACTAAACTACTTTCACCGTTGAATCACTAATTAACTTCATGACAAAACGAGTGCAAGAGTTCTTTCGCAATGAGAAATCTTTTTTTTTTCTCGATTACATACATTACACATGCTGAGTCTTTAATCAATGAGTCTCAAATTACCACCTCTAGTTTTTATATAGTTTGATTGGGATATTGCAATGTGGGTTTATCTGTGTTAGTGATTCATATATTTTGAATCAAGGTGTGATTAACAAGATATCAACATCAAAAGGAACAGCCAACTTCCTTATCTTAGAAATTATATAGTTATATTATTAGACTTGAAATGTTAGAGACGTATTTAAGGGTATAAATTTATGACAATGTCACAGTAATTGATGATAGAGATCAAATTGTAATTTTACTTGAGTTATACTCATGTGGGCAATATGACTTTGAACTATAGTAATTTCCCCCAAAATTTTTGTATCGTCATGAACTAAAATTAGGTACCTAAATTTCTTCCTGACGGTTACCTTTTTCCGTCTCTCATATTTACAAAATGTGTGCTTTTGCAGAAACTTCAGAAGTCTACATAGGTTGCAACTGGTTGTCTTCATAATGCTATGCCTGAATTCTTGGGAAGTATGGGCATAAAAGTTGGTATGAACGTGCCCAAACAGCAGTAACCAATTCAAACGTAACAAGAAAATGGGGGCATCTGCTGAACAAGTGGGAAGAGTTGCTAAAAGTATGAGATATGCGTGGTGATTTTATTTTGTGTTGGTGCAAAATGGTTGTTTAGGTGGTGCAATCATGAGGCTGCTTGATGTTGCTATGTTTTCTCCATCACTTGCAGCTGTATACGATTGCTTCTCTTGGATATTCGTAGATGCACGAATTTACAACTTTTTGATGTTGTGGTGCCTGGATGACTCCAGTGATGAGCAAGAAAAATGTATGTCGGAAAGCCTCGTTGAACTTATGATATTTGTTGCTTATTAACTCTAATAACTTATAATTCCTTTGAATGGTTTGAGCAGCTGAAGCCACCGAGGGTGAAGAGAAAGAAGAGGAAGTTCTGAAAAGGAGGAAGATGAAGAAAAATTGAAGACCAAAACCATCAAGGAAACAACATACGAATGGGAACGATTGAACGATGTTAAAGCTATCTCGTTAAGAAATCAGAGGTCGCGGAAGAAAAGTACACAAAGTTCTATCACTCTCTTGCTAAGGTGAATACTGATAATTTCTACTTGATGCTCAAAATTGGGTTCGGGTGGGTTAATTAATGTGCAAAATGGGTTTTGGTCAAAAGGTCCATTTTGGAACAATTTCCGCTGGGCCAACTTCATGTGTTCTAAATCTAAAAGCTTAAATCCGTGTGAACTGTTAAAGATAAAATATAGCTAAAATCACGTGCCATACATAAGTAAATAAGATGAAATTTGAGCCATGCAGTTGTAACAGTATTTTGTTGATGAGAAGCCAATGGCATGGAGCCACTTCAACGCTGAAGGTGATGTTGAGTTCAAGGCCGTTTTGTTTGTGCCTCCCAAGGCTCCTACCGATCTATACGAGAGCTACTACAATGCCAAAAAATCACCTCAAGCTCTACGTTAGAAGAGTATTTATCTATCACTCTTATTGGTAAGTCTTTATCATTCTTGTTTATAATGTGTTTGGCTGTATAAGGAATGCGTCATAATTGATAATTGTCTTTGGACATGGTTTCTAACATTTAGTGTTCCATCAGGGTTTTGTTGATTCTCACACCCTACCACTAAATGTTTCTCGTGACATGCTTCAACAACACAACAACTTAAAAACAATAAAGAAACTTATCGGGAAGGCCCTTGACATGATCCGCAAATTTGCTGAAGAGGACCCCTGATGAGGTTCACGACAAAGAAAAGAAAGGTACACATTTGTTGAACTATGGATATTAAGTCATTATTACATAACTCTCTTATTATATATGCATATTTATGGACTTTGATATTTAATTTACTTGTTGCAGAGATCGAAGAATCAAAGCTTAATGATGAGAAGAGAGGCCAATAGCCCGATATACCAGGTTCTGGAATGAGTTTGGCAAATCAGTTTAGCTAGGTATCATTGAGGATGCTGCAAACAGAACCGTTTGGCGAAACTTCTCTGATTTGAGAAGGTAAGTCCATTACTCTACCTGTAAACATTTCTGCAAATCAGTTAAACAATTTTTAGATTGCCCATTATCTGATATGTGGATGTATCAACAAAGTGGTGACTGCTGACCCGTCCGACGTATTTTCTAAGCATGACCCATTAGACCAATGACCTGTTTGACCCATTACCCACTTGACCCATGAAGTTATATTATTATCAGTTTACCCATCAGCGATTTAACACAAGCTAGCTATTTGCAAGCAGGTACTATTTGCTGAGAAGGATGTAACTATAATCATTTGAGCATGACAGTAATGAAGCGTACATTGTGGAACACTTTTCTTAATGTTTTTTAGAGTTTAAGATTGTTTTAGAGAGTACATGTTTTAGAGCATACTTGTTTTAGAGAAATGCAGGAAACTACTTGATCCATGAAGTTATATGATCATATTGTTCTTTTGATCTCGAACTGTTCTTTATATTGCAATTCTTTGTATTTTTGCAATGTTTTAGTTGTTTTGAATATTTTTACAGCTTAAAAAACAAAAAGGCAGAACTGAATGCTATTTAGAACAAGAACACCATGGAACAGTTGGCAATTGTTCCATACAATCTTGCCAAACTTGCTTAGTAACAAAATGTATAGTTCTCCCATCATTGCATTTCCACACAGTATAGTCTTTATCACTATTCTGTAATAAAGGAACTTGAATGCTATTTAGAACAAGAAATAATGCCATCCAATTAGTTGGCCATTTCCATCTTCCATTTGCTTCGTTGGGCATTTCAGCATATCTATAACATGATATAACACTTTTTTGGTCAGATATTTGAGATCTATGCGAGTATGAGGATCTAAATTGGATATTATAGATGGATAGATGAGCGGGTTAGGTAAAAGGTTAACATGGGTTCAGGTGGACACAGGTCATATTTTGATGTACGTCTGGTCAGAATGGGTTGACATGAAAACACTTTTTGTCTTTCTAAATTTTCTTACATACAATTCATGCGTTAGCACTGAATTACAACAATAGTCTAAATCTTCAATTAGTATTATTAGAAGGTTGTATGCATTAATAAAAGACTTTGGTCACCTATAAATTGAGTGACCCGGTCGACCGATTTTCGGGAATACTGATTTGACCTATTGTACGCATTTCAGATATTGCCATCCCAAGACATATTCCTGGTAAATTGGCCAAAATTGCCACATATAACAAGATGATCATAGAGAAATAGATAAAAGTGGGTAAGTTAACCCATACCTCGGACTTTCCCACAAACGTAATGGGTTCACGATCTGGCCCGATAGCAAAAGAAAATATACACATAACATAGGCACATTTATCCTTAATACGCCATAAACATATTGCTCAGACCTACAAAAGTAATATAAGTACTCAACAAACATTATATTTTTAGTTTCTGCAATAAGATAAGTTCGTAACAAAGAGTAATAAAGAACACCTTCATGACCAAGCTTCTGAAGAAACCACTTGCTATCGATCAAACATTACAACATAAAATCAATAATGTCATAAGAGACAAAATTTGAATTTTGTTCATTACTATTTACCAAGTTGCAAAGAATGTGACATCCAAACTAACTGGGTCTTGGCCGAATATAGTCGGGTCTTGACGGATGTCATCCCGTCACAAACATTACAACATAAAATCAATAATGTCATAACAGACAAAATTTGAGTTTTGTTCATTATTATTTACCAAGATGCAAAGAATGTGACATCCAAACTAACCGGGTCTTTGTTGGTTTGTGGGAGTTATAAACACGACAAAACGACTAAGAGTGTGTGAGCCGATGGGAGCACACACGATAAACACGAGTGTACGTGTCGAACGTATTATAACTTGAATGTATACCCGATATTATGCATGCAACTTGACCCATTTTCATTAAACGACCCATGGACTGTCTATGGACTTGGGTAGGTTTAGTTTAAGCTGCCATGGGCCTAGAAGCTGACAAACGAGTGGGCAAGTGAGGGACATGGGTTTATTTGGGTCTTGAATTGTTGACCAAGTATTAACCCAAGGAAAGGGACGTTTTGTTTTACTACATAAACAGACACACCCTCTGTTAGGACCAAAGATATACCAACCTTATCAAATACCCACGTTATGAACACAAGAATACCACGTTAAACCCAAACTGTTATGCGTAAATAAAGAGGGATTAAGATAAGAAAGATGGTGACTTGAATATGAATTCGTGTATATGTTTAGAGAGGTAGAGAGAAGAAAGATGAAAACAATAAGATGTATATTGCTTCAAGGAAAACACACACAAAACACACTCAAGCACACCCCTCAAATGACATACTTGAGGGGTATTTATAGTACAAGACAAAGGATGCCCTAAGGCTTGGCCATGGGCCGTATATGGGCTTGGACATGGATTGGGTTACATGAACTTATACAAGGCTAGCTTAACTAAACTAATACCCATTTAGCTTAGTCCAATCCACGAGCCCGTTGACTATTCTATCACGATATCTAACACACGTTACAAAGTTCCTAAACGTGAATGACCATCACTTCTAATAAAAACTATTAAGGCTAACAATCTCCCCCTAAGGGTGGTCATTCAAATGATGCTCCACTTGATTAGGTCTTTACTTTTCTTGAGCTCGAACTTTGTGTGTAGATATAGAATAGTCTTGATTCTTTGTTCCTTCATGCTTTGTGATCAGATAATGTGGTTGTCTGCCGTTGTCAACTTCGTTGGTTAGGTATCTCCACGCCTTTTTCCACCATGCTCACACTTCTATTTGACTTTGAGTTTCCAATGATGAAGTTCTCGAGTCTTTACACTTTGTAGATTCTTTGACATTGACGAAGAATCATCTTTAACTTTGAGTTGCCTTTGATTTTGATGAGAACTTTCATGTGTTGTTGGTATGAGCATGTGGCGAGTCAGCACGATCCATCCGGCCCAGCTTCCATAAGAAGAAAACATAAAACATGTTAGTAATAAGCGGATTCCCGCACTTACAAGTTTGAATTTCGAGGGTGTTAACAGCATAGTGTGAAAACACGTCTCTAATTTTCACAGAGGCCGTTCCTCGAACCGAGTCCCACAAGTGAGATAACGCGATGTACCGTAAATACACCTACAGATTCGATGAGTCGCCGAGGTACACGAGCATCACCCCACGACAGACCGCTTGAGACACACTAAGCGTAATCCACTGAGAATTACCGAAGGACCTCTGTCAGGTGGTTTGATGTTGACCCGGCAGAATTTCCATTCAATCACCGAGGATTACAGCTTGTAACTCCCTCATAAATGTTCTGGCAGATTGCTAAGATCTACGTAGGACTCTATAATATATCACTTGTGTCCTTATTGATGAACAACTAGCGATGTCATGTCATGTGTTCCTATGAGATCTTTTGATGAATCTCGTGGCTCTAGACTCAATAGTGCATTTTGGTTTTCCCGAGCGGAGACTAGGGAGAGGGTCTCCTTCTTCAATATCAGCAATCTCTAAGAGAAAGCCGATAGATTATGCAGGGTTCCCAGTGAGAATGAAACAAATCCCTTTTGAGAGGAATTGAGTGGCTAGAAGGTTTAGTGAAGTGCGTCACTGGGTCCATGACGTCTTTGTCTTCAATACCAGTGTCATCTAGTGACAACCAGTAGCATATGTATTGAACCGGTTTCTGCCCTAAGGTTGAATATGGAGGGCTATTTCTTTTCACCCTTTCTTTTACATTTCTTTTTAATTCTTCAACCCCTTCTTTCTCCTTTCTCACATTACTCCTTTTTTCAATCATACCTAAGGACTTCTAATACTAATTATTTTTGATGTCCTTGGGTAGATCCCTCCGGCTCTGGCGGATCATAGGACGGATTTCCTATCCTTAGTCACCTTATAACTCCATGACTGTCCTATTGTTGCCATAAAACCATTTTTCTTGAAAATCTTTCAAAGTGTTTATGATTATCAAAACATTTTGTTAAAAACTTGAGAGTTTTGTTTTTGTGAAACACTCCCCTTCACATGTGCTTATATTGTTTTAACCTGAAATCATGCAGAGAGGGTAGAGTTCGCACTTTTGAATTGATCGACTTTAAATGAACTAGACCGATTCGAGACACGTTTACATCACTAGAGAATTATCTTGAAATTATTACCGTTGGTCAAGTCCATAGAAATTTTCTCGAAATGGTACATTTCACGGTTTCTTGACTTTGATTACTCGTCAATTCATTGGTTTCTGAAGCTCTTTTGAGATACAAACAACGATCATTAAACTTTTTGATCACATTTTAATCACGCTTTCCCCTCAAAAATAGCATATCCATGATGTTTTTGAAACAAAATGATTAAAAGATATGTTTTTCGGAAAGCATTTGGAGAGAACCTGATTTAGCATGAATTTTGGAACAACTTTGGTTTAATACTCCCCCTTAACGAAAGCATATTTTTCATACATAAAATTTAGAATCAATTAAGGGTTTAGAGGGAGTTATCTTGGTACCAAATGTGAGAGATTTTGAAAAATCTTTTTGAAAAATTTCGAATCAATGGTACTCAAGATGATGAAGATATTGAAAATCTTTTGAAGATATTGAAGAGGAATTATCTTCATTTGTTTTAGGATAAGTGCTCGATATTTACGAAAATCGATTTTGCGTAGCACTTTCCTTTCTTTAAAGATCGGTTGCAAGTGTCAAATACTTACAAGCCATTATGTTTTTAGGAATAGTGCTTGAAAAATATTTAAAACCATTGATTTGGATAAGCACTTTCATTTCTTTGAAGCGCGGATCCCGAACGATGTGTTCGTGCCATTAATTTGAAGTCCGGTTTCGGCATCAAGTATACGAAAGCCATTTTATGAAGAAATTTTGAGAAACGACATGTTTTAGAAAACATATTAAAGAACTCTCGCCCAAGCATCTGTACATACCCGTATCATTGTTGAATGACATTTCTAGAAACGTACAAAATATCGATTATACGAGAGACATGTCGTAGAAGAATATTTTTGAATTTTTGATTTTATATTGTTTTTGTATTTTTGAAAAAATTTTCTATTTTTGTATTTTGCTTTTGTTGGTTTTATAAAGAAATGGAAAATCAAAGATAGAAGATAGAGAGAATGAAGAGTTTACGTAATTAGAACCCTCTGATGAGTTGGGTTCGAGATATTTGATTCACCTGCAACCAAAGAAGAAGAGTTTTCACAAATAACAGTGTTAGAAGTACAAGATTCCTCACGGTGAGGGTGATCACTATCAACGGTTGTAGTGGTTTTGACTTCCTTATCTTGATGAGTTTCACTATTATCCGTGTTGGAGCAAGTATCAAAAATCTTTCCTGTGGGAATCCATCTAAGACCTATTGTGCTGAAAACTTTTCCTGTGGGTTTCCACCTAAGGTAAGATCTAGGAGTTGTTTTCTCATCGATGCACCGGAAGACTCATTTTTAGAAAAACTACGTCCTGAAGAGATCCACCTATTAGGTTTCCTTTTGTTTGACATTTTATCAACGGGCTTGTTTCTATTTGGTGTCTTAGTGGATTGTGCCTTGGCACGAGAATTATCTTTCTTGAGATATTGTAAGGTACATGCATCATGATTAGCTGAAAAGACACATTTTTTACATGTAGTACACACAAATTCAATATTCTTGTTTAAAACAGCAGCTTTAACTTTGTCACTACAGTCTTTTAGAAATTGATTCTTGTTCGAAAAAGACTTAGAATTCCTAGTGTTGTTTTCCAAGGGCATAGCATTTTCTTTTGTGCAACTACTCTTAGATGCAAGCCAATCCCTAGTCTTTTGTAGAGTGTTCCTAGGTAATGGTTTACTACTACTAGCAGTGCCTTGAAATCTTGTAGAATTCATCACCCTAGATGTTGCACCTAGAATTCCGTCTTTTCAAGTCTGTGCCTTTTTCCTAGCTTCTTCTAGATAGTGATTGTTGACCATGTTGTTAGAACCGACAGATTCTTTAACTGGATTTTTGTCACATTCCGTGTACTATTCCTAGAAATGCCAGGTGTAATCACTTTGGTGTTTTCAAAGCAACCGCTTTTCCTTTTTCAAAACTTTTGATAATTCTCTTTTTAATAGGCAGGGACTGTGGAGGACTGGTGTTTGACAAATCATTTTTCTCATTGACTTTTGGAGGAGGTTGAGAAATAGACATTTTGGTTTGAAAACCGGTTTGGGAACATTTGCCTTTCTCCTCAGTCCAATGGTTTTGCAATCTTAGTATCCACAACCTTTCCTTTTAGACTTTCCAGTTGAGCTCTCAAAAGATCATTTTGCTCTTTCATGTCCTTGTAGGCACGCCATACGACAGCTTTGTCATACTTGCATTCCTCTGTTTTTCGATCAAGTTGTTTAAAATAGGACACGTTTTCTTTTTCAAGTTTTCAAGAGCTTTTTCATATTTTGAAACAATTGTGGAGGTCTCAGACTAGAGTCTTTCATGATCTTCAAAGTAATATGTTTGTAAGATAATGGACATGATATCAGTAGTCATAACATCTTCCAAGAGAGAATCATTGAGTTTTTCCAAAACTTTGATGTGTTCAATACTTTCATTAGCTTGCTTTACCAGGGATTTATGGTCCTTGACAAAGTCACTTGTTTCTTTCAAAAGTGCTTGTTCAACATGAATTACCCTTTAATCGATTGCATTCACTGAGGGGCAATTAGAGTTTCAAAAACTTTTTCTTTCATTATCAAAACTATTAAACCGGATGTTTGTTGTAATATTGGTTTTAGTTTTAACAGCTCTTGAAGATACCCAATTCTAGTTTTAACGTCATCTAAAATGCTTCTAGTATCACTTGTGTTAAAAGGATTGTTTGAAGACATTTGTTCGATTTTCGAAAGATATTTGGAAACTACAACCGGTTTTGAACCGGTGTTGACACTTTGTTTGAAACACTTGGTGTGGTGGAAAACGTTGATTGTTCTTTTTGATTAACAAAAGTAATTCCATTAATTTTGTTCCATTTGTTATAATCAATCGGTTTAAGATCCGGATTCTTTTGTTTCATTTTTGATCTACTCTCCTCAGATAGTTCCAACGCTTCAAGAGAATCACGAACAATTATGGGTTCATGCAAAGGTTTTCCATTGTTCAACACATTATGAGATTTCTGAGATTTCGAGCTTTCTTGAGGAACGAAGAAGGGTCGTTACCAAGTGCCATTTTATGTGAAGTATGAAAACGCTGATTTACTTGGTTTGAAAGCATCTTGTTTGGTTTATCTGAATGACCCGCAGAGAAGCAAATTGTCCAAAGCTTTAATTTTCTCATTTTTATCCATAATTTCATCAAGAAGAGAATCTTCGCTTTGAAAAATCAAGAATCAACTTTTTCTTCTCTTTTCAAGATCGAAAAAGTGCTTTTGTTTAGAAAGTTGGTCATTTAGATCTGAAATTTCCTTGTTTAAAGATTTAATTTTCAAGTGAGAATTCACATCAAGTGTGTTATACTTGATTTGCAATTCTTTTTCTCTTAAAACAGAATCTCGATAACCAATTTCTAATTCCGACATTTTGTTTGTATGAAATTCATAGGCTTTGGCGTGCTCCTTGTAACTCTCAAGCTCGGTCAATTTTTATTCGCGGCCTTAACTTCGCGATTGACCGCTCTAACTTTCTCAACTTCAATGCCACATTGATTGATTAATGATTCAACATAAGCACGTGTTTCCTCATCATTCTCAGTATTTTGTGCCAACCTCCACTTGATGCACATATGGAGTTTCGGAGTTCAGTATTGCTACAACTCGGATTGTCCGTGTATGTATCATAAGTGGGTCTTTGTCTGGCCACTGTAATCTTTGTTCGTCATGAGTAAACACATCACATATGACATTGTTATAGCATGGATCAATAATTGGTACCTTAGATAATCGTGATCAAGGCGCATGACAGAGGGGGCCGAGTCGCAAGGTCGTACTTAGTCTCCTGAAGATTTGCCATGTAGATGCAGTTCACATTGAGTTCCTCGAGGTCTTCCAAATCATCCATAATAGCAAAAAAGTCATGTTCCTCAGACTCAATCAGAACCCCGCTTCTTGCTTATCGCTAACAAAGCAGCTTTCCAAGAAAATCACCATTCTTTTGTGCGGCTTAGTGGGACAGCTTGCCATGTGACCCACTCCTTGACAGCTTATAACACTTAATCTGGATACCCGATTCACATTTCCATGATTCCAAACGACCTGAGCCGCAACATACCCATTCGATTACCCATTCGCTCTATTCCCAACATTCTGTCCCCATCCGATTTCCAACATGTGACCCGACCGATTACCCGATACGGAACCGCTGATTACCAATCGCGATTGTTAAAGCTTTATCCAATAAAGAAAATATCCGTTGCAAGGTCGCCTGTCAGTTTCGTGGATCGATGATTCCTTGTTCTGGTATTGTTGATCCGGATAGAATTGTTGTTGTGGTTGTGGAATGTATTGTGCGCAAGTTGTTGTTGTTGGAAGATGATGAAGCTTGTTGTTGTGTAGTCACTGAAGGTTGAGTCTTTGCCATAAGTGCCAATGGATCATGATTCTTTGCCAATCTTTCTTCTCGACTTCATTGACTTCAGCTTGGTTTTGTTTCAGAAAATCATTCAGTTGATCAAAGTTCACCTGATGAAGGTCTTTTGTTTGGTTGGCAATAGTGACATATCGCCCCCATTCTTCCGGAAGATTATTCAGAACTTGATGTTTTGAACGATTGTTCGGGTGCCAACTTGTTTCCGATAAGCTCATTCATCAAAGTGCAAAACCTTCCATAGTAGGATTCAATGGATTCTCCCGGAGTAGATGTAAACTTCTCCCATTCGTTAGCGCCTTGTTCTCCATGTCTTGTTTACCAATTTCGCTCCATAACATAGCCGCCTAACACGCTCCCACATATCGAAAGCAGCTTCACAACCGCCTACCGCAAAGAAAGATGTCTATTGGTAAACCCAGTTGGACAATATGAATTGCCATGTCATCTCGCGATCGACTTGTTTCTCGATCCTCTTCAGTATTCTCGATTCGGCTTTGAAGATGAGAGGATGGTGGGATGGGAGGTGTTGCATCAGCATTTCCATGTACATGAACTTGTCGAGGCTTGAAGGGTCCATCCTGAATGGATTTAATCATGAGTTTTCCATTAGGTTTGGTCTTGATGTAACGAAGCATACGACTTGTCCATTGAAGATAACCACCTTTTGCCAACAAAGGAGGTCGGTTTTCTCAGACCGGCCGCATGAATGTCTTGTTGAGTAGCCATTGATGAAGGTATGATATGATAAAGTTGATGTAGGATCGATTCAACGATAAAGGAGTTGTGGTTGATGAAGATTAAGCCCGGTTGAGGTGTTTCGAAAAGTCGTATCAACCTTGGTTCTAAAAAATTTTCGCCCAAAATTTGAAATTCACTATAAAAATCAATTCTAAGGACGTATGAAAAATTTGAGTTATGACAATTTTGACGCAAAATTTGACCCAAAAAATTTGAATTTAGGCCCAAAAATTTGAACTTTTGACCAAAATTTTCAATCGTTAAACCAAAATTTGAATCTCGCTAAAAATTGAACGCTTAGTATCCTCAAAAATTTAAATTTTACTCAAGTTTTCCGCCAAAAACTTTTTTTTTTTTTTAAAAAAACCTTTATGCGTAGAAAGAGTTTAGGCAGTAGAAACGTGAAGTTACGAGTAGGATATGGTTACGAGTAGGATGTAGTTACGAGTAGGATGTGGTTACGAGTAGGATGTGGTTACGAGTAGAATGGCTTAGGCGTAGGATCTTATGCGTAGGAAGCTCAGGCGTAGGATTCCTTAGGTAGGATCTTATGCGTAGAAAGTATCTTACGCCGAACCTTAAGCTTATGCGTAGACAAAAGTTACTCGTAAACCTTACGCGTAATTGTGAAGTTATGCGTAGAGTTACTCGTAAGCTTTTAGCTTATGCGTAAACTATGGTTAAGAGCAAAAAATCCTTTACACCGCCACAAGTAAGGGATATCCACAAGTCGAAGTGTTCCACACACTTATCCAAGTGAGGGAAGCACCGAGTAACCGTATAGCTCAAGATTCTTCACCAAAAAGTTACGAGTAGAAAACTTATGAGTAGTTGACTTTCTTACGAGTAGAACTAGGGTTTTGAATTACTCGTAAAAAATTTCCAACGATTCAAACAAATTCGCTTGCACAGATATCCTTAAAAACACTCGAATAACACAAAAATGTTAACCTTTTTCACCCAAAGTGCTTAGAAAAGTTACGAGTAGAAAACTAGGGTTTTGACTTTTTGACTTCTACTCGTAAGAAATTTCCAACGATTCAAATGATTTCGCTTGCACAGATATCCTTAAAAACACTCCAATAACACAAAAATGTTGACCTTTTTCACCCAAAGTGCTTAGAAAAGTTATGAGTAGAAATGACCAATAAACCAAAAACGAGTTTAAAACTTAACCAAAACGTGTAAAGCTTCGAACTTTTTGCACAAAACTGAAACTTTAGCACCAAATAAACCTTAAACCACAAGAATCTTGAATTTTTGAGTGCAAAAATTAAAGCTTTAAGCTTGACAAAAACCGTATAACGAGAGCCTTTTTACGCGAACCCTTCAAAACAAACACAAACACTCCTAAACCATTGTTAGGCTATTGATACCAATTGTTAGGACCAAAGATATACCAACCTTATCAAATACCCACGTTATGAACACAAGAATACCACGTTAAAACCAAACTGTTATGCGTAAATAAAGAGGGATTAAGATAAGAAAGATGGTGACTTGAATATGAATTCGTGTATATGTTTAGAGAGGTAGAGAGAAGAAAGATGAAAACAATAAGATGTATATTGCTTCAAGGAAAACACACACAAAACACACTCAAGCACACCCCTCAAATGACATACTTGAGGGGTATTTATAGTACAAGACAAAGGATGCCCTAAGGCTTGGCCATGGGCCGTATATGGGCTTGGACATGGATTGGGTTACATGAACTTATACAAGGCTAGCTTAACTAAACTAATACCCATTTAGCTTAGTCCAATCCACGAGCCCGTTGACTATTCTATCACGATATCTAACACACGTCACAAAGTTCCTAAACGTGAATGACCATCACTTCTAATAAAAACTATTAAGGCTAACACCCTCATCTCATGATCGACATAATATATATCCCTAAACATCAACTCTAGTCGATTAAGGTTTTGAGTTTGTTTGTGCTTTCAATATTCTCAGTCGACTTCTTAGTCGATTAAGATTTTGAGTTTGTTTGTTAAATCTTAGACTTCTACTTGATTCAAGCGTTTAAGGTTTGCATGATTGGTTTTCATTGTTGGTTCCTATGTAATCGAACAGCAACAAGTGATGTTTCCTACTTCCTGTGTACTACTTCTCGGACAAAGGAGCAAGGTAGATATCGGATAGATTATATCCGATATCGGGTGAAAGTAAAAACAGTTTCTCAACTATTTAGTGTTCTCGGACAAGGAAAAGAATTGGTCTTGGGTTTTTTGTTCGTGATATATTCAAGGGTCAATTTGTTGATTGGTTTAACTATGTTCTCGACTAGCCTTTAATCAAACGTATACGTTATCGGGTTTGTGTGTGATACTCATTGAGGTATCTAATTTAGATACTTGGGGTTTCGTTTGGTTTCTTGTTCGTTACTAAAGTCCAATTGCCGAGCAATGTTAGGTTTTATTTTATCCATTTTATTAATTAATTGTTTATTAATTATGTGTTTAACCTAATTGCGATTACTAGATCCTTATCCGCTACGTACTCGTAAAGGTTAATGGTTAACTTGTTCTACAAATCCTAACAATCTTGGCCGAATATAGCCGGGTCTTGACCGGATGTCATCCCGTCACAAACATTACAACAAATCAATAATGTCATAACAGACAAAATTTGAGTTTTGTTCATTATTATTTACCAAGATGCAAGGAATGTGACATCCTAACTAACCGGGTCTTGGCCGAATTTAGCCGGGTCTTTACCGGATGTCATCCCGTCACAAATATTACAATAAATCAATAATGTCATAACATACAAAATTTGAGTTTTGTTCATTATTATTTACCAAGATGCAAAGAATGTGACATCCAAATAAACCAAGTCTTGCCGAATATAGTCGGGTCTAACCGGTTCTTGACCGGGTATCGCCGGGTCATGGCCAAATAGAACCTTAAAAAACATTAAAAAACACAAAAAGCATAAAATAACACAAAACCTTTGAAAAAAAAGTTGCTGATTAGCAGCCAATTACGACACTATTTAAAAAATATACCGATTAACCAATTAATGAAAAATATACCAACCACCAATCACGACCGCAACTCACCACCGCCACCCAATTTCACCACCCACCACCACCACTTCCACTACCCATCACCAATCACCACCGCCACTCACCCCCACACACTACCACCACATACCACCCCCAATCACCACCACCATTCATCGCCCTTCCCCATTGCCACCACCACCACTACCTACCACCGCCACTACCACCACCTACCACCAGTTACATCACCACCACCAATCACAATAACCACTCACCACCGCCGGACAAAGCCACCCACTGCCACTACCACCATTGACCACCACCAACACCAATCACCACAACCACTCACCAACGCCACCCACTGATACCACGACCACTGTCACCCTCTAGTGGTGGTGGTGGTGATTGGTGGTTGTGGTGGGTGGTGGCAGTGGGTGGCGGTGGTGAGTGGTTGTGGTTATAGACGAAACTATGTAGGGGCAGGGGAGGGTCCCGACCCCCCCAAAATTTACGGCACCTAGTGTAAATATTATAGGTTTTAGGGGTAATTTAGTTGTGGTTAGAAACAAATCTCCGATTCGGCCCTCTCAATATAAATTCGGCCCTCCCAAAAAAAAATGTTCAAGTTACGCCTATGGTTGTGGTGATTGGTGTTGGTGTGGGTAACTAGTGGTAGGTGGTGATGGTGGTGGTGGTAAATGGTGGTGGTGGAAGTGGGTGGCGGCGGTGAGTGGTGGTTGTGATTGGTGGTGGTAAGTGGTGGCTGTGGTGGTGTGTAGCGGTGGTTAGTGATGGTGGTGATTGTTGGTGGTGGGTGGTGGTGTGTGGTGGTGGTGATTAGTGGTGGCGGTAAGTGGTGGTGGTGGAAGTGGGTGGCGGCGGTGAGTGGTGGTGGTAACTGGTGGTGGTGGGTGATGGTGGTGAGTGGCGGTGGGTATTGGTGGTGGTGGTGGCAGTGGGTGGCGGTAGTGAGTGTTGATGGTGGTGATAAGTGGTGGTGGTGGGACTGACTGAGGTTATGTATTAAGAACCAACGGTACAATTTTTTTAACTGAGATTATGTATTGAGGACTAACGGTGCAATTTTTTTACAGTGGTTAAAAATCTAAGGTTAACAAATTACATACATGCCAATTATTTTGAAACTGATTTGCTTGCAATGGAACAATATCAGGCGCGTTACCTACATTGATACTCTAGATTTAGTACGTTACGTATTTATGGACTTCACCCTTTCTTTTTCTATCCCTTATAAACGCTATGTCGAACTAATCCAAATGTCCAGACATCCAAGTGAGTATGTGTAACGCCCCGACCCGACAAGGGTAAAGGAATCACAAGTAATGGTGTCATATCAAAGCAAACATAAATATCCAAAAGAAATCTTAACATAAATGCGGAATAATTCAAGTCAAAACGCCTTCAATACATAGGTCCCAAATGGAAAATAACTCTAACAAAAAGTCCAAATAATAAGTCTTAAATGGCATCATAAGATCAAAGCTAAATAATCTCTAAGGTAAGTCCACTCATGCACTCATCCCAAAGCAAAACCCGGCTTCCAATGCTTAGATACCTGCCGCGGAAGAAAAGAAAAGTGCGGCCGAGCTTCAAAAGCCCAGTGAACAGATATGAAAGCAAAGCGAATACTAAACGAAATCGAATATGAAATATAATAAACAAAAGATAGCAAAATCATAATCATTTTCAAAGTATAAATCAGAATTTTCAAATAAAGTTTATAGTTAAACTACCACGAGCCCGTAAAACAAATATCGATCATAATCATATTCTCATAAGGCAACATTTCTCGTAAGGCAACATTTGTAGGGAGACCTACGAGTTATGAAGGACGCGTGCATGCACGCAGCATCAATCATCAGATAACAGATAACAGATAACAGATCTAGGATGCATCTATACGCTCCTTCCTACATATACAAAATATGCTCCACCATCCAGAAGCGTGGCAACATCACTCTATCGCCTAGAGTCATATCGAAGTGCATCGATACGGACATGGAACCCCATGACTAGTGAAATATTTGGCTCGGGTGTCAAACTATCTTAGGTCAAATCAGAATGTCATAACTGACACAGATCATATTTTATCTGAAGGTTATTCATATTTTCAAAATCGAGTTTTCATATCATATAGTTCAAAATCGATATTTCATAATTCGAAATCGAGTTCAGATAAGCAAATGTACCAAACAAAAAAGAATGGGTTCATAGCAAAGGCTTAGGAAACCTTAATAGAAAAGCTAACGAAAGAAAACGTTAAAAGGAACCTTTACTGAAAAGGTCATAATATCTGTACCTTATTCCAAAGCAAATGATCGAAAAGCAGAAATACGGAAAGCAAAGGATTACTCCTTCTTCACGGAACCTATACACATTAACGGTCGTCCATGTTATTTATGATTCCATAATCGTCGAAATGATCTTTTAACATTTGGTATATATACTTAGTGTATTCAGTGATCTTCATACTTTAGGATTTTATGATTAAATGAGACTTAAGTGTTTTATAATTAATATCGTAGATTAGGGTTCATTATGTCATTTATTAAAGTTTAGGGTTAAATGTGAAAATAGTTTAAAAGTCATAACTCACACATGAAATAATGAATTATTATACTTAGTTTCAAACCCTAATCGACTCTCATTATGTTCTAGGGTTTTCTCCTTCTTTTAATATCACATTAATATGCATTTACTTTTCATGTTACGTCTTTTAAATGACTCGCTACTTAACCTAATACCTTCATGTCTTAACCATACGTTACTTATATACATGTTATACTTCAACTTTTATTCCCATGCACGTTTATGATTTTATGTGACACACAAGTTATTTATTATTCGGATTAAATACACCTCTACACACACCTGCACAATAGCTTCGACTAAATATGACCACGTACTACGTTTACATATCTACAAATTCACTTGACTTATAATAACGCACGCATGGTACATGGTTCACCAACCATTTAGGGTTCGGTTCACATGGTTCGGTTCACCTTTCAAACTAGGGTTTAGGTTTACATGACCTCTTACTTATTTAATACATGTTCAAAACTCTTATATGTTTTGGTTTATATGTATAGGGTTCGGCTAATAGGTTTTACACAAACCCTAACTCACACCGCTTCACGTACGCTACATATTTACGCTTGCATGTTTAACCGATTTATTATATGTGTTAACGCAAGACATGCGGCCTGTTTCGACTCATGTGGCTCGACATACTTAATACCCGATTCATATTTTACATATTCAATTCATGCGACTAATATATATAAGATCCGATTCATATATGTTTGTTTCGGTTTCATATGGTTCGACAAACACCAGCTCCGATTAAAACAAGACATATTACAATATATGATAACGTTATGTGTATCAAAGTGAGACGAGGAAGACTTGATTTATACCTTAGCGTTGTGTTAGGATCAAAACACCACGGCTCCAAGTGAGCAGCCAATCGAATGGAGAAAGAGAGAAAAAGAATGCCGAGACTTGTATGTTTTAGGGTTCCAAATTTGTATCTTATGTTTGTATATATAGTAGTACCGATCGGATTAGGCTTGAGGTGTGATGTGGGCTTCGGCTTGATCCAAACGAAACAAAGACTCAGCCCAAGTCTTGGGCTCTCGGCTTGAATCCAATTCGAACAAAAGACACGCCCAATGCTAACGAGCGGCCCAAACGGTTTACAACAAGAAAGAACGAAGCCAAAACTTATATATGTAACGCTTAACTTTCGTCGTAAGATGTAAATTTCTTAAATATGTTCGTTAGGTTTTTAATTATTCATAAGTTAGGTTTTAATTTCGTTAAATGAACATCAATGTATTTTACGTATTTTATAAATTTTGATTCCAAGGGTATTTTAGTCTTTATTTATGTTTTAGATTTTCGTGTTTTACAACTCTTCCCTCTAAAGAAGAATTTTCGTCCTCGAAAATTGAAATGAAACGAAACGAAAACGAAATGAGAACATACCGAACTATTCAAAGAAATGAGGATAACTAGCTCGCATCGACTCTTCGTCTCCCGTGTAGCCTCACGCCCCGGTGATTTTCCAAAGAATCTTAACGAACGGAATGACTTTATTTCTCATGACTCTTTCTTGCCTTTCTAAAATAGCTTCCGGTTCTTTAGATAAAGACATATCGGATTGAATTTGATCAAACGGATAAGAAGCAACGTGTAACGGATGATAATTGTATCCCCTTAGGAGAGATACATGTAAAACATCATGAACATGCGATAAGCTGGCGGAAGTGCTAATCGATCACGAAACTTCTCCTATGCGTTCCGAATTTCAAACGGACCGATGAATCGAGGACCGAGCTTGCCCTTGATTCCAAAACGTTTCACACCTCTAAACGGTGAGACTTTCAAAATACACGATCTCCAACCCGAAATTCTAAATCACGACGATGCTTGTCGGCATAACTTTTCTGACGAGACCTAGCCTCCTTCAGCTTTTTTCTAGCAATAGCTACTTTCTCATTACTGATCTCAATCATTTCCGGACCTTCAATTAAACGCTCACCTACTTCATCCCAACAAGTAGGTGATCTACATTTCCTTCCATAAAGAAGTTCAAACGGTCTTGCTTTAATGCTAGCATGCCAACTGTTGTTATATGCAAACTCTACTAAACACAAATATTCATCCCAGCTACCAGTCCATTCTAAAGCACAAGCCCTTAGCATGTCCTCTAGGGTCTGAATAGTCCTCTCTCTGACCATCTGTTTGAGGATGAAATGTCGTACTGAAATTAAGTCGAGTACCCTAAGCTTTTTGCAAACCTTTCCGTAAACGAAGTAAAACGCGAATCTCTGTCGGACACAATAGATGCCGGAGTACCATGAAGTCTAACTATCTCTTTCTGAAAAATTTCCGCCAATCTACCAATACCATAATCCTTTCTAATTGGTAAGAATGAGCAGATTTGGTTAGTCGATCAACAACTACCCAAATCGCATCATGCTTCTTCCGAGTAAGAGGTAGTCCACTCACAAAATCCATAGATATCTTATCCCACTTCCATGTCGGAATATCCAATGGTTGTAAACATCCACTAGCCCTTTGATGTTCAATATTAACCTGCTGACAAATCATACACTTCGACACAAACGCCGCCACATCTTGCTTCATGCCATTCCACCAGAAATCATGTTTCAAATCCCTATACATCTTGGTAGAACCAGGATGGATAGTGAAAGGAGAACTATGAGCTTCATTCATAACTTTCTCGCGAAGTCTTGAATCATTGGGAACACAGAGCCTATCTTCATACCATACAATTCCGTCATTATCAACCTTAAACTCCGCCTGCTTACCTTCTTCAACATTTTGCGCTATGGCCCACAAAGCTCGCGTCATCTTTCTCGAGCTTCCTTAATTTGCAGTATAAGGTTTGACTCCACCTTCATACTAGCCCATTATCCATCAAAACCTCGTACACACAACTCAACATCCAAACGTTCTAAATCACGAATAATCTTAGGTTCAATCTCAATACTTGCAAGAATGCCTGATTTCCGGCTAAGTGCGTTAGCAACTACATTAGCCTTAGGGATGGTATCTGAATGTTGGTGTCATAATCCTTAAGAAGTTCTAACCATCTTCTTTGTCTCATGTTAAGTTCTTTCGAAGTGAAAATATACTTGAGACTCTTATGGTCGGTGAAAATATCACACGTCTCTACATACAAGTAATGTCTCCGGATCTTCAATCGAACACCACAGCAGCTAACTCAAGGTCATGAGTTGGGTAATTCTCCTCATACGGTTTCAGTTGTCTTGAAGCGTAAGCTATCACCTTTCCATGTTGCATCAAAACACATCCTAATCCTTTCTTAGATGCATCACTGTAAATTTGAAATCCTCCTGAACCGGATGGAAGAGTCAAAATAGGAGCGGACACCAATCTCCGTTTCAACTCCTCCAAACTCTCTTCTCGTTCATCCATCCATACAAACTTTTCACCTTTTCTCATCAGTTGGGTTAGGGGCAAAGCTAAATGAGAGAAACCTTCTACAAAACGTCGGTAGTAACCAGCAAGTCCTAGAAAACTCCTAACCTCATCCATCTGTCATAGGTCTTGGCCACTTAGTGATAGCCTCAACCTTAGACGGATCCATGGTGATACCATCAGCAGATACGATATGACCAAGGAACGCGACTTGTTTTAACCAAAACTCGCGCCGAAAATTTGGCGTACAACTTCTTCTTCCTCAAAATCTCCAAAACTATCCGGAGATGTTGTTCATGCTCTTCTTCAGACTTGGAGTAAACCAAAATGTCGTCGATGAAAACAATAACAAACTTGTCGAGGAACTCATGGAAAACACGATTCATTAGGTCCATAAACACACAGCGAGCATTTGTCAAACCGAAGGCATAACGAGAAATTCATAATGACCATATCGGTACGTACGAAACGCGGTCTTAGGAACATCTTGCTCCTCACGTAGTCGATGATAACGGATCTCGGATCAATCTTAGAAAAGAACTTAGCTCCTTGCAGTTGATCAAACAAATCATCAATACGCGGCAGAGGATAACGGTTACGAATAGTAATACGGTTGAGTTCACGGTAGTCGATACATAGGCGCATGCTTCCATCCTTCTTCTTCACAAACAAAACAGGTGCACCCCATGGAGAAACACCGGGTGAATAAATCCATTCTCTATCATCTCTTGCAGCTGCTCCTTCAACTCCTTCAGTTCTATAGGTGCCATACGATACGGAGCTTTCGAAATCGGTTCAGCACCGTGAATTAACTCAATGCTAAACTCAACTTCTCTAGGCGGGGAATACCGGAAGTTCATCGGGAAAAACGTCGGTGAATTCAAAAACAACAGAAAGGTTTTCAATGTTAGGACTCTCCAAAGATGTGTCCTTAACGGATGCCAGAAAACCTTGGCACCCATGAGCAATCATGGTCCGTGCCTTCATAGCAGAAATAAACTTAACAGATTTGAGAGGTTGAGAACCATAATAAACAAATTCAGGATGTTGTACGTCTCCAAAGATCACTGTTCTAGCATAGCAGTCAATTGAAGCTCTATGATAAGCCAACCAATCCATGCCTAGAATGATATCAAAGTCGACCATATCGAGAGGATACAGATTTGCAAAGCCAATACGATCATCAAAACGAAGAGGACACTTAACGTATTTATGATCAATGATCATGTGGTTTTTCATAGGCGTAGAAATTGATAAGTGATTCGTTAGCGGTTTAGGCTTCATATTAAGTTTCTTAGCAAATGTGACAGATATAATGGAGTGTGTGGCACCAGTATCAAATAAAGCGAAGACAGAAAAAACACCAATGAAAAGAGTGCCCGTAATGGTACCTGAAGTGCGCTCCGCTTGATTCCGAGTAGTAGCATAAACACGTCCAGTAGTAGGTGGCGGCTTGATGTAGTTTCCAGGAATCTCCGGGTTCCTCTTAGGGCAATCCTTGATCTTGTGAGTAGTGGAACCACAAGAGAAACATCCACCAGTGGCCTTAAAACACGGTCCCGGATGAGCCTTTCCACAAGTAGTACAGATAGGTGCGGGAGGCAAAACTTCATTGTATGCCTTTGCGACCAGAAGATCTGAAGCGACCCCGATTTGATCCTCGAAATGACCGATCCTTGTTGTAACCGGTTATTGTTACCTTGATTCGGCGATCATTTCCATTCTTACGGCAGACTCTGCTATCGACCCGACCGTCTCGAGGCCTAGAGTCAACATTCCTTCTGGCTCGAACACCCACGATGATCATAACTCCTATCCACTTGACTCCTCGAATCATAACTCCGCGCCAGAGTTTCCCTTATAATCATTACTTTGCGTCCTACCTTGAATCCGATCACCATCGCGATTACGCTTGTTGGAACCCGAACCCTCATGAAAGATCTCAATGTTACGAGCTGCGTCATTGCAGGCCGACACATCTTCATACTCGCAGTTAAGCGGTCGGTCCAACACCCACTTCTTCAATCCCCACTTGAAGTGTTTAGCCTGACGCCTACCATCTCCAAGAGATTTGTTCCCACAAAACTTACCAACCTCATAAACATACCCATGTACTCATTGGAGTTCTCATGCTCAAACTGGTAGATTCCTTGATAATCCCTCTCATACCTTTGTTGTTCAGCATCGGGGAAGTAACGGTTATAGAAGATAGTCCGAAACTCAGCCCAAATACAAGTAATAGCAAAAGCATCTCCTCCTCTTGCCTGTTTGAGTGCCTTCCACCAGTTCAAAGCATCACCTTCCAATTTAAATGCAGCCAAACGGGTCTTAAATTCATCTCCACAACCCAGTACTTCAAACAGCTTCTCAATATGAGTGATCCAGTCCTCAGCTTCAGTGGGAGTAGCAAAGAAGCGTGCTAAAAGAAAGAGGCTTGAGCTTACCGAAACGCTCGAGCCAAGTGTGAATGCCGACGGGTTAATTTCCTCCACCACTACCCGAGCACCATTGATTCGAATGTTGTTGATCACCGTGTCATCACCTCGGTGTAGTAAGACCAGGGAAAAGAGTGTTGGCGCATTGCAATCAGCAAAGCATCAAGTCGGGAATATCATCGTCCCCATCCATAGCTACCGTTAATGTCGACGAGTTTGAACCATCTGAACGATATTCAAACGATTAGCAAAATGAACAAAGGTGAGATATGAAATGGAAGTTCGCAGAAGGAAACCTAAAGTCTACCCAATCCTCACAGGTCAAAGCCTAAGCTCTAAGGGTCTCAAAACCTAGGGTCCATATGTCACAGGTCGTGACTACAAGTCGTGAACCTGGGCTCTGATGCCATAAATTGTAACGCCCCGACCCGACAAGGGCAAAGGAATCACAAGTAATGGTGTCATATCAAAGCAAACATAAATATCCAAAAGAAATCTTAACATAAATGCGGAATAATTCAAGTCAAAACGACTTCAATACATAGGTCCCAGCGGAAAAATAACTCTAACAAAAAGTCTGAAATAATAAGTCTTAAATGGCATCATAAGATCAAAGCTAAATAATCTCTAAGGTAAGTCCACTCATGCACTCATCCCAAAGAAAAACCCAGCTTCCAATGCTTAGATACCTGCCGCGGAAGAAAAGAAAAGTGCGGCTGAGCTTCAAAAGCCCAATGAACAGATATGAAAGCAAAGCGAATACTAAACGAAATCGAATATGAAATATAATAAACGAAAGATAGCAAAATCATAATCATTTTCAAAGTATAAATCAGAATTTTCAAATAAAGTTTATAGTTAACTACCACGAGCCCCGAAACAAATATCGATCATAATCATATTCTCATGAGGCAACATTTCTCGTAAGGCAACATTTGTAGGGGAGACCTACCAGAGTTATGAAGGACGTGCATGCACGCAGCATCAATCATCAGATAACATATAACATATAACAGATATATGATAAGATCTAGGATGCATCTATACGCCCCTTCCTACATATACAAAATATGCTTCACCATCCAGGAACGTGGCGAACATCACTCTCTGCCCTAGAGTCATATCAGAAGTGCATCACTAATACGGACATGGAACCCCCATGACTAGTGAAATATTTGGCTCGGGTGGCAAACTATCTTAGGTCAAATCAATGTCATAACTCCACTGATCATATTTTATCGAAGGTTATTCATATTTTCAAAATCGAGAGTTTTCATATCATATAGTTCAAAATCGATATTTCATAATTCGAAATCGAGTTCAGATAAGCAAATACCAAACAAAATGAATGGGTTCATAGCAAAGGCTTAGGAAACCTTAATAGAAAAGCTAACGAAAGAAAACGTTAAAAGGAACCTTCACTGAAAAGGTCATAATATCTGTACCTTATTCCAAAGCAAATGATCAGCGTAAATCAGACTTTGGAAGCAAAGGATTACTCCTTCTTCACGAACCTATACACATTAACGGTCGTCCATGTTATTTATGATTCCATAATCGTCGAAATGATCTTTTAACATTTGGTATATATACTTAGTGTATTCAGTGATCTTCATACTTTAGGATTTTATGATTAAATGAGACTTAAGTGTTTTATAATTAATATCGTAGATTAGGGTTCATTATGTCATTTATTAAAGTTTAGGGTTAAATGTGAAAATAGTTTAAAAGTCATAACTCACACATGAAATAATGAATTATTATACTTAGTTTCAAACCCTAATCGACTCTCATTATGTTCTAGGGTTTTCTTCTTCTTTTAATATCACATTAATATGCATTTACTTTTCATGTTACGTCTTTTAAATGACTCGCTACTTAACCTAATACCTTCATGTCTTAACCATACGTTACTTATATACATGTTATACTTCAACTTTTATTCCTATGCACGTTTATGATTTTATGTGACACACAAGTTATTTATTATTCGGATTAAATACACCTCTACACACACATGCACAATAGCTTCGACTAAATATGACCACGTACTACGTTTACATATCTACAAATTCACTTGACTTATAATAACGCACGCATGGTACATGGTTCACCAACCATTTAGGGTTCGGTTCACATGGTTCGGTTCACCTTTCAAACTAGGGTTTAGGTTTACATGACCTCTTACTTATTTAATACATGTTCAAAACTCTTATATGTTTCGGTTTATATGTATAGGGTTCGGCTAATAGGTTTTACACAAACCCTAACTCACACCGCTTCACGTACGTTACATATTTACGTTTGCATGTTTAACCGATTTATTATATGTGTTAACGCAAGACATGCGGCCTGTTTCGACTCATGTGGCTCGACATACTTAATACCCGATTCATATTTTACATATTCAATTCATGCGACTAATATATATAAGATCCGATTCATATATGTTTGTTTCGGTTTCATATGGTTCGACAAACACCAGCTCCGATTAAAACAAGACATATTACAATATATGATAACGTTATGTGTATCAAAGTGAGACGAGGAAGACTTGATTATACCTTAGCGTTGCGTTAGAATCAAAACACCACGGCTCCAAGTGAGCAGCCAATCGAATGGAGAAAGAGAGAAAAAGAATGCCGAGACTTGTATGTTTTAGGGTTCCAAATTTGTATCTTATGTTTGTATATATAGTAGTACCGATCGGATTAGGCTTGAGGTGTGATGTGGGCTTCGGCTTGACCCAAACGAAACAAAGACTGAGCCCAAGTCTTGGGCTCTCGGCTTGAATCCAATTCGAACAAAAGACACGGCCCAATGCTAACGAGCGGCCCAAACGGTTTACAACGGCGAAATAAAGAACGAAGCCAAAACTTATATTGCGTAACGTTTAACTTTCGTCGTAAGATGTAAATTTCTTAAATATGTTCGTTAGGTTTTTAATTATTCATAAGTTAGGTTTTAATTTCGTTAAATGAACATCAATGTATTTTACGTATTTTATAAATTTTTGATTCCAAGGGTATTTTAGTCTTTATCTATGTTTTAGATTTTCAGGTTTTACAGTATGTGACCAAGAATGAGGCAACATTGGTGTAACATAGATGGCTCTAGCCTGCTTATATCTAGAGAATGTATAAAGAAACGAGGAATGACGTTTTCCTAACAATGTAGAGCTTAATCAATCACAAGGTAACAATGAATGTGTTTTTATCCAAAATGGATAGATGCGTCACCCACATGAGTCCTACTAAAAAATTCATCGAAAAACATAGTTTGAACTAAACTATTTGCGGCATATAATACTTAACTAAATTTATAGGCATGTAATTTAAGAAATACAAAACGAGTTGCATTATTAGCAATATTTTCCTCGGTCACGACTCATGACTAGACAAAGAAGAAAGAAAACGTGAGAGTAAACCCATATGAAACAAGTGATAAAGTTTGAACTCCGTAGAAGATCTCCGAATCAAATTGCCTCTTCACTTGATAAGAGATTGAGACACTTGGCTAGATCAATGGTAGATATGAAAAAGAAGATTTAGTGCATTCCATACAATGAGTTGTTTAGGCATATGACTTAGTCATGAGAATCATTTTCCAATTATAATACCCGAAATGCATGAGCCAACATTTAGGTCTGCACGTACGTTATTATGTATTTGATAGAATCATTTCAAATGTACCTTGCATCCACATAGTAAAATCTTTTTTGGTTATCTACTATAGTCCATGACTCTCGTACATGTTAATAATTAACCATTAGGTTTCCAAGTGCACGGTCAATGAAGTGTTTTTAGAAACTTGTAAATGAAAACCTCATCGTTAGTGTAAATGGAAATATAGTACAAATTCTTAACTCTTTAATATGTTTCTCGCTTAAAATAAGGGCACTAGTTTTCAGCTTTTAACATATAGGTCATTCATTTATTAAAATGTACATATAGGCCGCCCAATTATATGTTAGATTTTGTTTACACCAATTCCAGCCAAATTTATTCTTGAAAACTATAACAAAATAAACAAACAACCAACCTCTAACTTATCCAAATTAGACGAATAAAAATTTTGATGTGAAATATCGAGTATACCTAAAATTTAACTGTAAATTTATATTATTAAAAGTACTTTAAAAAGAAAAAATTGTAATTTCGCGACTCGTTTTTTATTTATACTAGTATTAGTTTAATATGTTAAGTTATTGTTAGGTTTGTTTTCGCCGTTTGATCATTATCCGGATGAAATTTGATCAGAATTGGTGTAAAAGAATATAAACACATAATTTGGTGGCCTATAAGTTACTTTCAATCGTTCAAAAAAAAAGTTACTTTCAAAAAATGGGTGGCCTATATGTGAAAAACTTAAAAGTTGGGTGACCTCCTGATATATTATCGTTTTATTTACAAAGATTTTGTTCAAACTTCAGCTAAATATGTACTAATCTTTTATTCGATCTATATGATATAACGAAACCGTAACTATATGCATTATTCTCAAATTGATCAATATCAAATGTTAACTTTGGCTTTTTTAGATGACTAAGATATGAGGCGACTCAGGTATTTAAGCTCTCTCTCTCTTGCCTACATTTTTAGAGAAGGTACCAAGAGAAAAAGTGACAACTTTGTTCTACTAATGTACGAATCAATCGAACGAAGGTGAGTCACCAGAAGTGTCCAAAATGGATAGACGTGTCGCACTCACCAAACGACACTAGTTTTGAGTTCGGTTCGCCTAATCGAAACTAATGACGTTTCCCATAGGTTGGTTGATCAGGAACATAAAAGTTACCTATTGGTTCTAATGTTCTATGCCAACTAATTTTTACAAGAAAAATATGTTATAATGTATCATCATAAACTGTATCAAATTTAACTAGAAAGACAGTTTGATCGAATGAGTCTCTCGACCAATTTAGATACAAAAACAGTCCTTTACATTACCAACGCCACTTAATTAACTTCCGTAGCATGTAAATTAAGAAACACAAAATGAGTTGCATTATCGACGGAAACCAAACCAAAAGGAACATAAATACAAGAGGAAATCCATATAGAATTTGTGATATAATTTGTATGCACAGATTCTTATCATATTCCCACACATAAATACGAGAGGAAACCCAGATTAAAATCAATTTAGCCTTAAATCTCACACATTCCCACATAGGCTAAAGAAGTGAAATCTTCCTTGCTTTTATAGCATAGTATATAAGAAACATGCATGTTGAGAATAATGTTATGTTTTCAAGACGTAATTGTTTATGAAGTTGAGTATAAAACAAAAAACTTCTTCTTCAGTTATGGCCTGAAAACTAACATAAACTTTATACTTTTTAACTTAGAAAAAGTCGTGGTCGTAACTATCTAGCTGAAAGTGGGTTAATATAACAATCTAAAGCGTTATGTACCAATTGAGATATATAGTTTCTATCTTAGGTTTCAAATACATATCGAGTGTCAGCAAAGTGGGGTTTTACTAGTGCAAGAGCTCTTCCGCGATGATAAATCTTTTTCTTGTCTTCCTAGGCCATAACTATAACAACAGCAATTATAAACTTAGTTTGGTTTTACTGCAAGGATGTGATGATATGAAAGGATCAAGGAGATTAAAGTTAGCAAGATGGCGGTCAAAATGTGTTCGGATGAAAATGGATCATAAGAGTGTTAAATCGGATTAAGGTCCACAAGAGTGTCTGAATGGTCCAGGTTCAAACAGGTGGCTGGGTCAGACTAGGGACCTACAAAAACTTAACGCGACTTTCAACCTGTTTGATCCATTCGACCCCTTCAATGTGTTCCTCTTTAAGCTAAACTTGATTTGAGACATTGGACCCGTTAAAGCTATGAAAAAGCCAAGACCCGTTTATAACTAAATTGGTTGAAATTGCCACCTATTTTGGGTACGATCGTATGGAAACAGATACGAAAAAGTCATTCGCTCCTCTTGCAGGGACTATCTTCCCCTGAAAGGGTACAAAGAATGAAATGTGAATCAAACAAAACATAGTAAAGCCATTCATAGGTACATGCAAATTACAATTTTTAGACTACAAAAGATCAGTTAATCCATTTCATATCATAAAAACAAAGTGATAATATAAAGCATACCGGGGTCTTTCCAACAAACGTAACAGGTTCATGATTTGGCCCAATAGCAAGAGAATAAGTTGCTTCACATTACCAACGACACTTAACTAACGTCATGGCATGTAACTCAAAAACACAAAACAAGCTGCATTATCGCCATTATTTCCTTGATCACAACCAAACAAAAAAGATGTAATCAAATGAGATGAAACCCATATTACATTAGTGATAAAGTTTGTACTCCATAGATGATATCCGAGCTCAATTGTAGTCGTCACTTAATTACCATATGTAAACTTTGGCATTAGTTATCAGAATAGTCCCACATTGGTTAAAGAAGTGAAATCTTGCTTGGATATATAGTACAATGTACGAGAACTATACATGTCAAGAATAATGTTATGTTTTCTTTATACACATATTTCATCGAAGATTTGTAAAAACAAGAATCAAGCTTTGATGACGAGTGCGTATTTGAAAATTGATATAAAAATCTTGGCTTTTTTAATACCTTTGTCATTTAGAAAAACATTTTAAATATTTGTTGTCACTTAAAAAATGGTGCTATATACTTTCTATTTACATCCATACATGTTTATGCAACTAAATATATAGTAATGTTCTATGTATATCCAATAGCATTTGTTGTTCTTTTAAATCTATAGATGTTACACTAAATATATAGTAATGTTCTATGTATATCCACCTGAACTTAGATAACCCCTAACGTACAATGCCATATAAATCCCGCAAAGACATGCTACATAAATGAACTAAGGCCGGCATGTCCCTTCATGTAAGGTCTTTATTGAGCCATACGACTTTGGTCGTTTAAGCTCTTAGCATTCTGGAGTTCAATCATGCGAAAGGTAAAACATATGTGATTTGATCCCTCTTTGTTGCCTACATTTTTAGTTAAGATATCAAGAGAGTACCATTGAACTTATCCCAAGCCCAAGGTCTCTTAACACTCATTGAGATCGTTCATGTAGTGTGTTTGAGGCTTTATAGTTTTTGTGATTATCTATAATACTTTACCTTTCACCAAGTTCTTGCATTTTTATTTTTGAAAACCACGTAAAAACAAACCAAATTAGATAGCACAAAATAACCATGTAAACCCTTAATAACATGATATAAATCTTGGTGCATCTATTTAAGAATAGAAAAAGTTATAATAAGGACATAGTTATAAATGGGCTTAGCCCATACAATAATAACATGCCCATAACACATCATATTGGATATGTTTGTTTCACTGTACAAGTTTTGCATAATTTAACTAGCTGGAAATTTAGTACTTGCTCAAAAGTAAATTTTTATAAAGTACCGAAACACATCTATATCTATACTACATAAAATGAAAAAACAGTCAAAGTGAAAAAATGAAAAAGTGGAATGGTCAAATGAGAGAGAGAGACATATGTAAAGACATATTTAATACTCTCTTATCACAATTCACTCAAAAACAAATACAAAATGCTCTCATCTTCCACACATCTTATCAACCACCATCCTCACCACCACAAAACCCCTCCACCATCGGACCACTACACCATCGCACTACTCTATCACCGCATATCGTTAATTTTCTGCCGCTAGGAACCGCTACCGTTAGGCACGGGTACTCGCCTAGTTTATTCATATTTTCACATCCTTTGCCTCTCGTGTTTTCTTTTACTTCATCCTTTCATAAATAGTAACATTTTGTTGAATTTAATTTTATTATATATCGGAGATGTGATCCTTTAGAAAGTAAGAAAAATTAAAAATGCTAGAAAGCCACTCACAATGTGACAATTGTCCCCCATTCACTCCATTTTTTTCTTATTAAATTCGGTTAGGGGATATTTTTGTCATTTTAACCCGTTTTTTATATTTCACCCAAAATTTCAAACGCAAATAACTTTCAAACGACAAACTTTTACGAAAAACCGATTTCACCATAATTTTTAAAATTCGATTCTCTTTAATTTGGTATAAATCTTGATAAATATTTCGAATTTTTTTTTACATATCAAATAGTTCTTGATTTTCTTGATTTTTTTGGCATTTTCGGCCTTATTTTTTACCTTCATAAATGTCGAATCGTGAAAAACTTAAAACATGAAAGTTATAGTTTTTTGTTCACTCTTTACCAGAAATTTAAAACCAAACCAAACTGATGAACTGATGAATCAAACCAAAACTGATGAACCAAATCAAACATAGTTCATCAGTTTATTTTGGTTCATCAATTATAGTTTCAGCTTAACATGTTGGTGTTTATTTTGTTTTGTTCATCAGTTTATTTTGGTTCATCAATCGTAGTTTCAGTTTTGGTTTGGTTCATCAGTTTTTGGTTTGGTTCATCATTTTGGCTTGGTTCATCAATCATATTTTCATTTTTGGTTTGGTTCATCAATCATAGTTTCAGTTTTGGTTTGATTCATCAGTTTTTGGTTTGGTTCATCAGTTTTGGCTTTATGCTTTTTTTAAACAGTTTGGTTCATCAGTTCATCAGTTTTAATAGTTAAAAACATTAAGGGGCCGTTTGGTTGGGGGATATTGGGGTATATTGGGGGCATTTGCAATTTAATTTCCTTCAAATACCATGTTTGGTAACTCAAATGAAGTAATTTACAATTTCATGAATTCTCAAAATGGAGATAATTAAAATGCCTCCAAAAAGTGAAGAATTTTAATTTACTTAGGAATTTTTTTTTATAAACTTTTTTTCTTATTGTTTTTTATAAACTTTTAAATAGAATATTTATGAATTTTTTTTATAAACTTTTTTTTATAAGTTTTTTATAAACTTTTTTTAAATTTTTATAAACTTTTTTATAATTTTTATAAATTTTTTTATAAATTTTTATAAACTTTTTATAAATTTTTTATAAACTTTTTTATAAATTTTATTTATAAACTTTTTTATAAATTTTGATAAACTTTTTTATAAACTTTTTATAAAAAAATTTTATAAGCTTTTTTATAAATTTTTATAAATGTTTTATGATTTTTTTTTCTAAATTTTTTATAAAGTTTTTATAAAAATTTTTTATCAATTTTTTTATAAAATTTTTTTATAAACTTTTAAATAGAATATTTATGAAATTTATATTAAAAATGAAAAATATTTTTAAATTTCTGTCAACCAAACGTGCGGAGGTATTTTAAATTCCGGAATTTTAAATTCCCAAGAATTTAAATTTTCTAGAAATTAAAATTCCGGAATTTCAAATTCTCCAACCAAACGCCCCCTAACTATTAAAAAACATCACTTTTTGAATCTTACATTAATAAAATAATTAATGATGCCTTGTGGGACAAAAATTAGTGCATTTAGCTCAACTTTAACACTAAAAATCTAATCTAGACATTTTATCAAACACCTTGTATGCAACAAATATGAGTAAAACACCATCTTTAACGTGTGATATCTTACCCATATGACGTCGAATTTGAGTGATTTAAAATTCTGGGTAAAGAGTGAACAAAAATCTATAACTTTCATGTTTTAAGTTTTTCACGATTCGACATTTATGAAAGTAAAAAATAGGGCCGAAAATGCCAAAAAAATCAAGAAAATCAAGAATTATTTGATATGTAAAAAAAAAAGTTCGAAATATTTATCAAGATTTATACCAAATTAAAGAGAATCAAATTTTAAAAATTATGGTGAAATCGGTTTTTCGTAAAAGTTTATCGTTTGAAAGTTATTTGCGTTTGAAATTTGGGGTGGAATATAAAAAACGGGTTAAAATGATAAAAATACCCTAACCGAATTTAATAAGAAAAAAGGATGGAGTGAATGGGGGACACTTGTCACATTGTGAGTGGCTTTCTAGCCTTTTTTAATTTTCATTACTTTGTAAAGGATCACATCTCATACGATGTAATCATACGCTATTTAATCTAAGCTCAAAATATATTATACTAATACGTAATGAAATATTTATATCAAAATCATGTGCATACATGGGTATTATAATTAGTTACCGTATGTAAACTTGGTCATGCCGTCACGCCACGCTTTATGCCACGTTTTTTTGTAAACTTAATATTTATGAAATATGATATAAATATATAAATAATTTCATATTTTGTGCCGTCTTATTATGTCACGCTTTATAAACGAAAAAGCTTCGCCTTGACCATTAAGACGTAAGTTTTGGTCATGCCGCCACGTCACGTCTCGCGCCATTTATAACCTTGGTTATCAGAGTAACTTTAATATACAGGCGCTCTACAATGACCAAATAACTTAAATAGCCATGGATTGCGAGTATTATTTGACTAGAGTCAATTCAACCTTATTCCCACATAGGTTATAATAAACAAATAAATGGTGTACAAAAATGCAAAAGTCAACATGTAGGTGTGTACATTATTTAATAAGAGCATAGGGTATGTCAACGACACCACCTCGCCACTCTCAGGTGGCAGCCTCGCCACCACACCACCTCCACTCGCCACTTAGCCTTTCGCCGCTCTCACAACACGAATAAGACAAAACCTGAAAATCTTGAAACTGTTCTTGATAAAAAAGACACCATCTTTAACAAAATTTGTATCTTTTCTTTGGTAAAAAAAACAAGAATGAATGAATTATATGATTCTTGAAGCAAAGAAGAGAAAAGGGTTTTGGAGAAAAAGAAGATGAAAATGAGAGGAAATGGAAGACCAAATTGTGTGTGTATTTGATAGGTGAAAATGAATGAGAAGAATTAAATTTGAGGAGGTTGGGTTAGAAAATGAAACAAAAGGGTAATCTTTTAATTATTACAAAGTCGTTTGTAATGGTATGGTTTCACAGTAGTTTCTCTTTTTTTAAAATGAAATTTGAGTGTTCCTATGACAGGAATGAAATTTGTGTTAGAAAAATATGGAAAAGAAAAAAAATGAGGGTGAGTGGGGGCCAAGTGAAGAGGTTTGGGTTAGTTGTCAATGGAGGGTATTTTTTAAGTGGGTGTGTTGAAGTGATATGGCACATGTGAGACCCAAGTGAAGAGGTGTGGCTAAACCACCACATCCCATGCTCTAAAGACCACCGAACTTTGCATCCCACATAGATTAAAGAGGGAATCTTTCTTGTTTATATCCTATAGTAAAGGGAGATGATTTGTACACTCCAACAAATGATTATCCCACTTTAAAGTATTGTGTTCGGACATTTATACCCTCACAGTGGTGAAATTGTAAAGAATAACTGTGAGGGTATAAATGTCCAAATACAATACTTTGGAGTGTCTCAATAATTTATTATAGTGTACAAATCACCCCCTTATAGTAAATGAGCAACACACGTGTCAATAACAATACTAGGTTTTCAGGTTCATGGTTGCCGACAGAGTTGATTGTAAAACTTAAAGAACTAAAACTCTTTGGTTAACTTCAAGGGTAAAAGCCATAAAATAACAACGTACTTTTCAAATTTTGCCGACTTGAAACACTTACTTTTTTATTACCTTAGTTCACCAACGAACTTTCAAAATTTGTTTCGAAATCACCCATATGACCGGTTTATATTAAAATAATAACAGAAATGACTATATTACCCTCGGCATATGGGTGAAGTCAGAACAAATTTTGAAAGTTTGTTGGTGAAGTCGGAACAAATTTTAAAGAATAATAGGGTAATATAGTTATTTCAGTTATTATTTTAATATAAACTGGTCATATGGGTGAATTCGAAACAAATTTTAAAAGTTCGTTGGTGAACTAAGGTAATAAAAAAGTAAGTGTTTCAAGTCGGCAAAATTTGAAAAGTACGTTGTTATTTTATGGCTTTTACCCTAACTTCAACCCGGAAATAAGTATAAGTTCTTGACTTTTTATGTTCACTTTGCAGATTTACAGTTGACTATTTGTTTGCTATTGTGTTATGGCAAGTATAAAAACTTAAAGAACTAAAACTCTTTGGTTAACTTCAACCCGGAAATAAGTATAAGTTCTTGACTTTTTATGTTCACTTTGCAGATTTACCGTCGACTATTTGTTTGTTATTGTTTTATGGCAAGTATAAAGGTGGTGGCATTCATGCCACCCATACCTCACTCATATCTCACTACCCACCAATAATATCATTCCACCTAATATCATACATTACTCATACATCACCATATTTTTCTAGTGGCAACCATGATTCCATACCTCACCTAATTTTATTTTTTTATTTTTTATATTCATAATTATATAAAACAATTTAATAAAAACATTATATTTCAAGTTATAAAAATAGTTGATAAAAAAGTTACATATACAATCTCAATTTATAAAAATAGTTGATAAAAAACCCAAGTTGTAAAAATAGTTGATAAAAAAACCAAAAAAATATATACATATACAATCTCAAATTTTGGGCTGGGCCATGCTCGGGTAAAAAAAATAACAAAAACCCAAGTTGACTTACGTCATCTTCATCGTGGCTGTCTTCTAACTTCAAACACACATATACACAGTAAAACACACACACATTCGAGACGACCCTCTTGGTTGCCTATATTTTTAGAGAATATATAACTGTACGTGGGTCACGTAAAAGTAATTAGCTTCTTTAGTAACCGCATTTTCAATTCTATTTATATGTAATCGTTGTGTTAAGTTGGTAAGAGGGAAAAAATATGTTCAAAGTCTAGTTCTTGTTTATCTCAAGTTTTCTTGGAGTTTTTCCCGCTCAAAGAGCCTTATCATCTCTGTTTCTTATGTGTATATTGGGATATTGATCATCTCAAATTGGTCTCTTAACATGGAGACCAAAGAAGTTGATTATAAAACTGAAAAAATTAGAAAACAAATTGGCTGACACTTATGTATTTGAGAATTAATATGCATTTGTAGACTTTTTAGTATATATCTTTAATTACTTTTGACAACTTCAAAATTTCAAACTGAGTGACATGTTCGACTCTTGGTTTAAGAAACACACAAAAATAGTATCAAGAAACTTGTTAATACTAACAAAAAAGAACGAACAACACTCTATATTTGCATCCCACATAGTTTAAAGAGGTGAAATCTTTCTTGTTTATATACTATAGTACTAGGTAATTTTTCAAGCCGTGCTAAGCACGGCCCAAGATAGTTTCATGTTCGGTTTTTATGGTTGGGCAAACGTCTAAGTGAAATGGATCAAGTCTTATATTTGGTATTCAAGATATATGTAAAATCTCATGTCATGCAGGCAAGTTATTCATATTATCTGGTTTAAATACGCACGGCGGTGCGTATTCGTATTCAAACCCGTAGATTAATTGGCCAAAAGTTAAAATCAAATCATTGTAAAACGTATCATACTTGTCATCATTTCTTTTTGTGGGTAGCGAACAAAATTTTTGCTTTTGTGGGTACTCTTCTTTCAAATTTATCCTTTTTAGGGTACTATGTAACATTTTTGCTTTTCGGGAAAAAAAATTTCTATTAGCTAAGAGGAGCAAAAATGTCCAAAAAGTTTGCAAAATACCCTAAAAAGGATAAATTTGAAAAAGAAAAATACCCACAAAAACAAAAAAATTTGTTCGCTACCCACAAAAGAAATTGATGACAAATACGATATTTTTTTCAATCATTTGCCCTTAAATGATTGAAAAAAATTAAAGCATCTATTTATAACATGGAGCCTTTTAAAAAAATTATATTTTTGAATTCTAATAACATGAAGTAAGACAAACGTTACTTTCTGGTCAATTTTTCTTTTGGCTCAAACTATATAACACTTGAGATAATGTAAACTCTATTTGTTGCATGATATGATCTTAGAATAAGAAATGGGTCATGTTATGGGGTGTTTGGCAAGTGAGAATATAGGGTATTATTTGCTAATCATTGGGGGAATGTTTTTTTTTCGATTTTCGTGCCAAAGTATAAAAAAGGGTCATGTTATCCGGTTTTCTAAGGGCTATGAGGTGTTTTGGTTTGTTTTGGTTTGACAAAATAAAAGTAAGATAAGTTTTTAGTTTTGTACAAGTTTTTACAAGTTTTTATTTTTTGTTTTACAAGTTTTATAAGTTTTGTACAAGTTTTTTTAAGTTTAGTTTTACAAGTTTTGTACAAGTTTTTATTTTTTGTTTTACAACTTTTTAGTTTTTTACAACTTTTTTTTAGTTTTTTACAAGTTTTTACAAGTTTTTTTTTTTGTTTTTTTTGTTTTTTTTTTTTTTAACTTTAAAAAAAAAACTTAGTCGGAAAATTTTTGAGGCTCAGGTTCGAAGGTTGCAAAGTGAGATTTTATCTCACTTTACCGTCCATTCGATTATCATCATCGCCTCGGAAAAAATTTTAAGGCTCAAAAATCATCATCGCCTCGGAAAAAATTTTAAGTCACAACAGGTCTCAAAACTGCACAAGTGCACAAGTTTACAACATCAGTCTAGCCAAACTGCACAAGTCACCCATGTCTCAAAACTGCACCACATGTCTCAAAACTGCACAAGTCACAACAGGTCTAAAAACTGCACAAGTCTAACCATGTCACAGCAGGCAAGTGATATATGGGGTGCCTGTGTAGAGGATGCCGTAGCGGGGCTAGCGAAATACCCTATATTTTCACTTGCCAAGCACCCCGATAGCCCTTCGGGGTGCCTGCATAGCACCCCATGTCTCAAAACTGCACAACATGTGTCAAAACTGCACAAGTCACAACAGGTCTAAAAACTGCACAAGTCACAACCAAGCACAAACACGTTTTCATTGTGCAAAAGCAATAGCACCACAAGCAACTGCACAAGATTCCCTTCGGCAAAAGGTTCACAAGAAAGTAAACAAGTGCTGCAAAAGGTTCACAAGAAAGTAAACAAGTGCAGGCATTCTCTCCCTTATAAGCAACAACATTACCCAGCAACTATCAACAAAGCAACAACATTACCCAACAACTAGCAATATCTCCAAAAACCACAACAAACAACTAGCAAGAACTAAAACATGACCACTAAAGCAGGACCACAAGCAACAACTGCACAAGCAATAGCACCACAAGCAACTGCACAAGCAACAGCACCACAGTCCAGCATGTCTAGTTCACCATTTGACACACAAGAGGTAACTTATCGAATAGGCTCAGATTATTAGCTTTTTAGCTCATGTTGGCTGCAAATTAAGTTTTGCCATGCCAAAACTCTTAAGTTTTTTAAAAAAAATCATCATTGCCTTTTTTTAGCTCAAGTTTTTTTCATTAAAGTTGCAAAGTGACCTAAAATGGTCACTTTACCATCCAGTAATGAAACGTTTTTAGACCAAAACACAGTTTTTATCATTAAAATTGCAATGTGAGCTAAAAAGATCACTTTACCATCTAGTAATGAATAATGGGGTGCTTGGCTAGAGTATCACCACTGCAGCGCAGCAAGGGTCATGCTATTGAGGAACCCCAAACATGCAAAACATAACAAAGTCTAGTAAGCACCAACCCACAAATAATCAAACCAACCCAGAAATAATCAAACCAACCCAGAAATAATCAACCAAATAATCACCAACCTCAGAAATAATCAACCAAATAATCACCAACCAAATAATCACCACAACAGAAATAATCAACCAAATAATCACCAACCTCAGAAATAATCGTAAAATTTTTTCAAGATCTAAAATATTTTAGATCTAAAAACTTAACTGAAAAAGATAGGGTGGAGATACGCAGGCACCCCATAAAGTGATACCACCAAAGTTTTTTTTTCAACATCTTAAAATATTTCAAGATCTAAAGTTTTTTTATATTATCAAAGAAAACCACATATTTTTATAAACCAACCTTCAATTTTTTTTCAACATCTTAAAATATTTCAAGATCTAAAAACTTAACCGAAAAAGATACCACAGCATCACCACCATAACAAACTTATACAACGAAACAGATACACCACAGCATCACCACCATTTTTAGATCTAAAGTTTTTTTAGATTATCAAAGAAAACTACAGATTTTTATAAACCAACCTTCAATTTTTTTTCAACGTCTTAAAATATTTCAAGATCTAAAATATTTTTAGATCTAAAAACTTAACCGAAAAAGATACCACAAACAGATACCACAGCATCACCACCATAACAAACTTATACAACGAAACAGATGGTATTATCACCACCACAGTATCAAGATTTTAGATCTAAAATCTTTTTAGATCTAAAATTTTTAGAGAGAGAGAGTAACAGGTGAGATACAGTGAGAGTAGTACCAAAAGTGAGATGAGACAGAGTTATCAAGAGAGAGAGAGAGAGACAGAAGAAAACGCGTACACGGTTTTACCACAAAAAGAGAGCACGTAAACCACTTTACAACCACACACGTAACACACACACATATACACAGTTTTAAAAAGAAAACGCGTACACGGTTTTAAAAAGGGTAAACGTTTTATAAGTATTTAAAAGTAAAAAAGTTTTAAAAGATTTTAAAAAATAAATAAGTTTTAAAAGTATAATAATTTTTAAAAGTATTATTAATTTTCTAAAAGTATAAAATTTTTAAAAAATAAATAAGTAGCAATTTTCTAAAAGTTTTATACCAAGTTTTTTAAAAGTAGTATTAAATTTTTTACAAAGGTTGTATTAAAAGTTGTATTTTATAAGTTTTATAAAAGTTTTGCAAATTGTATTTTTTAAAAGTTTTATTAAAAGTTATATTCTTTATTTTTTAGGTGTTCGGTACTGAAGTTGCTTTAACTGATTGGGTGCGATCTACCGCTGAATCGATTGGCTTTCTTATTGTTAAAGGAAAAAGTAAAACAGATAGGGGCTATAAGTACTCTATCGAATTTTTGTGTTCTAGACATGGGACGTGAACGGCAGACTAGTACCGTTGAAATTAATTGCCCATTCAGATTACTAGCGAAATTTATAAATGGTCGAACTTGTAGAACTAACATTAAAACTAGTGGTTGGATCTTGAAGGTAAAGTGTCCGAGGCATAATCATGACTTTGTAGACTCGTTCCATGGTTTTTCACAGGCCATGCGATTAAAAGAAAGTGAGTTAGTTTTGGTGAAGCAGTTGACAAAACATCAAGTAGCACCACGAATTATACTTTCTTCACTAAAAGAGAGCGATCCGAATAACGTGTCTAGCATTAGAACGATATATAATGCACAAAACAAGATACGCAGAGAAGATCGTGGTGATTTGACGGCGATAAAACTCCTTTTAGTACATTTGAGGCGTAAAGGTTATACTTATTACGAAAGGGTAAATGAGCACACTGATGAGCTCGAGGAAATATTTTTTGTTCACCCGACGTCATATGCCCTATGGACAACATTCCCGGAAATCATGCTGATGGACTCCACATACAACACCACGTTGTTTAAACTGCCATTCTTTACAGTTGTTGGAGTTACTTCAACAAACAAAACATTCTCAATGGCGTTTAGCTTTTTGGACAAGGAAAAAGAGCCAAATTTCAAATGGGTGTTGGAACGTGTTAAGTTGGTGATACAAGAACAATATTACCCGCGGGTTATCGTCACCGACAAAGATTTAGCGTTGCTTGGGGCATGCAGAGAAGAATTCCCAAATGCTAACAGATTATTCTGTCGATGACATATCAATCAAAATGTGCTCAAGCATTGCAGACACAAATTCGATACGGTAAAAGAGTATGAGTCCGTTAGATGGACATGGGATTTGATGGTTACAGCTCCGACCGAAGATGTGTTCACGCATTATTAGCAGCACCTACAGGATTTATTAGTCCAAAAAAAGGGTACTTACCCATTAATACATTTTTTTAATATTATTTAATAAATAACTACTCGAATTGTTTTCTCACTTTATTAATTCTTTGTTTTCTCAGATCTTTTGCGGTATTTTCGTAACTGGCTGCGACATTACGATCGCATGTTTGTGTCGTGCATTACCGATCAATATCGCAGCTTCGGCCAGACAACAACATGTAGAGTTGAGAGTCAACACGCGCTGTTGAAGTTATACGTGGGCTCCACACAGTCCAGCTTAGACACGTTGTTGTGTTCGGTCGACAAGATTATAGCTGCGCAAGAAACTGCGATACGAGCCACTTTGAATACAAGCAAAATCAAGAAACTGCATGCGTGTAAGGGCACACTATTTAACGAATTGCGGTATAATGTTTCAAGAGATGCTTTACTACTAATACTAGCTGAAAGTAAACGGGATGTCGACCCACATCAATGTGGTCATTAGTTGCGGTTAGTTTATGGTTTACCATGCTATCACGAACTGTATTACCTTCAAGCAAACGGTATATATTTTAAATTTATGCCTATCAAGTTATTCTCCCCGTCAATACCGATAATTTTAACTAGTTCCTTTTTGAATCTGGATTGCCTATTCCGCTTGGTTTTGTTGATAATTTTTGGAGAACACTAAGCGTTCCCTAGCCTGTTGTCCGAAATACTCAAAAGCCTGATGCTCCTGAATATCCTGAAGAGCCTGAATGTTTTTCTTGTCAAGGTGACGTACAAAAATTCCAAAGTGTTTTTACCAAAGCATCGTCGTTTGTCAAAAAAAATATGTTAAACAAGCTCAGAGGTATATACACTCCTGAATCTGTGTCAACCCAACAACCTGCTGTTAAAGAAAGTAATCGTGGACGTCCGAGCGCAAATGACAACAAATCCAAGGCTAAACAAAATATCCCAGATTTGAACGAAGAACCCCCACAGGGGCACCTTGAAGCTACACAAAACCTAAAATGTCCCAGGACTTAAATGAAGAAGCTGCGAGATTCATATTTGGGAGAGCCTTCTAACGTCCCAGACTTGAACGAAGGACCTAGCGAGGGCGACTTAAGACACCACTTGTACGTTCCAGATGTCAATAGCGAATATTTTATGGCTCGAATTCCACCTCTTTTCCGACGCTGGATCCTAGGGATCTTTAACGTGGCAGGTGATGGAAATTGTGGCTATCGAGCTCTTGCCGTAGGTCTTGGTCATCAGGAACAAATGTGGCCCATGATTCGAGCTATTGCCAGGGAAGAGGTAGACACTAACGAGGAAGTTTACATGCAAATGTGGGGGGATTATTTTACAAATATTCGTAACTCGATGAATTGGTTTGAAGGTCCAGCACCCTACGGTTACTGGATGACTATGCCAGAAACGGGCTATTGCTTGCGATCTTCTTAATCCTATTGTATGTATAGCCAATTCACAATCTATTATGTGTCTTCCGCTGAGAGATGGTCCAAATAAAACACAAATATTGTCCCCCGTTGTGATTCTTCGTGTGGGGGAAGACCAGGCTGCTTACTTCGTTCTTGCGTTTCTTGATGAAAACTCACCACTCCCGTATAATCACCCACAATGGAGATGGTTCAGAAATGACGTGGCCGGGAGATGGGCACATATGTTTACTCAACGACATAGCATGTTTAGACAGACGTAGAAAACGATTATTGATTTATATTGTAAATGACAAAACATGTATAGACGATTACTGATTTATATTGTAAATGACAAAACATGTATAGACGATTACTGATTTATAGTAAACGACTCGTCATCTTTTGTTACAGATTTCTGCTCCTAATTTTGTGAACCATGATATTACTGATTTATGTTGTGAATAATTATACAAATTCTTTTGGCCAGATGCAACAAGAAAATCCTTTCTTGTGTCGTTGTCGACGTGGTTTTATAATTGAAAGAACATCCCACAAGCCCAAAACTTGTGGTCTGAAGTATTATGCATGTCCTTTGTCAAAGGTAAATAATTAAATGTTTGCTTATTTACGTAAATATATCAATAACTTGTTTGTTTTGAATACATTTCTTATAATTGTTTCATCATGTAACAGCCAGGGACTGAAGACTATGGGTGTCGATACTTCATGTGGAAGGAAATATTTCAACAAAAGTACTTTGGTCAAGCCTTTTCTTCAACGCAGTGCTCAAACTGCGAAACTAAAGATAAAACGATCAACATTCTATTGGCTCAAAACAATTTGTTGAAGGCAAGAATAAAGACGTTTGAGGCATCACTGGAATTGGCAAGAAATCCAGTTGATCACGCATGTCAACCGAGTGGAATACTCTATGAGCTTATAGATGACATTAATAATCTTAATGTTGAGTAGATTTCGTTGTAATATTGAAAACATTTGTTGTTGTACTTGTTTAATGTTTTAATGTCTAATGTTTTATTGTTATTGTTTAATTAAATGGAAACAATACACAAATAAATACTCTACATATAAAAACACTACACAAATAAATACACTATATACATATAAAAACACTACACAACTTAAATATACCACACAAATAAATACACTATACATATAAATACACTACACAAATTAAATATACCACACAAAATAAACTATACACAATTAAATAAAATAAAAAAAATAAAAAAAAAATGACAAAAGGTACCTGTCGTACGGTACGGATGGGCCCAGGGCTATGGGGTGCCTGCGTATCAAAATATGGGATGCCTGCGTATCTCCACCCTAAGAAATACACCACATTTATTCCACTATCACATCTCACCACATTTACCACGGCAACATACTTTCATACAACATCATTTTTTCCCACTATCACTATCACATCTCACCAATTTCACTTTTATTTTGAGGGGACTATATCACCCCAGTTCTCCCATCCCTCTGCAAGCATGAACCATGCTTATTCTATTAGTACTGCAATAGGCACGTGTAAATAAATTAACATTTATGCAATGTTTTAAAAACGGTTTTTTTATCGACCCGGTTAAGTCGCCGGTTAACCGGGTCAACCGGTTGAACCGCCGGGTCGAACCGGTTCTCTATACATATATATATATTTTTTCCTATATTTAATAAGTAGTATTGCATAATCTAATAATTTATTCTTTTTTATTCATACATTCAATTAAACCTATGAAAAAGATTAAGACTATACTAATAAGTTTTGCTTTTTAAGTCTACATCTATAAAAATATAGCCAAAAATTTCAAGGTGATTCTAAATTATAAAATGGTTTATAGTAAAACTATATTAATTGGTGATTCTAAGATCATATGTAACTATAATTTACTATTTTCTAAAATTTTAACGAACATTAGTTATCATCATTTTAACTTTTGAATTAAACTTAGAAAAGTTAATGGGAAAAAAAATTCATTTTGTTAATTTTTTTGATAAAAAGTTATGACCCGTACGGTTTATCAAACCGGTCAACAAAAACCGGCGGTTCAATCCGGTTCTCAACCATGCAAAAACCCGGTCCTATCCGGCCCGGTCTCCGAGCCGGTTCCGGGTTCAACCGGTTGAACCGGACGGGTCAACCCGGGTTTTAAAACATTGCATTTACGTGCTTTGATTTATTTTATACTTGCATCATTGGGTTGGCATGAAAACATTGACCACTCTTAATGAAATATACAGCTAAAGATAAATAGACCTTCAGGTGCTTCATTCATTTTGCTCTTTAGAAATGTATTAAAAGTTATAACATTCTTGTGGTTAAAAAAACTCAAGAGATACTCACATTTGACGACTAAAGACTGTCATACTTGAACAAAGCCAAAGTATTAGCTTCACTTCTACAATTCAACACATAATTTTCCCATGTTATAAATTTGATGTTGAATGAAACTCCACTACACACTGCTCGTCAGCTATATACACACAAAAAGTCAAATTTAGTTATATACTCGCATAAGCTTGTGTATGGTGTAAGTTATGTGAATGTGCATGTATAGCCATTTAATGGTTATATTCCAAAGATATGTAACCTGTTTAATTTGACACTCATGATGAACAAAAAGTTCAAGTATTTAAAAGGATATGCGATAACTTACTCCACAACTACAAATTTTTATTAACAATCACCACCATGAATAGTTGTTTATAAATAATAATAATAATAATAATAATAATAATAATAAAAGAATAGTTCTAGTTTTTAGAAAGATCGTCAACTGTGACAAAAGAATTTGTATAATGTAGAATGAGATATGGAGCATGTTGGGGGATGTAATGAGTAGTTGAAGATTCAATATATATGTCACTTTCTAAATTACATCGGGCTAATTTATAAAAAAAGATACTTAATGACTATTAAATAAATGTAAAAAGAAAGGAAATAAAATCCTTTCATAAGTCATTGTATTAAAATCAATGAGATAAATCTTGCACAATACTTCATACAGTTCTGCCCATACTCCTATTGCGAGTCTACCACCTCCACCATGCCATTTAATTTCCACTTTTCACACTCAAATATGTTTGACAGATGACAATCCACATTATTTCCTGTTCTTTTACTTTTCGAGTGATTAATATTTCACTATAAACAAATTGCTTGCTTCTGTATAACATGCATTATAATTACCAGTGTATTAAAACACACAAATATTAAATCTTAAAAGATTTGAATAACATCTCAATTTTTGTTGAAAAGATAGAACTGCACAAACGCTATTTTAACACTCGAAAAAAGATAACTATAAGGCTAGCCACAATGCGCAAGGTTGCCATCGGTTGAAGGAGTCGGTCGAGCAAGGTTGAGCCGGTGTGAGGCCATCGGTTGTGTTCGGTTGGGGAGAGAGGAAAGGAGAACTCGGTTGAGCACACAACCGAGTGTCTCAAGCTCAAACTTTACCATTTTTTCCAAAACTTTACCACTTTTACAACATTATAAATACCAACCTCAAACACATTTTTAAACACACAATTTCAAACACAATTCAAACAACTTCTCATCAATCAATATTCATCATGTCACAAAGAAAAACTCCCATCTCAAAACACCGACGATCCCGACTTCCCCAAAATTCCCCGAACTTGAATTTCTCACCGGATCACCGAATCCACCGTTTCAATTAACCGGTTTAACACCACCACAAAATCGGGTATTCTTTAGCAACCGGTTTTGATTATGAAACACGACTACCACAACCCAACCACAATCAAAACCCATTTTACGTCAATCGTCCATATTTCCCACCGGGTCGTCCGAGTATCAATCAAAACCAAGCACCAAGCGGGTCGTCATATCATCCTAACATGGATTTCTCCCAATCTTCCCAACCTAATCAATCGTTTTCACCGCTTCATGCTGTTAATCTTGATATGGATTTTGAGCATTTAATGGAATTCCCTCCTGCTCAATGCTACACGTCTCAAGAATACCCAACTCAAGATGCTTCGATGGGACAAGGTTCGGGGCACGGTTCATACCACGGTTCTATTCGTATTGAAGACGGTGTCGAAGAGACGTCACCCGTCAAATCAAAGAAGTTTACAAAATGGGCTACAAAGGGGAAGGGCAAGAATGTTGCAACCGCACCCGTCAAACCATGGACAAAAGCGGAAGAGGTCGCGCTTTGTAGAGCTTGGGTACATGTGTCAAAAATTCAGAGAGGAACGCTATCAACCGGAGTGGGTTTTGGGATGAGGTGATAGCGTACTTTGAAAATGAAACTGGTACAACAAGAACCTACGACTCCATAACGACCAAATGGAAGGGTAGGATTCGTTCTAGGGTTGGTTTCTTTTGTGCAATTATGGATAATATCAAGGATAATCACGGAAGCGGTGAGAATGACGAAGACGACTATGAAAAGGCTTGTAACGAATGCCGTGTGCTTCACAAGCATGAGTTTACATTGAAGGAGTGTTGGAAAGTTTTGAGAGGGCATTCTGCTTGGAAAACTGTTGAGATGCCTTCTTTCACCACGACTAGTCGGAAGAAATCCGGACTTCGAAACCACCGGGGTCAACAAAGGTCCTTTTCATCCCCAAGACGTGGATGATTCTGAAGAAGAAGAGACTCGAGAATCACGACCAAAAGGTCGTGACGCAGCCAAGAAGAAAGCACACGAGCCACCCGCTTCTTTTGTTACTAATATGGCCAAGAAATTTTTCAAGATCAAAAGTTCAAGTAAGGAAAAAACGAAGAATATGGAAGAGGAATACATAAAGTTGAAGCAAAAAGAGATGGAGCTTGCAGAGGCAAGGGCAAGGCGAGCCGAGGAGTTCAAAAGGGAGAAACTTGAGCTCCAACGTCAGCAGCTTGCATTGGCAGAACAATTAAACCGGATGCAAGATTTAATTTTCTACAACACATCCCTCGACCCAAATATGCCCGCACGACAACTACAAGAACTTGAACAACTTAAGGCAGCAATCAAAGAACGTTACAACTTAGATTATTAAGCCGAGGAGTTTTTAATAAGTATTGTAACGTCTACGTTTTATTAGTTTAAGTTTTTAATTATTGTTGTAATGTTAAGTATTTTTATTAATGGAGTTTAATTTTGTTTTTAAAAATATTTGAATTAAAAAAAAATAATAATAATAATAAAAAAATCTCGTGTCACCACGAATCAGGCCGTCGAGAGACAATCAATTTTAACTAGTTCGGCCCTGTGTCTAGCCTAAAGGACCTTTAAATGTAAAAGCTTGAAGCATTAGCAATACTAACTTTGATTAATATTCGATACCCGCTTTAAGCATTAGCAATGCTAACTTTGATTAATATTCGATACCCGCTTAAAGCATTAGCAATACTAACTTTGATTAATATTCGATACCCTTAGGCCTTCTACAAACAATTTAGAATTTCAACCAAATATAGCAAGACTTAAGATACATAGCAAACCTCGTGAAAAGATCAAAACAAATAAAAAGAACTTACTAATACTTCATATTAAATAGGAAACATAGCTAGCAGTTTGCCGTATCAGATTCCTCATATCGCGGTGTCCTTCAGGCACTTATCTCATCATGCCATCATCAAACATATACTTCAATAGTATCACCACCTAAAGATCTAAACCAAAGATCATAAAAATCCAATACAACATAACCACATATGTAACAATCATCATTGAAGGCACGTGCTTTTTTTTTTTATTAAACCAAAGTTTGTCATCATTATCTTTCTTCAAAGACGCATGACGCTCTCTTCAGGTCCATTCTTCATATCCATGGTTATAGAAACCATCCTTACAAGTATCACAAAACCAATATGAGACCAAGCTTAAAATGGCATAGTTAAATTTTAACAAGTAAATGCACAAAATATGCAAGAAAAAAGAGATGGTAGCTATGGTTGAGAAAAGATGAATGGACTGAAAGAGAAGAGATGAAATATAAATGTAAAAAAGATTGGTTGAGTAAATACAACCTTTTAATCTTGTCAACCATTAGTAGCCCAAAGCAGATAACCACGATCACAACCATAGACTTAAAATCAGCACTATGAACAAAAAAATCCAAGGCCGTTACTTTACATAATTACTAATAATACATCATGAACTAAAAATGATCATAAGAATCATAGAATCAAAAGAAACTTACCGAAAAGTAAGGATCCAACATTTTGTTTATTGCATCTTTTCATAGAACCTTGATGAGAGAGACAATATGGTAAAATGGATAGAGGAGGAAGAAAAAAATAACACGTGGTAGAACAGTAGCGTGTGTGATGTGTTTTGTTTAACTTATTTTACACTAAAAATAAATAGCTAGGAAGTCAGGAAATGTCAAGGCCAAACAGTATTTGATGCTGAATTGGCAAAATTTTAGGGCCTGCTTGATGCTGATTTGGCAACATTTTAGGCATACATGATGCTGAATTGGCAACATTTTAGGGTACTACAGTGAAAGAAGGCTCTCCTTTTATATAATAGGTAGATAGAAATGAGCTACATACATGTCTAGAATATTACCAGGTTTTCAAGGCGCGTGCTTATAAATGAAACTAAAAAATATCAAATTTCGTTAATGAACACGCTTCTGGAAAACATATATAAATGCTTGACGTTTTTTGTATTTGTTCTCACTTATAAAAATGGCTACTCCAAACTATACTTTATGAAATATTACTCAAGAGTTGTACTTAACTTTTGATATATACATATGACAAACATTAACAAAATTTAACTAAAATTGACATATAAGACTGAGTGATTTGCTCAAGAAACACAGAACGAGTTGCATTATCGACAATTTTTTTTCTCAAACATGACCAAACATGAAAGAACGAAAATAATAGAGTAAGACTGCACGAAATCACTCAAATTATGTAGTCCCTTAATAAGTACCATTTTTAACTTTGGCCCAAGAACGCCAAATGATTGCTCGATTATAGATATACAACCACTTGTGTCCGAAACAAGATTTATTTCAATGGTTTTGCTTCCTTTTAGTAAATTTTATTGTCACTTTTTTTGGGAAAGAGAAGATCATAAGCTTAAACAAACACCCTTTAAGTTTATATCCCACATAGGTTAAGGAAGTGAAATATTTCTATTTATATACTATAGAGAATGAGAATCACACATGTCTAGAATATTACTATGTTTTGGGATGCATATACTAATGAAGTTGATTATTAAACTAAAGATTTCAAACTTCATCGTTTGCGTATCTCAAATAATTATAAAATTCTTGGCTTTTTAGTATCTTTTGTCACTTAAAAAATAGTAATCTAGATCTTTTATTTACAAAGATTTGTCCATATGTTTATAAAACTAGTAATCTTTTATTTATCTTTATAATAACACAAACACGTAACTATACCATCATTCTCAATTTGATTGTTAACTAGAGATTTTTTAGAATATGTGATAGATGTTCAATAGAATCGTTTCACTGATCCACCTGAATTTACCTAACCCCTACCGTGCGTGCAACGCCATATTGATTCTGCACTATGAATGAAGCTGGTGTGGCCCTCCAAGTTCTTTAGGATTCTTAAACCAAATGATCCTTTAATTTGCATTAACCAGTATACAAAGTGTCATACACCAGAACGTACAAATATTTCTTTATCTTATGTGTCGAATACATTCCTAGCCTCAACAAAGCGGGATGTTCCCATAGGCTAACTCGACCAGTCACAAAAGAATGACTAACAATTTAACTTATTTTATTTTCCTTTTAAGGTACTGGATTTTGAATGTTGCACAAAGTACTTTTGTTGGCTAACCCAATAGTCCAATGATTGTGTGAAAACGGCAAAAGAAGCTAAACCATCTCATATACAGCCTTTACAACAAATCTAAGTTGTGCCTCCATGTAAGGGCTCTATTGAACACATATGACTTAGTACAGCTCAGTCATGCATAAGGTGCCATTCAAACTGATCCACATATGTCAACCATGTGACTAACAAATGAGTCGACTAGGGTGATTCGAGACGACCCTCTTGGTGGCCTATATTTCTAGAGAATATATCAAGAAGACAGCTTCGTCCTATACTCATGTGAATCTAAAACTCAATCAATCACAAGTATGATTGGAAGTTATGGGTCGCTTGTTATTATTATATGGGCTAAGCCCATTAACTTTCTGCTAAATAGATGGAGGGAGAGGAAATTCCTGTGAGGTGGGGTGGTAGGCTGCTAAAGTGAAGTATCCCATACTTGGGAGGTTTATGGTTCGATTCTCAGCCTTCTACTTCACCATTGCACATGAGCATCACAGAATCCATTTGCGCCGCCACTTAATAACAGTATTAAACAATAGAACTATTATCAAAGTGGCTTCAAAGTACAAACGTTATTTAAGTATATAGCGACCAGATATATGGTAAATAGAAATGCAAGAGTCAACATGTAGGTAAGTACATTAGTTGATAAAAAGCATTCGAGAAAATTTCTTAAACGAACACATTCTACTGCTACTTTACACATATGAACCTCGCCTATATACTTTTCTAAAATGAACTTTTCAATATTATACGTTAGATTCCTATCATAATACTTTTAAACCGCATAATTTGTATAAGGAATTCTGGGCGTATGGTGGCGAGAACCTACGCTTTAATGAGTGTCTAGGACGAAGTTTGGGCGCGGGTACAAACCGAGGGCGTACAACTACTTCGGGCGGCCTCGGCGAGTCTAGTCAACTGGCGTGGTCTAGGGGTTCGGGCGTACCCGGCGCAGAGACTAGTCAACTGGCGTGGTCTGGGGCCCGGGCGAGGCGAGGTTCTACGATGGGAGGGTTTGGGCGGGCTCTAGGCGAGGTAAGGGATTTGTTTTGGGCGTTCTAGGCGTGTATTGGGGTTGTTTCCTTTGATTTGAATTAGCAACCAACACATCTAATGTGTCTTGTAGATGCGTTTAACAAAGTGAATAATGCGTCTAAATGCTGTGTAGCTATACGTGAATTTACATAGACTCATTTACTCAAAACTGGCTCAAACTGGGTCTCATTTAGCATAAAATTTTAGAAGAAATGTATTGGTAATTTATTGGTTGAATAATGTATTGGAAATGTACTGGCATCAAATTTAAGAAATTTTCTCTTTGGTTTGCGTTTAGCTGAATGATTGTGACATGTTTGTGGGGCAATGATTGTGACATGTACGAAAATGATATTTTTTGGTCATTTTGGTAAAGTATAGAAAAAAGGTTTAGTTTGGTAATATGAGTATGTATATGGTTCATTTTCGTAATTTGCTTAAAGCATTCCCATCTTTGCTTCCCACATCGAGAAAACAACAAATATTTTTTGGTTTTAAGTAGAAGGACATAGGCTAAAGAAGTGAGGTCGTTGTTGTTTATATACTCTAATAAATGAGTTTCAAGCATGTCAGGGTTATTACCATGTCTTTCGAGCACTTGGTTGTTGATGAAGTTGGTTATATTAAAAAATAATAATAATTAAAAAAAAAAAAACTTTGTTATCAAATACGTACTTGAAAAACAGATATAAAATGCTCGACTTTTTTGGTATTTGTTCACACTTAAACAAAAGGGTAATCCAAACTTTTTATTTACAAAGGGTAATCCAAGCTTTTTATTTACGAAGATCGTACATATATTAGTTATAAACTAAATAAACATCAGTCCCTATGTCTAAAATTGTGGGGCCTCTCAAAAAATGGAGGCATGTGCCATCGACCACACCGCACATACATAAATATGGTCGTGCTTATAGTATATAGATTTTCTCTTAATTGCTATGGAAAGTATATTTCACAAATAGAGCATTGGATCCTTCTTCAGCGGCTTTTTCTCCAAAAGGTGAAGAACGCTTCTTCAACAGCTTTTTAATCCAAAGTTATTTAATTTTGTACATTGTTTTCCCTCTAAATTAACTCTTGTATTTGAGTTTGTAGGCAATGTAGGTTTGAAATTCCAACGAAGTTAGACCAATTGAGTTACCTGAATCAATTTGGGCCAAAAGTCTTTTTAATTTTACTTTACATTAACAACGACACTTTATTAAAGAAATTGATATTACATCACATTTTTTGATAATGCACTATAACTGCATTACAGTTTGTACCGCATAATACCGCATGCATAAATTGTGGTGTATTCATAAAAAAATGTTGTGTGAGTATCACCTCCCCTTTATTAACCTCATGGCATGTAATTTAAGAAACTCGTGGCATGAAATTTAAGAAACGCAAATTGAGGTTCACTATTGCCAATCTTTATCTTGTTCACGACCAAATAAAAAGAACAAGAATATGAGAGTAAACCCGTATGAGGAATAAGGATCTCTGAATCCAATTACGTTGTTACTTAGTAACCGTATTTGAACTTTGGCATTAGTTAATGAAGTAGGTTCGAAATACAAACACTCTATAATGAACAAATAAATTGTATAGATTTGACAAATACCATTTCAACATACATCCCACATAGGTTACGTAACTTTAATCTTCCTTGTTTATATAGTGTAGCGTGTCAGGTACTTACATGTCAAGATTGTTACTAACTTTTTGGATAAAGTGTTGGAGAAGTTTATTTATAAAACCTAAAATAATAAAAGCTTCACTTTCACCTTAATCTAAAGCATTAGTATAAATTCTAACTTTTTTATATCTATTTTTACTCTTTAAAAAATGTGTCCTCCAAACTTCTTATTTACAAAGGTTGTCTATATGTTTATGTCGCTAAGTATTTAGTAATTTTCAATCTATATGATAAAAGAAAACCATGATTAATTTTATCAACTTCATCGATTTCAATTGACTAATAACGACTGTTTTTTGCAGACTTTTCAAATTATCTAACACCTTGAAAAATAATAAACACTAACCATATTTTAAGTAACCCCTTTGGACGTTGGTGTTCATTCCAATCTCCAATCGTTTCACTGACCCAAGTGAACTTACTTGATTTTTTATTGTCCAGTTTCTAATTCTTTAAAATAGAACTCATTTTCATATTTATGTATTTCCGATCGCAGCCTACTTTACTACATTTTCTCATATCTTCTTCCGCTTTTTTTTTTCTTCGATACACGAGTAACAAATCTTATTCATCGGTCTACGCTATACACTCATATAGTTTTTCGTGCACTTCCAAAAGCCAATACTTGCCAAACTATTTTAACTTAAATATTGCCACACCAAAGAACAATGATACAAACATATCTAAACTTATTTAAACTACGAGCTAAGACTTGTCATGTCATTATAGGTCGCGGTCGATCAACAAGACTCATAATAATTGACTTTACCATATTTCAGATCGCTTACTAAGGTTATTTCATAGCCTTATATTGTACAAATCTTTTATTACTTGGGGTGAGAATACATGCTTATTTTAATGCATTGAACGCAGTATAAAATTTCATGTTGCATATAGAGTCCCATAACCCAAATACTATTATTACACCCATTATCATGAATTTAATTTTTGGTGAGTAAGCACAAATGTTATGAATAGATCTATTAGTTGACACCCCGCCCATAGTAGGATAAGCTCTATCAACCACTAGTACGAGTCGGACGGACGATATTATTTGAGTATTTTACAAATATGCTGGTTAGACACTTGTAACGGGCATTTATTATATCGCTAACGATCGTGTCATGAGCTTAGCCAGTCGAATACACTATTTCTTGCCATTGGGTTACAATGGTCACACCCTACAAAATCTTGTGGTTCAATAATTTCATTTACTTTAAACCTATAATCTCACCAACATATTTGATGACAATTTTTAGCATGTTATTCTCGTGTACATATGGATGTGTATCGTGAGTAACCACTTTCAGTGATCACTTGCATGACAACTCCTTTTGAAAGACTTCATTATGTTTGAGTACATTCAGTGGAACTACTTAATTATCGTTTTAGTGTATGAAGTGTAACTTGACAATGAGTACGTTCTTTATCATCTTGTAATCTTGTATTGTGTGCAGGCCCGTTTTGGGTAAAACTGGAGCTGCTGCACAGGGCCCAAGTTTTTTGAAGGGCACCATTTTTCTGAAAAGTCCATTGTATATATAATAATGATGAATACCCTTTTTGGCTGAAGCTCTTATATTGCTTTGTAAGGTCCATTGATATATAATGATGAAAAGTCCATTGATATTTTGGCTGAAGCTCTCATATTGCTTTTTAAAGTCCGTTATGCTAGTCTTTATTTATTTATTTATTATTATTATTATTATTATTATTATTATACATGATTCCTTTGGTTTGATTATACTTATATATTTTAAGGAAAAATTTGTCATTTGGTTATTTGCAACTTGATTTGTTCTTTCTAGGTATGAAAATCTTTTTATCCAAACAAAGAATACAAATATGTTGCCGAATTGAAATATTTACGATATATAGTCTTGAGCTATGGCAATGATCATATAACTACAGGGGCTCTACCGCTCTAGTAACTCAATTAGAATTTGA
>OU343217.1:301827404-301878473 GCA_910596185.1 Chrysanthemum makinoi | reverse complement strand
GGGCTTGGAATGAGGTTTGGCTTTTACATGCATTATAATATAGTATAAATATATAGGATCGACCCGTTTTCGCATTGTAGGATCGTAAACTTGTACAATCTTAATAGCTATAGATGAAAGTCATGAAACCGTTTCAACATACTATGCTTGTATGTTAAAAATAATACCACAAATACTAATACGAGTTTTGCTCCAAAACTTTATTATTCACCGACAACCTTTAAAAAACACGTGATTGTATCATAAAACATCGAGTTATGTATTGACATTTAGAAACTTTTGGTTAAAGGTTCCAGCAGACGATATCTACTCAAAATATAACCAGAAATATCTTTCAATCAAAACATATATGGATAGAACCTATAACATGGGATCAGAATACAAGTACTGCTCGGTTGTTACTACTTTGTAGGTTCGTTAATATTCTTGTTGGTTGGAGACTTTTTTGGTTCATCGTGTTATTACTATGGGTTTACATATAACTACGCTAATCTTATTTAAAGAGTGCAATAGATGTACGGGGCTCCAAGTTAATGCTAGATAAAAAGGATTTCGGTTATAGTTTTTTGGGTTCATAACTACTTCTCTTACTAGTGGGGGCTTACCGAACCAATTTTTATTGAGGAGATTTTTTAGCTTACTACATTTAGTTAAAAACAATTCAAATAATGTTTTTCAAAAAATAGAGGAAAAACATTAAAAAAAACATGATTGATTTTTAAAGGTAACGTCAATGGATTCTTTTGGGATTGAACCACAAACCTTACTAATAGTCGGGAAAAAATAAACTATCAATACATATTTTTAGACATGCAATTATTTATCTTTGTAAGGATATATACTATTTATTATATATATATATATATATATATATATATATATATATATATATATATATATATATATATATATATATATATATATATATATATATATATATATATATATATATATATATATATATATATGGGCCCGTTCTATGTAAACTAATATTATATGCTGACTTTCAGCTTCATTTAGACCAATACAAATTTAGTATTAATAAACATATTTATTTAATTAAAAAGGGCATAATAGTCAAACATATTTTCAGTTTTTTTTTTTTGATTTTTTTTTAATTAAAAAACATTTTTAAATTGCCTTAATTTTCGGAATTATTTTTTTTAATTTTTTTCCAGCATACATGTTTTCATGAAAGTGAAGTGCATATATGTTTTTTTTTTTTTTTTTTTTATTATTATTGTATATTTACATATGTTTCTTGTGTATAATTGTTTATACATCTAACTTGTTTTGCTTAAAATGATAATTGCACATATGTTTCTAGTGTACATTTTTTAATCTTCAAAATTTATAACAAAAAAACATAAACATACACATATAAATATAACCTCTAAATTTATAACAAACCAAAAGTATAAATAGTATACACAAAAGTTGATAGAAAATGAAATACAATTTAAATACAAATGTATCCTGTTAAGTATATATGTACACGTCAACCAAAAACATGTGTGCTTCTTTCAATAACACGTGTGCACTCTTCCACGAACATATATGCACGCTTCAATTTCTCATCAAATTTAGTAGAACATATGTGTACCCTTCCAAGATCATATGTGCACGTTGCGCTTCTCTTAAAGAAAAACCTGCAAACAAAAGGTTAATCAACAGTTTATTGTCAAGATATCGGATTACTTCAATTCCTTGTATACACTTATATTTATGGGATTAAAAGTGTGTGACGCACCACATGTATAAAGTGGATTAGAAATGACTCATAACTTAATTGCTTTTTGAGTCATTTGCCCTAGAATCTAAAACATGTCTGCAAACAAAACGAATATGAATTATTAATATCTTATCTTAATATTTATTGAATCCTTTGATTCACTGTATTTTCATAAGTTCAAATCATTTCTATAAATGCAAACTCATCATAATTTAATTTCTTTTCATGGTATCTAGAATAGTTGTAACCACATATGTATATTTATTGCAACTGGTCACCAAAACTTTAAGACTATAACATCAAACTTAGTGCATTAGTATGCTACAATACCTTTTGAAATCACAAACAGACTATGTTCTAAAATTAGGATAGATTAACTAGCTATAACATATACATTCAAATAACCAAAGTAAATAATATCTTGAGTAAATTACACCGTTCGTCCTTGTGGTTTGCGTTGACCGCAGGGTTTAGTCCTTTGACCAAAAAAATTGCACCGTACGTCCTTAAGTGTGAAACGTTATGCGCCGTTCGTCCCTCCGTCCATCTGGGCCCACCAATTCTCACTAACGTCAGTTAACTTGACGTTAACTAAGGTTTTTAAAGGGGTATTTACGTCATTTCACACTTCATCTTCTCTCTTTAATCATCTTCATCTTAGATCTGCATCACCCACCACCATTTTTTTTCCATCATCATAATATCCCTCGATTTATTATTTACCAAAATCATTATCATCATCAACAAAAATAAATCAAACACAAACCGACCTACTAGATCTAAATAAAACTCATACCGACATCACTATTTCAAATCAAACTCATACGTAGAAAAGAAAATCACATCTAAAAAAAACATCAAACCATATGAAAACAAAAAAGCTTTGAGTAACTAAACTTCCAACACCACCTCAAAAACCGGCAACCACCAACTTGATTATTTAACAAACAAACAAAAAATTCTCACTAAACTAGCTATGAAATAAAAATCACAAATCCCACATCATAATTCATCATCATCAACCAACACAAATTTCACTTTTCAAGCATAACAAAAAGCATAAAAGTATAACATACAAATACAAAATCCAATCATCTGAAGAAAAAAAATCAAAGCAGTTCTGGATACATTCTTCAAAACAACCCTTTTTTCCCTAAATGCCAATTCCTACTAAATCATATCATACCTTGGAATATGCGTTTCTTTAAAGAAGATCTATAAATATTTCTTGTCGAATCAGAAGTTACATCGCCTTTCTCTATAGCATCCGTTTCATACCCAGGTACAATTTCTTCCAAGATTCTAGTGGCCACTGGTTGAGAAAACTTAAGAAATAATATGCTCCATCAACCCAATGGCAATATGGCTAAAGGTGTCGACATACCCAAGAATGGGAATGAGCAAGAAGATAGGGAGATGATGAAGGTGTGGTCGCGATGGCTCTCGTCTGAAAACAACCGAAGCAAAACCGATTCACACAAGGGTGAGAATTGGTGAGTTTATCACCCAAACCCATTAATCTACTTACCTACTTCCCAAAACAAGAAAATACGGCCAAGATTAGTGACAATGGTGGCTCGTTTGGGGGTTACACGGCGCGTGTACCTCCAAAACCACATTCACGATGGTGATATAAGGGTGGGTGTAGTGGTTTTTCGCTGATAAAGGTGGCGGTGTCACGGTGGTGATGGTGGTCGGTGAGGTGTGACGGCTACAGTAATAGAGAGAGAGGTGGGAGATGTGTTATTTTAAGTTTAGGGTAAAATGAGGGTGGTGTAGGGTTTTAATAACCCCAAGGGTAGTTTGTGTCAATTTGCAGAAGAGGGGCGCGGGTGTAACTTAACCAAAGTTTAGGGTAAAATAAAAAATACCCCTTAAAAACTCCTCGTTAAGCGACGCGTTAGTGGAATTGGTGGGCCCAGATGGACGGAGGGACGAACGGCGCATAACGTTTCACACTTAAGGACGTACGGTGCAATTTTTTTGGTCAAAGGACTAAACCCTGCGGTCAACGCAAACCACAAGGACGAATGGTGTAATTTACTCTAATATCTTTTTTGGTTGGCAAAATTATATTAAAATAAGAGTAAATTACACCGTTCGTCCTTGTGGTTTGCGTTGACCGCAGGGTTTCGTCCTTTGACCAAAAAAGTTGCACCGGTCTTAAGTGGGAACGTTATGCATCGTTCGTTCTTTGACCAAACGACGTTAAGTTTGACCGTTAAAAACCCATCATGTGACTTGCACATGAGGGTAAATTCGTCATTTCAAGACCATAAGGACGAACGGTGTAGTTTACTCTTAAAGATTATACTCATTTACCAACCACACACTTCACTCCCAATTTTTTTTTTTATCTTCTTCATTTCTTCCTCTCTTTGATATATTCACAAACTATCACAACACACCACCATCTCTAACACCCATAACCACCACCTCAACTCCTACACCACCATCACCACACACCACCAACTAAAAGCACACCCTATACCCCCACGTATGTGATTTTGTTGAAACAGTGACATTCTCTCTCCCTCTCTGCTATCCCAGCCGACGCTGGATACATCTTCCCACAGCCGCCGCACCGCCTTCCTCCCCCTCCACCAGCCTACACCAAAACAATCCCTCCACCTCCTCTTCCCGATCTCCCTACAACACGCCCCATCCCTCCTCCTCTTCACCCGTTCATACCACCTCACGCACCACCTCTTCAGACCACCACACCACCATCTTCCACACCACCATCTTGGAGATCGCGAAGAAGAAAAGGTGGGAGCGAGCCACGCGAAGTGACTCGGTTTTCTTGTAACTTCGTGTCACCGAGTTACGAAGTTGACTCTCGAGTTGTCACCGAAGTCACGAGTGCTATCACTTTTGGTTCGGGCTAGGCTATCACTTTGGTTCCACTAAACATTTTGTTTTAGTTTTTTTCTTTGTCTTTGTGGTTTGCTGATGATTAGTTTGATGGAGATGTAGTTTGATGATGATTAGAAGAGGTGTATGAGTTTGATTTGAAATAGTGATGTGGGTATGAGTTTGATTTGTTAGAAATAGTGACATGGTAAGGTTATTGGTTGATGGGAAAGATGTTGTTGTGTTGGATTTGGATATGAGGAGCGTTATGATGATTAATGTTGATGTTAGGATTGTGTTGATGATCTTCATTTGTTGTTTTTGTGTTGTGTTTTTTGTTTATGGAGATTGAATACTTTTGGAAGTGAATGTTGATGTTTGACTACCGGAATAACTCGACAAGTGGTGGTTGGATCTATTTTTATGACAAAAAGTTTTATGAGGTTGCACCGTCGTCCTTATGGTCTTGAAATGACGAATTTACCCTCATGTGCAAGTCACATGATGGGTTTTAACGGTCAAACTTAACGTCGTTTGGTCAAAAGTATCAACGATGCATAACGTTTCACACTTAAGGACGGACGGTGCAACTTTTTTGGTCAAATGACGAAACCCTGCGGTCAACGCAAACCACAAGGACGAACGGTGTAATTTACTCTTAAAATAAAAAACCATAGTTAAAGAACTTATCTTGATCTGAACTCATAACTGAATACAATTCATAAAAACAAACTTCACAACATTAAACTCAGAAACAATATAAATCATTAAGTTTCATTTTGTTTCCAGGTATTACTAAGGGAAATCATGGCCCAACATCTCCTTTCTTTGCTTATTTAGTCACAAAAGGTCCTAAGTGGTAATGTATCATACCTGTAACAAAGATGCAATACGCTCCCGTCTCAATCAAAAATGTATAACAGCTCTCAAAATCCTCTTAACATCACGCATACGCTCCCATCTCAATCAACGCCACAATCTCCTACAAATCTAAACCATCAAATCAATTCACAATATTTAACCCGAACTTCATCAAAAACAGTTATGTAACTACATAACGGATCTGAACCGAACATAGATATGAACGGGATCCCTGAATCTAAACCAATTAAAGATTTAAAAAAAAGAAAAAAAAAAGTAAATCGTTTATGGCCACTGGTAGAAAAGGAAAACGATTTATGGTGGTTGTGGTGGCTGAATTTATGAATAACGGGCGTTTGGGGATGTTTAAACAAATCGAAGAAGACAAGATATGAAGATGAAGAAAGGCGGCATGTGAGAGATTGATTTAGAGAGATCTGCGTGTGTTTTTTTATTGTGTCCTAATAATATGGCATTCAGTTTATTGAGAAGTTGGATGCGAAATTCCATTAGTGCCCATCTGCCTTTTATGAAAACAAATATGAGTTTTTAAATAATTACACAATTGCCACCATCAATTACAACCGTTGATCAAAAAAATTGAAGGCCAAGATTTGTCTAAAAGGGTACTGTAAAGTACTGTATATAAAAAGGGTACTGCATCGAACATTACACTATATATATATATATATATATATATATATATATATATATATATATATATATATAGGGAGAAGTTAAAATAAAAAGATGATTTTTGGTAAAAAGAATAAGAAGGATTTTGGACCTTTAGATTTAAAATTAATAGATGAGATTAAATTATACACTTAATTAAGGCTGAAAGGGCAAAAACGTCTTTTAATATTATACATATTTTAAACCTTAATCTTATTCTTTTTATCAAAAATATTCTTTTTATTTGATCTCACCCCATGTATTATATACTCAAATCATAAATAATGATGTCTGCATTTGAAATGCATATGTAAACACCATTCGTAGTATAAGTGTACATCATTTGTTGTTGCTTAGAGCATTTACATTAGTAACGCCCTCACCGGCGTTAGCATTCAAATTTCCGGTGTTATATGGCGTTAGCCAATGGAGACCCGGCGTTATAACGGCGTTATTGGGGCAATGTTAAGCTCCTAACAAGCGTTATTAGCTTTTTTTTTTTCTTTTTTTTTATGCCCCTAAATAAGGGGTTGTTTTTGTAAATTATTGGAGTGTTGAAGTTTAACTTGGAAATGTTATTGTTGTGGGTGTTTTTTGGGGATGTTAAGGTGAAATGTTAAAGCTGATGTGGCGCTGACATGACACGGTGTTAAACTTTAACATGTGTTATTGATGTACATGCTCTTAGAGCAGGAGGTACGGTGGTGCCAAACTTGGTGCCAACGAGTTTGGCGCGACGCCAAGTTTGGCGCATCAAGTTACCATCGCCACAAGAGGCCTTGCGCCAAACCTAACAAATTTTTTTTGCTTTTTTTTTTTTTAAAAAAAAATGTGGCCGTTGCATTCAAAAATATAGCCGTTGCAAACGGCTAGTTTTGTGTTTTTTTGATTTTGACCTCTTTACCACTTTTTACCCACTTTCAACTCTATATATAAACCTTATCACTTATAACACTTCACACACACTTCAAATACATCTCAACTTCAATATTTTTTCAAGAAAATGAATCCCAACAACACCCTTTGGATCAATCGAATGCTTAACGATCCATCGAACCAAATGATCGGTTCGTCTTCGAATCCGAATCCAAACACCCAACAACAATACTTTCCTTCGTTTTCTCAACAAAACTCATGCGTCAATCCCGACGAATACGCTTTGTTTTCTCAATGGAAAATGCAACAACAACAACAACAAACCGAATCACAACCAAGATCGTCCCACCAATCGTTCCACCTTGTTGACGAACCGAATCCGCAGGGAAGCGGTCATCCCGACCCCCACGCCAAAAACAAAATGAAGGAACCGCGAAGGCAAAGAAAACGAAAAAAAGTAACCAACAACCGAAGAGGAAGCCGAGACCCAGAATCCATCGAAGGTAACGCATGGACCGAACCAAGAAGAACTACTTTTGGCGCAAACTTACATTGAAGTATCAGAGATCCAAAAGTCGGTACGGATCAAGGTAATGAAACGTTTTGGTATAAAGTTTTGGAAGCTTACAACAAGGAAGCAAAAAAACAAAAGTTTGTAACTCGTACCAAGAACATGCTTACCGGAAGTGGACTCATGAATCGTTGTGTCGGGAAGTTTAATTCGATTGTGAATGAAACGGCAGTATGAGTGGGGAGAACGATATGGATTTCATTGAACGTTGCCACACTTTGTACAAACGATATCATGGCGATTTTAAACATTCGTCGCTTGGAAGTTTTTGGACAAGCATAAAGTGGAAAAACGGACTCAACAAATGCAAGACGTAATCGTCTTCGGGTTACTTGAAGAGGATCCCGAGCATTTTGGACCCGACAATTGCTACACGGACGGGGTGTACCGGATCGCAAAGAGCCAACGTTGCCTAACTCGATCAAGAAGTTCCGGTTCAAACCCGAAATGTTTCACAAATGATGGAAAAACAATACGAGTTGGAGCTAAAATGAAGCAAGATGTTCTTGAGCGGGAGTCTCGAGCGAGGGTCGATTTAATCGAAACTCAAAGGATAGCCAAGATATGGGTGCTATCTATGGACACAAGACGCCGATCCGATGAACGGCCAATCGTGGTAGCCCAACAAGCACGGATCCGGGCAAAATATTCACAAGAATAATTATGTTATGTTTTTTTAAGTTTATTGTTTTTTTATTTCTTGTAATGTTTTTTTATGAATAAAGTATTTTAGGATATATTGTTTTAAATTTTATAAAAATAAAAAATAAAAATTGAGTTTGGCACTGAAATTCATTGCTAACGGATATCTGCAAATGTGGTGCCAAACAGTTTTCAGTGCCAAACTCAAAACTAGCCGACGCTTGGTTTAGACGAAAGCAGACCACACTTTGTAACCATGTATCCAAAGTGCTCTTAATATATATTAGGCGGGTCGATTGGTAATATATATTAGGCGGGTCCACTGGTACATCCTCTGTGGTCTTGTTATAAATTTTGTATGGCCAGTTTAGTAATGTGTGGTCCATTGGTAAGTGAACTTCGACTTGTACGCAAGGTCCGTGGTTCCATTCTCAACGGTGTCGAGCTCCATTTTTTATTTTTCATTTTAAAGAGACAACAATTTTGAGTTGTATTTTCGCTAAATGTACAAACCTCTTTTCAGATCATTCCATTTTTTTCATCGATGGTATGTTACAAGAACAAAAGTTAAAAAGGAAACTATATTGACGTTAAAGTATAATATATGCATAATTGCATTCGTATTCAGCGGTGGACCAAAGGAGTCTCGGGGGTGCACGAGAACATCAAGGATTTATCCCGCATAGTGTAAAAATTGTCGAAATCATTAATTTTTGGGAAATGCATATGCTCCTAAAAATTTGGTATTATAAATCTTCTTTAATCTTATGAAATGAACTTCATGACTTCTAGTGATGGATCTGTCATTGTTTATAAGTCATTTTGATATGTGGACAGTAATTTTGAAAAGAAAAAGAAGGTATTGAATTTGTTATTTATTTTAATATGCAAGCATTCTATCTTGAAATAATTTACCGAATCCAAAAGGCTATAAATGAGGGTTAAGTTGGTTTCATAAAGATTTCAATGATGGAAAGTTAGGGCATCTACTATGATAAACTTATAAAAAGGTTTATACATTTAAAACTCTATCAATTTATAAACATTTTCAAATTATAAACCTATTTCCAGATAAACCGATTCATAAACCTTTTCGTATCATAAAACACACTTAACACTCTCAAAATACTTAAAGTTCAAACATTTTCAAAATCATAGACCTATTCATGCCACATAGACTTGAAATATATATCCAATATCGTTTAAACATTTTTAGACCTCTTAATCTTTTAATAAACCTTTTCTCAAATTATTACAGGGAATGGTCTAACATACTAATTTACCTCATTAAAATGTTATTAAAAGTTCCGTCTCTAGAATAGTTGACAAACTAATAAAAAATAGGGTTTTGCTAATAACAGCCCCAAGGGTTGTCGTTAAGCAAGTAATCTTCATTACAATATCTCTTTTGAATGATCCTGATTGGTTGATAATCCTGTAAAAAGTGGAGAAAATTCCGGAAATATTACAAATACAATTAATGATTGATTGTGATTGGATGAATTATATTATTACAAGAAATTGTAGTAAAACAAAACATGTTAACGACAACCCTTAGGGCTGCTGTTAGCAAAACCCTAAAAAATATACACGATGATTTCACCTACGAGGATAAAAAGTATCCTATTTGACTGCCGCAACCTAAGGAGTTAATTGCCACAAAAGTTTTTAGGTATCAAACTTTTTAATCTATTAAATATACAAAATTGCTAATCATTATATGTATGTGCTAAACTACTTGGTTAACTGAATGATAATGACATGTTATTGAATAGCCAATAATTACTACAAAGTCGCGTTAAACATATTCCCAAACACCACATAAGAAACTGTACTTTTCTTTTTGTTATTTGTATCTTTTTTTCTTTTTATTTCGCAAATAATAAAGTTTCTAATTTTATATTGGGAGTTAATGTTCATTTCTGAAAGTAGTATAATTAATATAAAATCCAATGAGTTAACGTTAAGGCATCGATGGTCTAGTGGTAGAATAGCACCTTGACACAGTACAAACCTGTGTTCGATTCTAGGCTACAAATTAGCTATGATGTTAAGCCTTAGCGTTGGTTGGTTGGGTCCCTTGTGCTACATCTCTTAAATGACATGAAATCAAGGCAATTCTGAGCTTCATTTTTTCCTAATGATTATATTTTGCAATCGCGAATTGCGTATGACTTCAGTTCCAAAGTTCGTTTTCTTTTTCTCTCTACTTATTTCCAGATATGTAGCATCGCCTAGGCGACCCAAGTATGTATGGAGAAATCTGAACGTATTAGGGTACTAGACAATGTTAATGGGTTGTACAAAAGAACAAGTGATCGGTGATCCATCAAGTATTTATGAACTTAAAGAAAAGCTGATTGAATGATAAAACAAGTTTAACTAGAACCGATGTATAGGAAGGTTACGAGGGTGAGGGATGTTGTGTGCATTATGTATATCTTGTGTTCGGAAATGAACATATACCTATCTAGTCTTAAACAGTAACAAGGGTCGTTCAGTTAGCTTATTAAAAAGACAACAATACTATGTCTGAAAGATACATTTAATGGGTAGAATGTAAATTCAATGATACCCTTATTTTAGGAAAAACTCGAACGAGGTATGAGATAGGTAGCTTATTAAAAGAGTTTTTGCTTATTTGGTTTTAAAAGCTAAATAAGCTCTTCCAGACTGGGTCATGCACAACAATTTATTTGACACAAATGAGCTCTTATACATAGGCTGATTGTAAAATCAAATAGCTTCTTGCATTAAACTTATTCAACGACCCTTCCTAAAGTACACAATTCACGATGCTTATTCAACATGTCCTGAAGATTAGAAGATACATCACTCGTTGCAATAAATTGTAGAGAAGAGTAAGATATTTAGTTAGATAAACATATGGACAATGTTGAACAATTAAAAGAATTTGGAGCAAGAATTCTTTTCCAATGATAAACATATGGACAATGTTGTTGAATAAAAAAAATACCATTTTTAACCATGTTTTTTGCACAAAGTTCAACAACCAAAATGCCAATTTTTTGCATAAACCTATAGTACCAAACATCCTTTGAAGATATAAGTTTCACTACATAAGAAAGTTAGCAGCCAAACCGCCCTTTTAAATCACTTTTCAGCATAAAATTTCTGCACAAAAAGAATTCAAGAAAGCTGATCCAGATAGCCTAAAAATCTGCAAAAATTAGTCATAAATTTCTGCACAAAACAACTTAATACAGTTAATCCAAACAACCTATTTTTTCCTCATAAATACCTCAATTTATCTTATACGAAACAACTTCAAAAATCTGTACCAAACAGTTTTTTAAGAAATCAGCAAAGGTACTTATACACACAATATTTTCATCAAACAAATTACTTCTGTATAATCTCCACATAAAATTTCCAACAAAAATTTCACCAAACGTGCTCCTAAGAGTACTTCAGCAAACGAATAAAATTCAACACAAAAAAATTCCAGCCCCATGTTAAAGATTAAGTAAAAAACTGATAATACTATACACCAAAAAGCTGCACATGTATATTCTTGACAGCTTATGTATCAACAACAATTCCCAGCAAAGAATCTGCCCACAAACAAACTCTAGACATATAGAATATTGGACAAGAATACGATTGACAGGGAATGTAAGTAAAACCTGTTTGTAATCTTTTCACATTGAATTAGTTTTCAAAATTAAAGATACCAAATTGGCTTTGTGATAGCACTTTAAAATCAATTAATTTTAATACTAATTATGGTATCATTCTTTTAAAACCTGTAGGCAACCACAATAAATAAAAAGTTGGGACTCAACAACCAAGTGCTCGAAAGACATGGTAATACCCCTGACACGCTTGAAACTCATTTATTAGAGTATATAAACAACAACGACCTCACTTCTTTAGCCTATGTCCTTCTACTTAAAACCAAAAAATATTTGTTGTTTTCATGTGGGAAGCAAAGATGGGAATGCTTTTTATCAACTAATGTACTTACCTACATGTTGACTCTTGCATTTCTATTTACCATATAACTGGTCGCTATATACTTAAATAACGTTTGTACTTTGAAGCCACTTTGATAATAGTTCTATTGCATAATACTGTTATTAAGTGGCGGTGCAAATGGATTATGTGATGCTCATGTGCAATGGTCAAGTAGAAGGCTGAGAATCGAACCATAAACCTCCCAAGTATGGGATACTTCACTTTAGCAGCCGACCACCCCACCTCACAGGAATTTCCTCTCCCTCCATCTATTTAACAGAAAGTTTCACGAATAGACAAGCTTTATATAAATGGGCTTAGCCCATATAATAACAACAACAGACCCATAACTTCCAATCATACTTGTGATTGATTGAGTTTTAGATTCACATGAGTATAGGACGAAGCTGTCTTCTTGATATCTTCTCTAGAAATATAGGCAACCAAGAGGGTTGTCTCGAATCACCCTAGTCGACTAATTTGTTAGTCACATGGTTGACATATGTGGATCAGTTTGAATGGCACCTTATGCATGACTGAGCTGTGCAATTTAGAAGCCTAAAGTACTAAGTCACATGTGTTCAATAGAGCCCTTACATGGAGGCACAACTTAGTTTGTTGTAAAGGCTGTATATGAGATGGTTTAGCTTCTTTTGCCATTTTCACACAATCATTGGACTGTTGGGTTAGCCAACAAAAGTACTTTGTGCAACATTCAAAATCCAGTATCTTAAAAGGAAAATAAAATAAGTTAAATTGTTAGTCATTCTTTTGTGACTGGTCGAGTTAGCCTATGGGAACATCCCGCTTTGTTGAGGCTAGGAATGTATTCGACACATAAGATAAACAAATATTTGTACGTTCTGGTGTATGTCACTTTGTATACTGGTTAATGCAAATTAAAGGATCATTTGGTTTAAGAATCCTAAAGAACTTGGAGGGCCACACCTTCATTCATTGTGCAGAATCAATATGGCGTTGCACGCACGGTAGGGGTTAGGTAAATTCAGGTGGATCAGTGAAACGATTCTATTGAACATCTATCACATATTCTAAAAAATCTCTAGTTAACAATCAAATTGAGAATGATGGTATAGTTGCGTGTTTGTGTTATTATAAAGATAAATAAGTAAAAGATTACTAGTTTATAAACATGGACAATCTTTGTAAATAAAAAATCTAGATTACTACTTTTTAAGTGACAAAAGATACTAAAAAGCCTAGAATTTTATAATTACTTTGAGATACGCAAACGATGAAGTTTGAAATCTTTAGTTTAATAATTAACTTCATTAGTATATGCATCCCAAAATATAGTAATATTGTAGACATGTGATCCTCATTCTCTGTAGTATATAAATAGAAATATTTTAATTCTCTTTAACCTATGTGGGATATAAACTTAAAGGGTGTTTGTTTAAGCTTATAATCTTACTCTTTTCCAAAAAAAATGACAACATTATTTACTAAAAAGGAAGCAAAAACCATTGAAATAAATCTTGTTTCGACACAAGTTGTTGTATCTATAATCGAGCAATCATTTGGCATTCTTGGGCCAAAGTTAAAATGGTACTTATTAAGGGACCCATAATTTGAGTGATTGCAAGGTCTTACCTATTATTTTCGTTCTTTTATGTTTGGTCATGTTTGAGAAAAAAAAAAATTGTCGATAACGCAACTCGTTTTGTGCTTCTTGAGCAAATCACTCGGTCTTATATGTCAATTTTAGTTAAATTTTGTTAATGTTTGTCATATGTATATATCAAAAGTTAAGTACAACTCTTGAGTAATATTTCATAAAGTATAGTTTGGAGTAGCCATTTTTATAAGTGAGAACAAATACAAAAAACGTCAAGCATTTATATATGTTTTAAGCATGTTCATTAGCGAAATTTGATTTTTTTTAGTTTTATAATCAACTTCGTTCATAAGCACGCGCCTTGAAAACATGGTAATATTCTAGATGTTGCTCATTTACTATAGTATATAAACAAGAAAGATTTCACCTCTTTAAACTATGTGGGATGCAAATATAGAGTGTTTTTCGTTCTTTTTTGTGTGTTTCTTAAACCAAGAGTCGAACATGTCACTCAGTTTGAAATTTTAAAGTTGTCAAAAGTAATTAAAGATATATACTAAAAAGTCTGCAAATGCATATTAAAAGTAATTAAAGATATATACTAAAAAGTCTGCAAATGCATATTAATTCTCAAATACATAAGTGTGTTTTTGTTTTTTAATTTTCAATTTTATAATTAACTTCTTTGGTCTCCATGTTAAAAGACCAATTTGAGATGATCAATATCCCAATGATATATATATATATATATATATATAAGAAACAGAGATGATAAGGCTCTTTGAGCGGGAAAAACCCCAAAAAAACTAGAGATAAACAACTAGTAGACTTTGCACATATTTTTTCCCTCTTACTAACTTAACACGACAATTTCATATAAATAGAATTGAAAATGCGGTTACTAAAGAAGCTACTTACTTTTACGTGACCCACGTACAGTTATATATTCTCTAAAAATATAGGCAACCAAGAGGGTCGTCTCGAATCACCCTAGTCGACTCATTTGTTAGTCACATAGATGACATATATGGATCAGTTTGAATGGCACCTTAAGCATGAGTAATAGAGCCCTTAGTAAAATAGGCAGATAAAAATATAAGACGGTGAGATAGTTTTGTACATTTATTAGTTTAAAACAACTCATATGAAGTTTTTTCAGAAATGAAAATGAAAAAGATAGAAAAACATGTTTTTTACGAGTAAGTTAAACTTCATTTACCAACACACTACCTCGTAACACATGACTCATATCTTTCTACATCTATTTAACTTAGGGTGGTGGCAACGGGGGTCGGTTTGGTTCGGTATGAAGTGAAACCGCTCGGCAACACCGTTGCCTGGGTTGCGGTTTCATTCGGTATGGAAGCCCTTTGGTGTGCAATGCCGAGGCGGTTTGGGAGAGGGAGCAAAAAAGATCCGTTGGCAACGACTTAAAAAGTAGCCGTTATGTGTGTGTGTTTTACTGTGTGTCGATGTGTGTGTGTTTTACTGGGTGTGTGTGTTTGAAGGTAGAAGACAGTCATGATGAAGATGAGGTAAGTCAAATTGGGTTTTTGTTATTTTTTTTTACCCGAGCATGGCCCAGCCCAAAATTTGAGATTGATATGTATATATATTTTTTGGTTTTTTATCAACTATTTTTACAACTTGGGTTTTTTATCAACTATTTTTACAACTTGAGATCGTATATGTAACTTTTTTATCAACTATTTTTATAACTTGAAATATAATGTTTTTATTAAATTGTTTTATATAATTATGAATATAAAAAATAAAATAAAATTAAAATGGCGTGGAATCAGCTACGCTTACTGTAGTGAAATGATGTATGAGAATGTATTATATTAAGTAATGATATTATTGGTGGGAAGGTATATGAAATGAGGGTATGGGTAATGAATGCCACCACCTTTATACTTGCCATAAAACAATAACAAACAAATAGTCGACGGTAAATCTGCAAAGTGAACATAAAAAGTCAAGAACTTATACTTATTTCCCATGAAGTTAACCAAAGAGTTTTAGTTCTTAAGTTTTATACTTGCCATAACACAATAGCAAACAAATAGTCAACTGTAAATCTGCAAAGTGAACATAAAAAGTCAAGAACTTATACTTATTTCCGGGTTGAAGTTAACCAAAGAGTTTTAGTTCTTTAAGTTTTACAATCAACTCTGTCGGCAACCATGAACCTGAAAACCTAGTATTGTTATTGACACGTGTTGCTATTTACTATAGTTGGGGTGACTAATAATATAATAAATTATTGAGACACTCCAAAGTATTGATTTGGACATTTATACCCTCACAGCTATTCTTTACAATTTCACCACCGCTGAGGGATAAATGTCCTAACACAATACTTTAAAGTCGATAATCATTTATTGGAGTGCATGTATCATCTCCTTTTACTATAGGATATAAAACAAGAAAATTCCCTCTTAATCTATGTGGGATGCAAAGTTCTAAGTGGTTCTTTAGAGCATGGGATGTGGTGGTTTAGCCACACCTCTTCACTGGTCTCACACATAAAGCTATATCACTTCAACACACCCACTTAAAAATAATCTCCATCGTAATAACCAACCCAACCTCTTCATAATTGTACTTCACTCACCCCTCATTTTTCTTTTCCATATTTTTCTAACACAAATTTCATTCCTGTCATTAGAACACTCAAATTTCATTTTAAAAAAAGAGAAACTACTGTGAAAACCATACCATTACAAACGACTTTGTAATAATTAAAAGATTACCCTTTTGTTTCATTTTCTAACCCAACCTCCTCAAATTTAATTCTTCTCATTCATTTTCACCTATCAAATACACACACAATTTGGTCTTCCATTTCCTCTCATTTTCATCTTCTTTTCTCCAAAACCCTTTCTTTTGCTTCAAGAATCATATAATTCATTCATTCTTGTTTTTTTTACCAAAGAAAAGATACAAATTTTGTTAAAGATGGTGTCTTTTTTATCAAGAACGTTTCAAGATTTTCGTGTTTTGTCTTATCTGTTGTGAGAGCTTACGAAAGGCTATGGCGAGTGGAGGTGGTGTGGTATGGCGGTCGCCACCGAGAGTGGCGAGGTGGTGTCATGATACACCTATGCTCTTATTAAATAAAATAACACACCTACATGTTGACTTTGCATTTTGTACACCATTTATTTGTTTATTATAACCTATGTGGGAATAAGGTTGAATTGACTCTAGTCAAATAATACCGTTAATCCATGGCTATTTAAGTTATTTGGTCATTGTAGAGCTCTGTATATTAAAGTTACTCGATAACCAAGGTTATAAAATGGCGCTGAAAGATGACGTGCATGGCATGACCAAACTTACGCCTTAATGGTCAAGGCTTAAGCTTTTTTCGCTTATAAAGGACATAATAAGACTGCAACACAAAATATGAAAATATTTATATATTTATATCATATTTCATATATATTAAGTTTACAAAAAAACGTGGCATAAAGCGCGTGGACGCATGACCAGTTTACATACTGTGAATTAATTATAATACCCATATATGCACGAGATTTAGATATATAAATATTAATTACGTTATAATATAATATATTTGAGCCTAGATTAAATAGCATATGATTACCGTATGAGATGTGATCTTACAGTAATGAAAATTAAAAGCTGTAGTGTTCTTACTACAATGACAAGTTGCCCCCATTCACTCCTCCTTTTTTCTTATTAAATTCGGTTAGGGGATATTTTTGTCATTTTAACCCGTTTTTTATATTCCACCCCAAATTTCAAACGCAAATAACTTTCAAATCCACAAACTTTTTACTTAAAAACCGATTTCACCATAATTTTTAAAATTTGATTCTCTTTAATTTGGTATAAATCTGATAAATATTTCAACTTTTTTTACATATCAAATAATTTTGATTTTCTTGATTTTTGGCATTTTACCTATTTTTACTTTCATAAATGTCGAATCGTGAAAAACTTAAAACATGAAAGTTATAGATTTTTTGTTCACTCTTTACCCAGAATTTTAAATCACTCAAATTCGACGTCATATGGGTAAGATATCACACGTTAAAGATGGTGTTTTACTCATATTTGTGATACAAATGGGTTTGATAAAATGTCTAGATTAGATTTTTAGTGTTAAAGTTGAGCTAAATGCACTAATTTTTGTCCCACAAGGCATCATTAATTATTTTATTAATGTAAGATTCAAAGTGATGTTTTAATAGTTAATGTTTTTAACTATTAAAACTGATGAACTGATGAACCAAACTGCTTAAAAGTATAAAGCCAAAATCATGAACCAAACCAAAAACTGATGAATCAAACCAAAACTGAAACTATGATTGATGAACCAAACCAAAAATGAAAATATGATTGATGAACCAAACCAAAATGATGAACCAAACCAAAAACTGATGAACCAAACCAAAACTGATGAACCAAACCAAAACTGAAACTACTTATTGATGAACCAAATAAACTGATGAACAAACAAAAACAAACACCCAACATGTTGCGGAAACTATAATTGATGAATAAATAAACCGATGAACTATGTTTGATTTGGTTCATCGGGCTTTGGTTTGATTCATCAGTTCATCAGCTTATTTGGTTTTAAATTTCTAGTAAAGAGGAACAAAAACTATATAACTTTCATGTTTTAAGTTTTTCACGATTCGACATTTATGAAGGTAAAAAAATAAGGTCAAAATGCCAAAATCAAGAAAATCAAGAACTATTTGATATAAAAAAATTCAAATATTTATCAAGATTTATACCAAATTAAAGAGAATCGAAATTTAAAAATTATGGTGAAATCGGTTTTTCGTAAAAGTTTGTCGCTTGAAAGTTATTTATGCTTTTGAAATTTTGGTGAAATATAAAAACGGGTTAAAATGACAAAAATATCCCCTAACCTAATTTAATAAGAAAAAAATGGAGTGAATGGGGGACAATTGTCACATTGTGAGTGGCTTTCTAGCATTTTTAATTTTTCTTACTTTCTAAAGGATCGCATCTCCGATATATAATAAAATTAAATTCAACAAAATGTTACTATTTGTGAAAGGATGAAGTAAAAGAAAATACGAGAGGCAAAGGATGTGAAAATATGAATAAACTAGGAAAATTCAAGTGCTAACGGTGAAGGGTTCCTAAAGCGCGTAAAAATTAACGATATGCGGTGATAGAGTAGTGCGATGGTGGAGGGGTTTTGTGGTGGTGAGGATGGTGGTTGATAAGATGTGTGGAAGATGAGAGCATTTTGTATTTGTTTTTGAGTGAATTGTGATAAGAGAGTATTAAATATGTCTTTACATATGTCTCTCTCTCTCATTTGACCATTCCACTTTTTCATTTTTTCACTTTGACTGCTTTTCATTTTATATAGTATAGATATAGATGTGTTTCGGTACTTTATAAAAATTTACTTTTGAGCAAGTACTAAATTTCCAGCTCCAGTTAAATTATGCAAAACTTGTACAGTGAAACAAATATATCCAATATGATGTGTTATGGGCATGTTGTTATTGTATGGGCTAAGCCCATTTATAACTATTGTCCTTATTATAGCTTTTTCTATTCTTAAATAGATGCACCAAGATTTATATCATGTTATTAAGGGTTTACATGGTTATTTTGTGCTATCTAATTTGGTTTGTTTACGTGGTTTTCAAAAATAAAAATGCAAGAACTTGGTGAAAGGTAAAGTATTATAGATAATCATTAAAACTATAAAGCCTCAAACACACTACATGAACGATCTCAATGAGTGTTAAGAGACCTTGGGCTTGGGATAAGTTCAATGGTACTCTCTTGATATCTTAACTAAAAATGTAGGCAACAAAGAGGGATCAAATCACATATGTTTTACCTTTCGCATGATTGAACTCCAGAATGCTAAGAGCTTAAACGACCAAAGTCGTATGGCTCAATAAAGACCTTACATGAAGGGACATGCCGCCTAGTTCATTTATGTAGCATGTCTCTTAAGTGGATTTATATGGCATTGTACGTTAGGGGTTATCTAAGTTCAGGTGGATATACATAGAACATTACTATATATTTAGTGTAACATCTATAGATCTAAAAAGAACAACAAAGGCTATTGATATACATAGAAATATATATTTAGTTGCATAAACATGTATGGATGTAAATAGAAAGTATATAGTACCATTTTTTAAGTGACAACAAATATTAAAGATGTTTTTTTAAATGACAAAGGTATTAAAAAAAAGCCAAGAATTTTATATCAATTTTCAATACGACTCACATCAAAGCTTGATTCTTGTTTTACAAATCTCATGAAATATGTGTATAAAGAAAATATAACATTATTCTTGACATGTATAGTTCTCGTATTGTCACTATATATCCAAGCAAGATTTCACTTCTTTAACCGACTATTCTGATAACTAATGCCAAAGTTTACATATGGTAATTAAGTGACGACTACAATTGAGCTCGGATATCATCTATGGAGTACAAACTTTATCACTAATGTAATATGGGTTTCATCTCATTTTTTCACATCTTTTGTTTGGTTGTGATCAGGAAATAATGGCTATAATGTGCCTTTTGTTTTGTGTTTTTGAGTTACATGCCATGATGTTAGTTAAGTGTCGTTGGTAATGTGAAGCAACTTATTCTCTTGCTATTGGGCCAAATCATGAACCTGTTACGTTTGTTGGAAAGACCCCAGTATGCTTTATATTATCACTTTGTTTTTATGATATGAAATGGATTAACTGATCTTTTGTAGTCTAAAAATTGTGATTTGCATGTACCTATGAATGGCTTTACTATGTTTTGTTTGATTCACAATTCATTCTTTGTACCCTTTCAGGGGAAGATAGTTGATCTGTGCTGAACCGTCAAGTTATCTCACGCAAGCTAGCCACTTGTGAATGACCAACTGTAAGAAACTTAAAAAACAGCCTGAGCACAAATGCAATGAAGATCAGAGGAATATAGGGAATTCCTGGGTCGTTAAGTCCCACGGAGGATGAATTGGTGTAAACACTTGATCGATGGTAGAATGATCACTAAGGATAGTGATCAGAAGGTTTTGATGGAAAATTATACTAAAAGAAAAAATCTACAAATTAAAGCGACTTAAATGCAAATTAAAAGAAATAAAAGATAAAAGATATTAAATAAACGCTATCACTATCTTTAAAGTCGATGAACGTTTAAAACCTAAACGAAAACTTACGTTAAAATAAAATTACATCTACGTACAAAATAAAACGTGAGTTTTAAAGAAATAAAAGACCTATAAATATGAAAATGATATTTTTATAATCCTAATAATAAAAGAAAATTATTAGAAAAAGAAAATTATTTTTACAACTATTTATTTAATTATTATTAATTAAAAACTATTTATTAAATATTAAAAATGCACTAAAATACAAGAAAATACAAAATTAACCTAGAAAAATGAAATTATAACTTGGAAAAATCTAAAATATGATAAAACTTATTTTAAAACTGAAAATATATTTTTAAGACTTATTATGTATTTATTATTAATTTAAATCTATTTTAAACTAATTAAAATGCTAAAAAATACTTTTTAAACTAAGAAAATTATGGAAAAATACTTTTTATTACTTTTATATTTATCTTAATCTAGGAAAATAGAAAATATATTTTTTTTAAGCTTTTTCTAATTTATTTGTATTAAAAGCTATTAAAAAGGATTAAAAACTAGTTTAAATTAAGAAAAATAGCAAACAGTTATGAAAAATTATGAAAATTTCAGGAAAAGTTTATTTTAATATGTATAATCTAGGAAAAATAGAAAAACATGGTCTTGTGTGGAGAAATAAACAACCAGTGGCAAGTAACTGCTTATTTATAAGCACTTGAAAAAGCCAAATGATAACCAAAGACCACCAAACCTACACAGAAGCTATATTAAGCTAAAATGACTCAAATGGAACAGGTTTCAACAAGTCCTAACCCACAGAATCACAAGCTCAACAGATTTGATGTTTGAGCTTAATGAGCAAAACAGATTTTAGTAAGCTACTTTGAGCTTATGCACAGAACACCAAATAAGCTAAAACTGAAAAGCAATTATTTGAACTTGTATTAGACCTGGTTGAGACCAATTATACCAAAACTCAGACCATGATAAGCTCTTATGAGCTTGTGAGAAGCTATTTCAAAACTTACAAAACACGATTAGAATCGTTAATGTGCCGAGTAAGTTGGGACAAAATAATAAGCACTTGCACGGTGAATAAGCTCCAAATGGAATTTTAAAACTTGGAGCTTGAAAAGGACCAGGTTGTCTGTCCAAAGAAACAAAAATCACAGGTAAAGGTCAACTAATAAGCTCTGTAGGAGCTTTTGATTGGCTATCAAACTGATGCAGGGCAAGTTTTGACTTTTTGATTGAAATGAAAGGTTGACTAAACTGAACTTGTGATTGATCTAAAACACTGATATTGATGTATTAAGGTGTAATAAAGTTATATTAAGCTATGTTAACTACTTTTGAGCTAATATGATGATTCTTGCAAATCAAAATCCCAACAAGGACTGATTCAAGACCAAAAAGAAAGATTTTGACTTTTAGGCTAATAAGGACTTGTTTTAATGACTTGTATGAGTTATTAAGACCTATTTAGACATGAGACAAGCAAAAGCAATTGACTGCACAACCTTTAGCACAATGAACTGCACAAATCCAAACAACCCTTTATGTGACTGATTTGGTGTTTTTCAAAAGATAACAAAGATTCAGACCATGAACATGATTATAAACCTTATAATTTCATTAAAGAAGACTGAATAAACATAAAACCACATTAATAACAACATAAGATTGAGAAATTACAACTATGCTAACTTAACTGTGAAAATGAAATTTTAGTTAACTACAAACTTTAAAGAACAAGTAACTGTTTTTATAGTTTAATTATGTTTAACTACAACTACTGAACATGTAAACACAAAGATATAAACTTATAACTGTTTTACACAGTTAAATACCAAAATGAGATCAAGAGGCTTACAAGTAGCTTGAGCTGAAACTAGACTTAGGACCAAGTAACAGATCCTATAGCTTACCAATAAGCACTACACCCAAGACCATCCATTATATATCCTGCTCCAGCATTTTTGAACCTTGCATCATGATTTTTTATTTTTAAGTTATTTATTTGATATTTTTGTGAATTTTTGATTTTGCTAATGAATCGCTTTAAGAGTATCTAAAAGCTTGCATAAGCTTTATATGGAGCTTATATGTGCTTCTCAGTCCAAAGTAACAACTTCTAACATCATTTCAACATATTGAAATTTTTGAATAATAAGAAAACTGCATAACTTGATATAAAGCTTGAAACTGAAATTGATTGCTTACAAAAGTTTTATATTACACTGAAAACATGAAATACAAGATTTAAAAGCTTTAAAATACATTGATATTAAAGTTTAAGCTAAAACGACAATGAAAATTAAAATTACACTAGATTCTTTCTTCCATGACTCCTCTGCTTTCTTATAGTCTTTTTGAACTCCCACATGTTCGATCAAATCCCATCAACAATATCAACCATTGAAACAGTCAAACACATCTTAGCCATTAAACTTACTTTTGGCGCCAAAATTGAGATAAGGTTGCTTGAGACAGTTTTAAACCAATTAAAGAAGTTTGGAGTGTTATGGAGGTGTAGAGACAATTTGTGAAGTAGGCATGGGTTTAGGGTGATTTTTCAGAGAAAACAGAGATTGTGAGATAAACAAGAAGGTTCAATGGTGGGGATGCATTAAATGCAAGGGGGGCTAATGAGAGGAGGGGGGATGAGCTGGAAAGTGGTGAAAGGTGGAGAGGAGTGGAGGTGATAAAACCATGGTGGTTTTGGGATTACAGGGTGAGTGAAGAAGGTGAACAGGATGGCGGTTTTAACTGTTTTAAAAGTTGGGCCGGGTTAAGTGTTTGGGCTTGGATTTGGACTTAGTTAATAATAGGGTCCGGATTGGTTTATTTCAACAAGGACCAATCATGTAATTTAGCCAAAGTTAAGGGCTGATCTTGAACATGTTCCAAAGCTCTCATAAGGACTAAAACTGCCAAGTAAGATTAGTACAAGGACCATTGTTGATAATTTCCATTTTTGTAAATCCAGGACCAAATCGCCAATTTAGAAACTTGAGGGACCAATATTGATATTTCTCAAAAAGTTTATCATAAGGACCATTTTTGTCATTTATAAATAGAACAAGGTTTATTTTGATCAATTTCCAATTTTAAAACCTTAAGGACTATTTTTGACACTTTTGCAAAGTTAAGGGACCAAAGTTGTAATTTTGTGATTTTAAACTTCAAAGGATTATTTTGAACAACTTGTGAATCCCAAGGACCTAAAATGATATTTTACAAGTTTTGGAATGACCAGGGACTGTTTTTGACAACTTTTGTAACTTGGGGGACTAAAACTGCCAATTATGCAAACTTGATACGTTTTCACCAGATTTTGATGTTTTTGCATTTAAAACATATAAAACACTTGTTTGTGATATTTTTATCATTTTGATGTGTTTCGAGTGTTTTCGATGTTTTGGCATTCTAACAACAAAGATAAAATGATGAGTATTTAGACACTCATCAATCCCCACACTAAGATATTGCTAGTCCCTAGCAATGATTTGAGAAAACTTGATGGATTTTATCTCTTTACCAAAAGCCATCACTTCGAGTAGCCAAATGTTTTAGTTCAAGTAAGAACCATGGTAATCAATAACCATGTGATTTTGAGCAAACCACCGCTTTCAACGGATTTGATTTTGTCTTTACCGAAGCCGCACTTTCGGACTAGCCAACTCTTAGATAAATTATCAATATTATCTTTGGTGAGCTGAATACCAATTATGGATTTTCACGCCTTTACCACAAGCCATAACCTTACGGGCTAGCCAACTTTTCACTTTTAAGGATATGGTGAGTTGAATACCATACAATTTTGGGCAAATTGCAAGCCATATAAACGGATTTGAGAAATCTTTACCAAGAGCCGTTTGCTCTAGGATTAGCCAATCCTTTGTTTATTAGCACATGGCGGACTGATAACCAAATGAGAAAGTGTAAAACACTTTCTCCAAAAAAAATTTTTGGCCAAAAACGGGGGAATTGAGTAGTATAATACATATAACAAAATTCGTGAGAATCCCCCCCACACTTAGAAATGAATATTGCCCTCAATATTCAAAGTACCGGCGGTTATGCCGAAACAAAGAACATTTAAGGGAAATACTACGGCCATTATTTTGTTTTTGATATGTACACATTTTTTTTTGAAGACTTATATACACAACATGTGGGCAAACCCCCCACACTAGGGTGGTAGAACAGAGAAAGAAGACAGAAATATGGGTGAAAACCCATATGGTGCGTGCAATGTTTTGATTCCCGAAACTAGCTTGACTCGATCCCCGCATTCATTGGTTCATGGGGAATGTTTGTAAATCGGGGACAACCACAGGAGGAATGTCCTATCCAAAGTAATGCTTCACTCGATGACCATTCACTTTAAAATTAGGACCATCAGGCTGAGATAACTCAATGGTGCCATAAGGATAAACCTTAGCAATAGTAAATGGACCAGACCAACGGGACTTAAGCTTTCCCGAGAAAATCTTCAATCTAGAGTTGAAAAGAAGGACTCGATCACCAACGTTGAAAACGCGGTTTTTTATTTTAGAGTCATGAATCTTCTTTGTCTTTTGCTTGTAGATCAAAGAGTTCTCGTAAGCTTGATCACGAAGTTCATTTAGTTCATTCATTTGAACTTTTCTGTGATCACCGGCTGTCTCAGATATCGAAGTTTGCATATTTTAAGGCCCAGTAAGCCTTGTGCTCTAGTTCAATCGGAAGATGACATGCCTTTCCGTACACTAGCTTGTATGGAGTACACCCAATTGGTGTTTTGTAAGCTGTACGAAAAGCCCAGAGTGCGTCATCCAGTTTATCCGACCAGGATGCACGATTTTCACCTACTGTCCTTTCAAGGATTCTTTTAATACCACGGTTTGAAACTTCCACCCCCTTACTTGTTTGGGGGTGTTATGCAGTAGAGAGACGGTGGGTAACACCATACTTTTGCATGACTCTTTCAAATTGGTCATTGCAAAAATGTGTACCACGATCACTGATTATTGCACGAGGAGTTCCAAACCTGGCAAAGAGAGCTTTCAAAAATTTCACAACTACTCGGGCATCATTTGTAGGTAAAGCTTTTGCTTCAACCCATTTTGACAAATAGTCAACGGCCACGAGTATGTACTTGTTACCACGAGAAGATGGAAACGGCCCCATAAAATCAATACCCCATATGTCAAATATCTCACAAACTTGAATGGCATTTTGTGGCATTTCATTCCTTTGAGATATATTACCATGACGTTGACAAGCGCCACGAGGCTTTGACAAATTCGTGGGCATCCTTATAGATTGTGGGCCAATAGAACCCGGAATCAAACACCTTTTTGGCGGTGTAGTTTGGACTATGATGGCCCCGTGGGTCCAGATGGCAAGTGTGAGAATGTCAATAACTTCCTGTCCATAAACACACCGTCGGATGACTTGATCCGCACAGATTTTGAACAAGAAAGGGTCGTCCCAGAAATAATGTTTAACATCTTTGAAGAATTTGTTCTTCTTTGGGTCGACATCCCTTTCACAATAAAGTTACCCGCATGGTAATTTGCAAAGTCAGCAAACCATGGGGTAGAAGAGTTTCCACGAAAAGAAACCGCATTGAGTGTCTCGAGAGGAAATGTTTCATTTATATCCTTTTTCTCGAAAACATCTTGGTGAGGGTTTTCTAATCTGAAAGATGATCGTGACGGGTTCTCAGCTCCTTTTTTTATCACGTATGATGATATCAAATTCTTGGAGGAGGAGAACCCAACGGAGCAATCTCGGCTTTGCATCTTGTTTTGCAAAGAGGTATTTGAGAGCCGAGTGATCCGTATACACTACGCATTTGGTCAAGATTAAGTATGGCCGAAACTTCTCAAATGCATACACCACGGCTAATAGCTCTTTTCTGTGGTGGTGTAATGAGTTTGAGCTTCAGTCATAGTCTTACTTGCGTAGTGAATAGGCTGAAAATGCTTATTTCTTCGTTGCCCTAAGACTGCACCGATAGCAAAATCACTTGCATCGCACATAAGCTCAAAGGGTAAATCCCAGTCAGGAGCAACGAGAATGGGTGCTTCTGTAAGCTTTTTCTTCAATGTTTCAAAAGCTACGATGCACTCGGGTGAGAAGATAAAAGGAGCATCCTTTTCAAGAAGATGGGTCATTGGCCGAGCGATTTTGGAAAAATCCTGAATGAATCTACGATAGAAACCGGCATGACCTAAAAAACTCCTAATACCTTTGACGGTAGTAGGATGAGGTAATTTAGCAATAACATCAACTTTTGCTCTATCTACCTCAATCCCATTCTTTGAAATCTTATGGCCAAGGACTATGCCTTCTTTGACCATAAAGTGACTTTTCTCCCAGTTTAGACAAAGATTGGTGTCTTCACACCGTTTGAGCATTTTATCTAGATGGGAGACACATGTTTGAAACGAATCCCCAATGACCGAGAAGTCATCCATAAACACCTCCATTGTTTCCCGATCATGTCGTGGAAAATGGCCATCATACATCGTTGGAACGTGCCAGGAGCATTACATAGGCCAAAAGGCATACGTCTATAGGCAAAAGTTCCGTATGGGCGGTGAATGTGGTTTTATCTTGATCCTTTGGATCAATGGGGATCTGAAAGTACCCCGAGAAACCATCAAGGAAACAATAGTATTCATTCCCTGCTAATCTCTCAAGCATTTGGTCCATAAAGGGTAGAGGAAAATGGTCTTTACGAGTGGCGTCATTCAACTTACGATAGTCAATGCAAACACGCCATCCCGTAACCAGCCGAGTTGGAATTAACTCGTTATCTTCATTTGTGACAACAGTTATGCCACCCTTTTTAGGAACACAATGAATGGGCTAACCAAGGACTATCGAGATCGGGTAAATCAATCATGCATCAAGAAGTTTGATAACCTCTTGTTTGATAACATCATGGATTTTTGGATTTACTCTTCTCTGATGTTGAACTGCTGGTTTAAAGTCATCCTCCATCAAGATTTTATGAGTACAAAACTCAGGGTTGATACCCTTAATGTCGGAGAGTTTCCAAGCAATTGCTTGCTTGTGTGACTTCAAGATTTTAACGAGAGCAGCTTTTTCATCTTTACTCAAATCTCTAGCAATAATGACTGGTAATTTATCATTACCTTCAAGAAATGCATACTCGAGATGAGGTGGTAAGTCCTTAAGCTCAACCTCAGAAATTCTTCGTTTTCTCAACTGATTTGATTTCCTTGTTATGAAGTTCGACGAGAGGGAGTGGAGGAGAAATGTCATGATTTAACAATTTCTCAAGAAGAAATCTCCCTCCGATTAATCTCATTTTGATTAATCTCAACTGGGATTGAATCACTAGGGTGAGGGGTGGATGATGGATCATCATTAAGCAACTTCTTGATGAGAAGTATGTCTCCCTCAATGTCAATTGGAGCGTGATCAATTTCCCACGGCACAGAATCACTAGCCAAGTATACCTCAATCTCTTCCTAGATGGAGTCATTTCCCTCAAAAGGAGTGATAGAAGGAGTAGAATTGGCTATGATAGGTTGAGAAGATGTGGTGGAATCCCCACTCACAGAATTATGAGAATAACCAAGAACTTCTTGAGAGTACTCTTCGATGGCAACATCAATGATATCTATTCGGTTAACCGATTGAATCATAATTTGCGAGTACCTCGAAGTTTGGTCAAGGTTGAAGGTAATGACTTCATTACCAACACGCAATGTGATTTCTTGCTCAAATACATCTATGAGAGCACGCCCGTTCTCGTGAATCCTCGACCAACAATGAGAGGAACCCGATGATCGGCATCCAAAATCAACAACCACGAAGTCAGCCGGAAAATGGAACTTTCCTACTTTCACAAATACGTCCTCAGCAATGCCAAGAGGACGGGATATTGTACGATCTGCAAGCTCGAGAGTCATGCATGTAGGAGTAAGTTCGGGAAGAGAAAGTTTCTTCCATACTGAATAAGGCATCAGGTTTATGCTTGCACCAAGATCTGCTAGGGCAAAGCATTCAACCATTCCCGGGAATACACAAGGTAAGAGAATTTCCCGGATCTCCAAGCTTTTACGGAAGCTTCTTCGGATATTTACTGCAGCAGTTTTCGTTAAGAGGAGTCTTAGCCATTTCAAACAGCTTTTCCTTATTGCTTAACATGTGCTTGAGAGTTGATGCAAACTTGGGCATCAGCATGATAGCATCCGCAAAGCTTATGTCAAAATGTAACTCTTGGAAAATTTGGAAAAATTTGTCCATTTGATGACTGGCTTTTTCACGGAGCTTTTGCTCATTCAAACGCGATGGGTAAGGAATAGAAGATTTGGATTTGGTATTTTCAATGGGAGCTACAGGTGGTTCAAAAACAACTCCTGGATTAGACTTGGGTTTCTGGACAACTTGAGGTTGGACTACCAAAGGTAGGACGTGTGCGGTACTTCGTGGGCTAGAATAATGCACCTTGTCCGTTGTTTCCTTGGTAACTTGACTCATTGCCACAGGAGGAGGGGCATTGGAGTCGTAGGTCCATTGTGTGTCGGAGGTTCACTGTCCACTACCTTTGGGAGAGACGAAGAAGAAGAGGTAGTAGGAACAGCAGGTCCATTGTATGAAACACCACTTCTGGTTGTGATCGCCTTAGCATCGCCCCTCGGGTTAGCGATCGTGTTGCTTGGAAGTTTTCCTGAGCCCGAGGGTTGATCATTTAAAGACTTTTTGAGATCAGAATCGACTGACCAACAACCTGTCATTTCATCTTGGGATTTCATGAATCGCTTCAATAACTCATCGATGATGGTACTGGGGATGTGGGGAAATTCGAGGGTCTGATATTTTGATTAGGACCTTGCTGTTGAAAATTCCCTTGATTAGGATTCATATTCCCATGAAATTGATTCCCACGATTGAAATTGTTTTGATGAAGGTTCCCTTGTTGTTGGAAACCTTGATTGGGTCCGGAATAGAAATTACCTTGGTTTTGATAACCTTGGTTCATTCTAGGTTGGTTTTGATTCCGGTTTTGAATGTTGTGATTCGTTAAAACCGGTGGTGCCTGATTAGTGTTAGCACGGTAGTGTAGTTCATTTTGAGGACGGTATTGATTACCTCCTTGTTGTGAACTACCGGCTAAAGCATTTGCTTCAAAAGGACTACCATCGGTGGCGCATAGTTGTAGTATGCATGAGGACCACCACAAGTGACACAACTTTCAACTTTCTTCACTTCAGCATGTGTTGGTGTGTCGAGTGAAGGAGACTTTCTTTCGGTTAGCAAGAACCAAAGCATGAACAATGTCTGTGAGTTTATCAATCTTAGCATCGGTGCTAGATGTACTCACTGGGGATGAAGAAGAAGAAGGTCCAAGATTAGACTGATATGTCTTTGCTCGAAAGGACGGACTGAGATTTGTTCTCAATGATCTGCAAGGCCTCTTTTGTGGTCTTGCTCAAGAAATTCCTCCAGCGGAGGCATTCAAAGAGTCATGATTTGTCTGATTGAGACCATTGTAGAAAGTATCCATTTGCATTAACTCGGTAAAACCGTGATGCGGACACTTGCGGCAACTTTTGTAACGATCCCATGCCACCCCGAATGATTCATCAAATCTCTGAGAAAATTTCATTATCTCATTCTTAAGTCTTGTGGTTCGGGATGGAGGATAGAACTCGTTAACGAATTTGGTGACAAGATCTTCCCATGTCTCTATAGAACGAGGGGGTTGTTTCTCAAGCCAATTACGGGCTTGTCCCTCTAGAGAAAATGGGAACAGAAGAAGCTTGATAGCTTCATGTGGGACATTCTTGTACTTGATGGTAGATGCAATCTTGTTAAACCATCGAATGTGTGCATGAGGATCATCCCGCCCAAAACCATAGAATTGGCTTTGGGTTACTAGATTGAGCAACCCGGTTTTGAGCTCGAAGGTATCAACCACAATGGCTGGAACAACAATGGCATCTCCGTAACCCTCGATGGGTGCTTGGAGAAGCTCATTCATAGGTTTGTCTTACGCCATTCGTGGTGGTGGTGGTAGGCGTTCCTCAGGCCACGGTGAAGGAGTGAACGTCCTCTACGTCTGCGAGGAATCTTTCCTAGTTCGAAAGTGGACTTGTAGAATGGAAGAACGAAGTGCGCATGCACTAAGTATAAAAATCAAGTTTTCAAAACAAATGAGGCAAAACACAAGTGAACTTAACCAATAATCACAAATGAAATGGCTTCTTTGAAAAAGGTACACCAAATCACAAGTGACACAAAGGCAAGTTTTAAATCTGATGTTCGGGAACTTATTAATGGTCGCACCCCCAGTTAGGTAGTGCACTGCCTTGATTTGCGGTGGTTGATTTTTATGTATATATTAAGTACCAGTGAAAAGACGTAGGTAATGATTTGTGCTGATGGGTTTAAAAACTTTTGACAATATTTTTGGTATCGTCTCGTTTAACCAAATCGTATCTCTTTAAGAATCACCTTAAAAGAAAATACAAAATAGAAAACGTTACGATTGTTTTGTTGTTTTATATTGTTTTTGGTGTTTTTAACACTTTAGGAAAAGTGTTAATGAACTTTTTTGTTTATATTAACTTTACAGAAAACTTTTTACAAACGATGGTATATGTGCAAGTACGGGTCTGAAAATGCTAGAACACGCTTACAGCCTCCCGGCTGGCCCAAAATTTGATCTCTTTGAGCCAACCTCAAGTTATCTCACGCAAGCTAGCCACTTGTGAATGACCAACCGTAAGAAACTTCGCTTAAAACATTCAGCACAAATGCAATGAAGATCGAGGAATATAGGGAATTCCTGGGTCGTTAAGTCACACGGAGGATGAATTGGTGTAATAAACACTTGATCAGATGGTAGAATGATCACTAAGGATAGTGATCAAGATGGTTTTGGATGGAAAATTATACTAAAAGAAAAAAATCTACAAATTAAAGCGACTTAAATGCAAATTAAAAGAAATAAAAGATAAAAGATATTAAATAAACGCTATCACTATCTTTAAAGTCGATGAACGTTTAAAACCTAAAACGTAAAACTTACGTTTAAAATAAAATTACGTCTACGTACAAAATAAAACGTGAGTTTTAAAGAAATAAAAGACCTATAAATATGAAAATGATATTTTTATAATCCTAATAATAAAAGAAAATTATTAGAAAAATAAAATTATTTTTACAACTATTTATTTAATTATTATTAATTAAAAACTATTTATTAAATATTAAAAATGCACTAAAATACAAGAAAATACAAAATTAACCTAGAAAAATGAAATTATAACTTGGAAAAATCTAAAATATGATAAAACTTATTTTAAAACTGAAAATATATTTTAAGACTTATTATATATTTATTATTAATTTAAAACTATTTAAAACTAATTAAAATGCTAAAAATACTTTTAAACTAAGAAATTTATGGAAAAATACTTTTTATTACTTTTATATTTATCTTAATCTAGGAAAATAGAAAATATATTTTTTAAAGCTTTTTCTAATTTATTTGTATTAAAAGCTATTAAAAAGGATTAAAAACTAGTTTAAATTAAGAAAAATAGCAAACAGTTATGAAAAATTATGAAAATTTCAGGAAAAGTTTATTTTAATATGTATAATCTATGAAAAATAGAAAAACATGGTCTTGTGTGAGAAATAAACAAGCTATGAGTGGCTGCTTATTTATAAGCACTTGAAAAAGCCAAATGATAACCAAAGACCACCAAACCTACACAGAAGCTATATTAAGCTAAAATGACTCAAATGGAACAGGTTTCAACAAGTCCTAACCCACAGAATCACAAGCTCAACAGATTTGATGTTTGAGCTTAATGAGCAAAACAGATTTTAGTAAGCTACTTTTGAGCTTATGCAAGAACACCAAATAAGCTAGAACTAAAAACAATTATTGAACTTGTACTAGACCTGGTTGAGACCAATTATACCAAAACTCAGACCATGATAAGCTCTTATGAGCTTGTGAGAAGCTATTTCAAAACCTGAAACAACGATTTGAGAATAGTTAATCTTTGAGTGAGTTGGGACAAAATGATAAGCACTTGCAATACAGTGAATAAGCTCCAAATGGAATTTTAAAACTTGGAGCTTGAAAAGGACGGGTTGTCGTCCAAAGAAACAAAAATCACAGGTAAAGGTCAACTAATAAGCTCTGTAGGAGCTTTTGATTTGGCTATCAAAGCTGATGCAGGCAAGTTTGACTTTTGATTGAAATGAAAGGTTGACTAAACGAACTTGTGATTGATCTAAAACACGATATTGGTATTAGGTGTAATAAAGTTATATTAAGCTATGTTAACTACTTTTGAGCTAATATGATGATTCTTGCAATCAAAATCCCAATGGGTGATTAAGACCAAAAAGAAAGATTTTGACTTTTAGGCTAATAAGGACTTGTTTTAATGACTTGTATGAGTTATTAAGACCTATTTAGACATGAGACAAGCAAAAGCAATTGACTGCACAACTTTAGCACAATGAAGCGCACAAATCCAAACAACCCTTTATGTGACTGATTTGGTGTTTTCAAAAAGATAACAAAGATTCAGACCATGAACATGATTATAAACCTTATAATTTCATTAAAGAAGACTGAATAAACATAAAACCACATTAATAACAACATAAGATTGAGAAATTACAACTATGCTAACAAGCTGTGAAAATGAAATTTTAGTTAACTACAAACTTTAAAGAACAAGTAACTGTTTTTATAGTTTAATTATGTTTAACTACAACTCTTGAACATGTAAACACAAGATATAAACTTATAACTGTTTTACACGGTTAAATACCAAAATGAGATCAAGAAACACAAGTAGCTTGCTGGCGAAGACTTAGGACCAAGTAACAGATCCTATAGCTTACCAATAAGCACTACACCCAAGACCATCCATTATATATCACGGTCCGGCATTTTTGAACCTTGCATCATGATTTTTTATTTTTAAGTTATTTATTTGATATTTTTTGAATTTTGATTTTTGCTAATGGCTTTTTAAGAGTATCTAAAAGCTTGCATAAGCTATATGGAGCTTATATGTCTAGGTCCAAAGTAACAACTTCTAACATCATTTCAACATATTGAAATTTTTGAATAATAAGAAAACTGCATAACTTGATATAAAGCTTGGCTGAAATTGATTGCTTACAAAAGTTTATATTACACTGAAAACATAAAATACAAGATTTAAAAGCTTTAAAATACGATATTAAAGTTTAAGCTAAAAAGCGACAATGAAAATTAAAATTACACTAGACTTCTCTTCCATGCTCTCTGCTTTCTTTATAGTCTTTTTGAACTCCCCACATGTCTCTGATCAAATCCCATCAACAATCTCAACCATTGAAGCAGTCAAACACATCTTAGCCATTAAACTTACTTTTGGCGCCAAAATTGAGATAAGGTTGCTTGAGACAGTTTTAAACCAATTAAAGAAGTTTGGAGTGTTATGTGAGGTGTAGGAGACAATTTGTGAAGTAGGCATGGGTTTAGGGTGATTTTTCGGAGAAGCAGAGATTGTGAGATAAAGATAAAGGTTCATGGTGGGGATGCATTAAATGCAAGGTGGGCTAATGAGGAGGAGGGATGGTTGGAAAGGGTGAGTGAGGTGGAAAGGGTGAGGTGGAGGTGATAAAACCATGGTGGTTTTGGGATTACAGGGGTGAGTGAAGAAGGTGAACATTGATGGCGGTTTTGCTTGTTTTTAAAGTTGGGCGGGTTAAGTGTTTGGGCTTGGATTTGGACTTAGTTAATAATAGGGTCGGATTGGTTTATTCAACAAGGACCAATCATGTAATTTAGCCAAGTTAAGGGTGATCTTGAACATGTTCCAACGCTCTCATAAGGACTAAAACTGCCAAGTAAGATTAGTACAAGGACCTTTGTTGATAATTTCCATTTTGTAAATCCGGGGACCAAATCGCCAATTTAGAAACTTGAGGACCAATATTGATATTTCTCAAAAAGTTTATCATAAGGACCATTTTTGTCATTTATAAATAGAACAAGGTTTATTTTGATCAATTTCCAATTTTAAAACCTTAAGGACTATTTTTGACACTTTTGCAAAGTTGAGGGACCAAAGTTGTAATTTTGTGATTTTAAACTTCAAAGGATTATTTTGAACAACTTGTGAATCCCAAGGACCTAAAATGATATTTTACAAGTTTTGGAATGACCGGGGACTATTTTGACAACTTTTGTAACTTGGGGACTAAAAGCGCCAATTATGCAAACTTGATCGTTTTTCACCGATTTTGATGTTTTTGCATTTAAAACATATAAAACACTTGTTTGTGATATTTTATCATTTTGATGTGTTTAAGTGTTTTGGATGTTTTTGGCATTCTAAGCGAGTATAAAAATGATGAGTATTTAGACACTCATCAATAGTCCCTGCAAGAGGACCGAATGACTTTTTCGTATCTGTTTCCATACGATCGTCTCCAAAATAGGTGGCAGTTTCAACCAATTTAGTTATAAACGGGTCTTGGCTTTTTCATAGCTTTAACGGGTCCAATGTCTCAAATCAAGTTTAGCTTAAAGAGGAACACATTGAAGGGGTGAATGGATCAAAGCGGGTTGAAAGTCGCATTAAGTTTTTGTAGGTCCCTAGCCTGACCCAGCCACCTGTTTAAACCAGAACCATTCAGACACTCTTGTGGACCTTAATCCGATTTAACACTCTTATGAAGCAAACTGATATTGATCCATTTTCATCCAGACCCATTTTGACCCGCCATCTTGCTAACTCTAATCTCCATGATCCTTTCAAATCATCACATCCTTGCAGTAAAACCAAACTAATTGTATAATTGCTGCTTTTATAGTTACGCTGAAATGGCCAAGGAAGAAAAGAAAAAGATTTATCATCACGGAAGAGCTCTTGCACTAGTAAAACCCCACTTTGCTGACACTCGATATGTATTTGAAACCTAAGATAGAAACTATCTCAATTGGTGCATAACGCTTTAGATTGTTATATTGACCCACTTTCAATTAGATAGTTACGACCACGACTATTTCTAAGTTAAAAAGTATATTAAAAAACTTTTTCTAAGTTAAAAAGTATATTAAAAAGTGTAGAGTTTATGTTAGTTTTCAGACCATAACTGAAGAAGAAGTTTTTTGATTTATACTCAACTTCATAAACAATTATGACTTGAAAACATAACGTTATTCTCAACATATATGGTTCTTATATACTATGCTATAAAAGCAAGGAAGATTTCACTTCTTTAGCCTATGTGGGAATGTGTGAGATTTAAGGCTAAATTGATTTTAATCTGGGTTTCCTCTTGTATTTATGTGTGGGAATATGATAAGAATCTGTGCATACAAATTATATCACTAATTCTATATGGATTTCCTCTCGTATTTATGTTCCTTTTGGTTTGGTTTCCGTCGATAATGCGACTCATTTTGTGTTTCTTAATTTACATGATATGGAAGTTAATTAAGTGGCGTTGGTAATGTAAAGCATTTTGTATCTAAATTGGTCGAGAGACTCATTCGATCAAACTTGTCTTTCTAGTTAAATTTGATCTGATTTATGATGATACATTATAACATATTTTTCTTGTAAAAATTAGTTGGCATAGAACATTAGAACCAATAGGTAACTTTATGTTCTGATCAACCAACCTATGGAGCGTCATTAGTTTCGATTAGGAAACCGAACCAAAACTAGTGTCATTTGGTGAGTCGCGACGCGTCTATCCATTTTGGACACTTCGGTGACTTCGCCGTTCGATTGATTCGTACATTAGTAGAACAAAGTTGTCACTTTTTCTCTTGGTACCTTCTCTAAAAATGTAGGCAAGAGAGAGAGAGAGAGAGAGAGAGAGAGAGCTTAATTAATACCTGAGTCGCCTCATATCTTAGTCATCTAAAAAAGCCAGGTTAACATTTGATATTGATCAACTGAAATTGAGAATAATGCATATAATTATGGTTTCGTTATATCATATAGATCGAATAAAAGATTAGTACATATTTAGCTGAAGTATGAACAAAATTTTTGTAAATAAAAAGTTTGGATTGCCCACATTTTAAGCGAAGAATGATATTAAAAAGTCAAGAATTTATATCATATTTCCAAAGTGAATGTTTTCATTGTTCAAGTGTATAAGTAAACCTCATTAACTATGCACTTGCAAACATAATGCTTTATTCTCAACATGTATGATAGTCGTAGGCAATAGTATATATGTGGGATGCAAGTTATAGTTGAAATGATTCAATCAAATACATAATAATTAACGTGCGTACCTACTTACATGTTAGCTCATGCATTTGTATTAAGTGATGACGCAATTTGATTCGGGATCTTTTATGGAGTACAAATTGTATCACTAGTTTCATATGGGTTTACTCTCATGTTTTCATTCTTCTTTGTTTGGTTGTGGCCGAGGAAAATATTGCCAATAATGCAACTCGTTTTGTATTTCTTAAATTACATGCCTATAAATTTAGTTAAGTATTATATGCCGCAAATAGTTTAGTTCAAACTATGTTTTCCGATGAATTTTTTAGTAGGACTCATGTGGGTGACACATAGGATAAAAAAACATTCATTGTTACCTTGTGATTGATTAAGCTCTACATTGTTAGGAAAACGTAATTCCTTTGTTTCTTTATACATTCTCTAGATATAAGCAGGCTAGAGCCATCTATGTTATACCAATGTCTCCTCATTCTTGGTCACATACTCACTTGGATGCCTGGACTTTCGACATACTGTTTATAAAGGATTGAAAAAGAAAACGCGATCGAAAACTAAAATGTAAATTGTGCCTTTTGTACACATAGTCTCAAGTTACATGTCAATGTTTATATTTTTTGGAAAACTTCAATCACTACTAATACATTATGTTTACTCTTAACAACATTTTAATCTTTAAAAAATGAACATTAAATCACAATATAAAAATTAAAACTTCGTTATTTGCTAAAAGGAAAAAAAATGCAATTGGCAAAGTAAAAAAGAAAATAAAAAATGGTAGCAGTTTAGAGGGATCGAACCATTGACCTTTAGATAGATAACACTGCACTTACTACCACATAACACTTCTTTCACCGCTAATATGTTCCCATTGGACACACCATAAGATATAATGAATAAACATAAAATTTCTTTAATTTTAATCTTAACTAAATAAAATAGAAAAATGATCAAAAAGTCAAAATGTGAAAATATGAAAAGTGGAAAATTATTTTTGATAACTTGGGAAATTATCTTTGGCAACTTGGAAAAAATCACATTGTTAAATTTTTTAATAAAACAAGAAAGATTTCCCCTCTTTAATATATGTGGGATGCAAAGTTCGGTGATCTTTATTAAAAAAATGTACACACCTAATGTTGACTCTTGCATTTTTGTACACCATTTATTTGTTTATTATAGAGTTTAAAAATGGTTATAGAGTACACAACAATTCTTTTGTGGTGTCAATGAAATTTTGAATAGAAATGGCGAACCTATCTAATTGTTGTATTGTGCGATAAATATATAGTGGGATCGTACACTCATGATAATGAATCACACAACGAATAGCAAATTAATAGAGAAAACAAACAACAACACTATACAAACAACTGCAACTATATCTAATGGAAATTAAAAGATAAAAATCATGGTTTCTTTAAATTAAAAACAAAAAAAATAAAAAAAATAAAAAAAAGTAGAGATTGATCCATCTGAAAATTAAACCGAAGGCGTACAAGTTAGAATACACTCCACTTACCAAATAGACCACTCTCCATACATGATTTTTCTCTTCCTTTATCTATACTACATAATAATGCATTTAGGACTTCTTATAAAAGGAAGACTTAAAAATATAAGCCTACACATTTTACTATAATTATTAATTCATATAATTAAATTCTAAAATATAATAATTACATTATAATGTACACTAATGACACATTAAATTTTAGTATTAAATTGGATGTTACAAACTTACAATAATACAAATTATAGTTGTGATTTTTATCATAAACATTCAAGTTTTACAAAATTCAAATGAGTGTAAGTATGGATATCTATATTTGTATTAATATACTTTACGGAAATTCAAACACACGTCTACTCTTTTCGAACTGTCAAACGGGCAAACCGTCAAATGCTGACTCTCATTACGTACCGCTTAAATATCAAGGTACGAGAAAAACTAACATGTTTGGTACTGCCGCTGCTTTGCGCGAGTACTATGCTAGTCTATTTAATATAAAAGATGGCTCAAGTCACAAACGAATCAGTTTTAGTGGCACTTTGTGAATGATTGAGTTGCACAATGATGAGAGCTTCAAGGATCAAACTTATATGTGCTCAATACATGGAGAACCATGACTTGATTCATGTTTCTAACATGTCAGGTAGGAGGTTCGTTAAGTTCATGTACATCGGTGAAACGTTTAGAGATTAGAATGAACACCAACTGCGAAAGGGTATCTTAAAATATGATTATTGTTTTTGATTTTTTTATGCTATTACATAAAAAAATCCATTTAAGAGTAACTATTAGTCAATTGAAATCAAGAAAGATGATAAGATTACTTTGTTTTATTTTTATAGATAAAACATTCCCAAACCTAAAATGAATATTAATGAAATATTATTTGTTTGAAATCCTCATGTGTGGTTGTGGACAATTTCTTTGCACGTTACAACATGTTTTCTAGCAAATATTAGAGACTAATTTTTAAGCTTAGTTATGTTCCTTTGAGTTTGTTAAGTTTACAATGTGAATTGTTCATTTTATACTCAAACCATAATGATGTCTACGTTCAAAACTAAGATTGTTAGTTTTAATTCACTAGTGAATACTTGTTATGAATGAAACCAAAATATAACGTATTAGTTAGCAAACACTAAATTGTATAAAAATGGTAACACACTGGCCACGCTCGGAATCGTACTTAAGACCTTTTGTATAGAAGATACTTATTTTACCGGGAGACGTCACCGTACAGGTATATCATTTTATTACACAAATATTATTTGAGTGTTGATTGACACACTCTTACTTTCGATCCGCACATTTCAGTGTACAATCTTTTACAAATGCTTAAAGCAGAGTTTGAAGTGTGCAAAAAAAACCAAAATAGTGTGCAAATCATTAGTCATACTATTTGGTTAACCATGGACCCATTTATTTTATACACAATATATGCATGGGCTTAGCCCAGCTAACAATTACAGTTCGAAAATACTGGATGGTGCAAAAACCACCTTTATGTAGCTGAATGTTTGACCACATCAATGGGATCAATGGATGTTGGTTCTACTCCCATAGCTGAGAAAATTGGTAAGCTTGAAAAGCTAATTATTGATGGAAAGCTACTCTGTGTGGATGATGATGTCAACCTATCCGGCTACCTCTTGTACTAAGAGGCCAACCCTTTTCTAAAGGAGAGATTGTGGTGTCTGACCTCACGAGAGGTTGTTGCTAACCCATTTGATGAGTCTGTTAATATGTTTGGTGGTGGACACGAGTTTGAAGATGAGTATGATGACTATGACTTCGGCGTATCTTGACCTTTAATGCCATGTATGGCACAAAGTTTCAAGGTCCTAGGAAGTAATTTTATTTTGTAGTGTCATATGTTATCATTTGAGTAGTGGTTTGTTTTCTTGTTTAGAGAATTGGAAGTGTCTTGTTATGTAAGCTTTATGCCTATGTAGAGATATGGGACTTCACTCATATCCATGTACTTAAGCGTTTATTTGGTTAATATATTTCTGGGGGATCTTGGGACAGTAGTCGGTTGGCGAGTTGTTTTCCGGTAAGACTCGCAAGGGTCACACATCTATCCATGTTAGATAAGACTCACGTTCGTTAGTACCTTGTGATTGATCGTGTTTCACATCAGTAGCATAATCAACATGAGCAATGTATGCACGTTAGGGGTTAGGTAATTTCGGTTTGATCAGTAAAACATTTAAAGATTGGTATGAACACCAATAGCAAAATGGGTTTATTAACATATGGTTAGTGTTATTATTATCTTTTTTTAATTAATATTGATGAAATCATCAAATGTCCCTAAGAAATCTTTCATAAATAATTGTTTATTGGTCAATTGAACTTGAGAATGATGACAGAATTATGGTTTTGTTACAAGACTACTAAATGCTTAGTTACATATGGACAATCGTCGTAAATACATAGTTACGACCACGACTTTTTCTAACAAAACATATATTAAAAAGCGTAGAGTTTATGCTAATCTTTTCTAAGTTAAAGCATATATTTAAAAGCATAGAGTTTATGTTAATTTTCAGTCTGTAATTGAAGACGAAGTTTTATGTCTTATACTTAACTTCATAAACAACTACTTCTTGAAAACATAACATTATTCACAACATGTATGGTTCTTATATACCATGCTATAAAAACAAGGAAGATTTCACTTCTTTAGCCTATGTGAGATGTAAGGTAGAATTCCTTTTAATCAAATGATAAGAATCTATACGTACAAATTATACGACTAATTTAATACGGGTTTCCTCTCGTATTTATGTTCCTTTTGGTTTGGTTATCGTCTATAATGCAACTCGCTGTTTCTTAATTTAAATGCTATGTAAGTTAATTAAGTGGCTTTGGTAATGTAAACTAATTCTTTTTGTGTCTAAATTGGTCAAGAAACTCACTCGATCTAACTGTCTTTCTAGTTAAATTTTGGTGTAGTTTACGATGATATATTGGTGTACTTCCTTTGGTTCTATGAGTGTTCTGTTGTGCTAGTAGCCTAGTAGCTTAATACAAGGCAATTATTATGTTAGTGATCAAGTAACCATATGTGAAATGTCATTAGTTTGGATTAGGCTAGCCGAACTCAAAATCAGTGTCGTTTGGTGAGTGCAGCATATCTATCAATTTTGGATGATTCTTGTGACTCGCCTTCATTATTAGAACAAAGTTGTCACTTATTCTCTTGATACCTTCTCTAAAAATGTAGGCTACGTAGAGAGCTCATATACCAGAGTTGCCTCATATCTCAGTCATCTAAAAAAAAGCCTAATTAACATTTGATATTGATCAATTTGAGAATAATGCATATAGTTACGGTTTCGTTATATTATATAGATCGAATAGAAGATATTAGTACATATTTATGAACAAAATCTTTGTAGATAAAGTTTGGAGTGCCCATATCTTAAGCGAGAAACATATTAAGAAGTTAAGAATTTGTACTGTATTTCCATTTACACTGACGATGAGGTTTTCATTTTCAAGTTTCTTAATAAACTTCATTGATCGATAAAGGTGTTCTCGGTTAAATCAACTAGATGTTGGATCGATAAAGGTGTGCTTCCATCATCTCCGGCTCCAACTCGTTGAAATAAACTTGTCCCAAGGAAAGTAAATATTCTAGTATGGCGGGTTTGCTAGATCGAATCCCCACGAGGTTAAACTTACTGAATAGAGGTATGGACATCCCATGTACCTTGTGTCCGATCTGCTCGTTGGAAACGAAAAGTATAAACCATATTTTCTCCTCTTGTGAAGTGGCGGCCCGAACATGGAATGCGATTAAAGTTTGGCTATAGATTCCACATCTTCCAATGAATCCCATTATGGACATTTTTTCTAGGCTTGACTCATCTAACATGATAGCAAAATGGAAGAAGCTTATTGAAGCAGTGACCCTCACCACAATTTAGGTCTTATGGCGTTTAAGTTGTTAAAAAAATAAATAAATAAATAAATTCTTTGACCGTGCACTTGGAAAGCTAATGGTTAATTATTAGTAACATGTACGAGAGTCATGGACTATAGTATATAACCAAAAAAGATTTTACTTCTTTATCCTATGTGGGATGCAACATGCAAGGTACATTTGAAATGATTCTATCAAATACATAATAACATACCTGCATACCTAAATGTTGGCTCATGCATTTCGGGTATTATAATTTGCACCATTCATATGTTCATTATATGCGTTTGTATTTTTAAGCATTTGATTATCAAATGACGAGGCAATTTGAGTAAATATTTTATCGCTAATTTCATATGCGTTTACTCTCACGTTTTCTTTCTTCTTTGTTTAGTCGTGGCCGAGGAAAATATTGCTAATAATGCAACTCGTTTTGTATTTCCTAAATTGCATGCCTATAAGTTAAGTATACTACTGCGCAAATGGTTTAGTTCAAACTATGTTTTTGGGTGAATTTTTTAGTAGGACTCACGTCGGTGACAGACAGTGTTCTAAAAGGTGCGTCAAGACGCCGCTAAAGCGTTGTCAAGGCGTGAGGCGTTGCTTCGTCATTACGAAATGGACCTTGGGACGGCTCTAGGCGTTGTTGGACAGGTCTTTTGCCAACATGTTTTGATTGAAGTAAATGATTGTAATTAACCATTGTAATTCTGTGTAATGTATTGTATGCAATGTAACAGTAAACAAATTGTATTGGACAATAAGGTATGCAACAAAGTAATATTATTTAGATCAAGGTTGTAAAAATCGCTAGGCGTTAGTGAGGCGGTCGGGTAGGGCCTAGCGATTTATTGGTTAGGCGGGGATTAATCGGAGATTAATCGGATTCGAATTTTTATACCCAATATTGTAATGTTAGATACTATATTATATTATATGTATGAGATAAGCACAGGGCATCAAAGTTCAAATATTTTAAGTGTTCAAATATAAACATAATACATAATTCTTCAAAGTTTAAAGTCACACATAGATATTATTCGGTTTATTGACCATTTTTAAGCGATCTTTGACCGAGTTTGTCCAATTAATCGGTTTGTTGATCCATTTTAAGCGATTTTGTCTGATTTTTAAACAATATTGTTGACCAATATTTAAGCAATTTTGTCCAATTAATCCAATTAGACCGATTTTGTCCGACTAATCGGTTGGTTGACCAATTTTTTTAAGCGATATTTGACCAAACCGATTAAATAGGCCGATTATGATTAATCAAGGCACTTAGTGAGCGATCAGCGATTATGCGGGTATTAATCGGCCGCCTGGACCGATTTTATGATTTAGATAGTGAATTGTTATATATTTGATTACAACAAAGTACCTATTTATATCTTTCCAAACGACACCAAATCTTAATGACAGTTATATCTAATCATTGTGTCGTTTGGGATATAAGTACCAACCAACATAACTATCTTAACATAACTGTTTTTTGTAATGGGTCGTTTGGGTTGACATTTGACCCATATACACATTTTGACCCGTACAATAATAAATACAGACATATTGTCTTTAAACATAGAGCTAGTAATAATAATATACTACACTATATTTGATCTTAACATAATTCTGAGGGTAACATCTCCCTTTTAATTATTTAAGATCAAATTTTCTTGAGTGAGACTTGCTTCCATATTCTTCAAAAAATGATTTCATAATCACTGCTATCTTGACTGCTTGTGCCTTGTGCTTCATCCTGTTCTTCACTGCCATACATTCTAACACCATAGCTGTTCATCTCTTGTCCTTGTGATCCATCCCTAACTGCCTCTTTCTTCCAGTCTTGTGGGTCTTTGACTTCGGCAGGCCTACTGCATTCTCCCACTTCTCTTGTCTTCTCAACACTTGGCATTCTTGCAGTGTCATGGTATACACATATAAGGTCTATGAACTTTCTGTAGCAACCCTTTATTGCTTCACCATCTTCATTTGTTAGTCCTTGTATGTTTGCAATGCTTTTCCATTTGTCACTCAAGGTGACTGCCACATAGCCTCCAAATCCATCTACTATCTTGTGTAGACTGAGCAAGTCTATCTCTTTTCCTCCAATAACAGGTGGTATCATTTCTAATGCATCATAGTTAAGATGCACTAAGTAGAACCACTTCACCATTTCCAAAAACTTTCCACTAAAGACCCCCCAATTGTTGTACACAAGACTGTCCTATTTAAGTAAATTCATGAATGATAAAAATCTATTGAATGAGTTTACCTTGAGGGCATATAGTGTCCCATTCCAACTTATATATTCATTGTCCACATAGTCCTGGGTGTCCTCCTTGTTCCAATTTACGTCTTCCAATCCTCTAACCAGTGAGCACTCATCCTTTAGGTCCAATGACTCAAAGTAATCTTCCAAATATTTGTTGTGCTCTCTGATTGGGCTCCATTATTGTCCACTGTTGCCTTTCTCATTTTCCTTATCTGTCTCCACTTTCTTTTCATCAAACATGCTCTTCAAGATGCACATGTTGTTCTCTATCTTCACCATATAGCCTTGTTCTTCTAGGAGATCATAACTAAGCATATTTATAGATACTTCAGGAGTGTATTGGACATCTTGAATTATGATCTCTCCATCTTTTGTATTTACCACAGCATCACCCACCTCATAAGAGAATATGAACTTTTTCTCTTTTTCTTCTTTGCAGATCATTTTGAATTTGTAAAACCTGAAAATCTAAAACATGATTAAAGACTAAAATACCCTTGGAATCGAAAGTTATAAAATACGTAAAATACGTTTATAATCATTTAACGAATTTAAAACTAAACTTGCGAGTAATTAAAACTTAACTAATACGTGCACGTGATTGATTTTGTACGACGAAGATTTAAACGTCTCGCGTAAATAGTTGGGCCTTACTTTCGCTTTTTTGTGACCTAAGATGGGCCGTGTGTTTTGTTCGGTTTGGACTCATGCCGAGAGCCCAAGTTGGGGCGTTTGTTTTGCTTCGTTTGGATCAAGCCGAGGCCACCCTCTCAAGCCCTAACCAAATTTGTACCACTATATATACACACATAAACCTCAACTTTGGAACCCTAGTTTGCAAGTTGGTATTTTCTTTGCCTCTTTCTTTTCTTTTTCTTTCTCTCGGCCGGCTGCTAAACACCCTTGGTGTCGAAGCTTTGTTTCCAACAAGCTAAGGTATAACATGTTCTTCTCGTCTCACTTTGATACACCTTACGTTAATATATGTTGTAACATGTTTTGTTTTGAATCGGAGTTTGTGTTTTGGCGAACCTTATGAAACCGAAACTAACAAATATGAATCGGATCTTATATAATTTAGAGAACATGTATTGTAATGTGTTTTGTGGTGAATTAAATAAGTCGAGCCACATAGGACCGAACCATATGTAATATAATTCGGCCAAGGTAAAACATGGCAACTTGAATATGTAAAGTCGTTAGGTGAGCTAGTGTTTCGTAAAACCTATTAGCCGAACCCTATACATGTAAACCGAACCATATAAGAGTTTTTGAACGTGTATTAAAAGAGTAAAGATCATGTGAAACCTAAACCCTAAGTGATGTGTGAACCTTAATGGTTTGTGAACCGTGTATCAGGTGTGCGTAGATGTGTAACTAATCCGAGTGATAAGTAACTTTTGGGGTCACATGAAATCATAAACGTGCGTGGATATAAAAGTTGACGTATAACATATATATGAGTAACATATGATTAAGACATGAACGTGTTGAGTAAATAAACAAGAATAATGAGTCATTAAATGACGTAACATATAAAGTAAATGCACGTGGATATAATATTAAAAGAATGAGAAAACCCTAGAACATAAATGAGAGTCGATTAGGGTTTGAAGCTAAGTATATTAATTCGTTATTTCATGTGTGAGTTATGACGTTAAACTATTTTCACATTTAACCCTAAACTTTAATAAATGACATAATGAACCTTAATCTGATATTGTTTATAAAAACACTTAAGTCTCATTTAATTATAAAACCCTAAAGTATTAAGATCACTGAATACATTGAGTATAAACACCAAATATTAAAAGATCATTTCGACGATTATGGAATCATAAATAACATGTACGACCGTTAATGTGTATAGGTTCTGTGAAGAAGGAGTAATCCTTTGCTTTCCGTGTTTCTGCTTTTCGATCATTTGCTTTGGAATAAGGTACAGATATTCTGACCTTTTCAGTAAAGGTTCCTTATAACGTTTTCTTTTCGTTGGCTTTTATATTAGGATTTCCTAAGCCTTTGCTATGAACCCCATTTTGTTTGTTTGAGCTATTGCTTATCTGAACTTTGATTTTTGGATTATAAAACATCTGATTTTGAACTATATGATATATAAAACTTTGATTAAATCTTTGATAAAGTATGATCTATGTCAGTTTTGACATTCTGATTTGACCTAAGATAGTTTGACACCCGAGCCAAATATTAACTAGTCATGGGGGTTCCATGTCCGGTGTCGATGATGCACCGACATGACTCTAGAGGCGATGAGTGAAGTTACGCCACGCTCCCTTATCTGTTATCTGTTATGAGCTCAAGTTATATTATATTACCATTATATGTTTGTGGGGCGTATGGGTGCATCCTAGATCTGTTATCTGTTATGTGTTATATGTTATATGCTATATGTTATCTGATGATTGATGCTGCGTGCATGCGCGTCCTTCATAACTCTGGTAGGTCTCCCCTACAAATGTTGCCTTGTGTGAATATGAATATGAATATGATTATGATATGATATATGTGTCTGGGCTCGAGGTAGTTAACTATAAAACTTATTCTATTATTCTGATTTATATTTTGAAATGATTATGATTTTACTATCTTTCTTTCACATTATTTCGTATTCGTTTTAGTTTGTATTAGTTTCGCTTGTATATCTGTTCTTTGGGCTTTTGAGGCTGTTTTCTTTTCTTCATGGGTATCTAAGCATTGGAGCTGGTTTTTGCTTTGGGATGGGTGCTGAGTGGACTTACCTTAGAGATATTTAGCTTTGATCTTATGATGCCATTTAAGACTTAATATTTCGGATATTTTATTTGGAGTTTATTTTTCCTTTGGGACCTATGTATTGAAGTCATTTTGACTTGAATTATTTCAGTATTTATGTTAAGACTTCTTTTGGATATTTATGTTTGCTTTGATATGACACCATTACTTGTGATTCCTTTACCCTTGTCGGTTCGGGGCGTTACAATTTATGGCATCGAGAGGGGTTTACGACTTGTAGTCGGGACACGTGACATATGGACCCTAGGTTTTGAGACCCTTAGAGCTTAGGCTATGATCTGTGAGGATTGGGTAGACTTTAGGATTCCTTCTGCGTACTTCCATTTCATATCTCACCTTTGTTCATTTTGCTAATCGTTTGAATATCGTTCGATGGTTCGAACTTCATTACTAGGTAAGTAGATGGAGCGATGATGCTACTAACATTGATGCTGCGATTGCTAATGCCCTCAACACTCTTTTCTGGTCTTACTACACGAGATGATGGAACGGTGATCAACAACATTCGTGTCGGTGGTGCTTGGGTAGTGGTGGAGGTAATTAACCCGTCGGCATTCACACTTGGCTCGAGCGTTTCGGTAAGCTCAAGCCTCTTTCGTTTAACGCACTGCTACTCCCATTGAGGCCGGGGACGGATCACTCATATTGAGAAGCTTGTTTGAAGTCTTGGGTTGTGGAGACGAGTTTAAGACTCGTTTGGTTGCCTTTAAATTGGAAGGTGATGCTTTAAATTGGTGGAAGGCACTCAAACAAGAAAGAGGAGGAGATGCTTTTGCTATTACTTGTACACGACTGAGTTTGAACTATCTTCTATAACCGTTACTTCACGATCTGGCAGACAGGTATGAGAGGATTATCGGGCAATCTACCGGCTTGATCATGAGAATTCCAATGAGTACATGACTAGGTTTATGAGGCTGGTAAGTTTTGTGGGAACAATTGCTGGAGATGGTAGGCATCAAGCTAAGCACTTCAAGTGGGGACTGAAGAAGTGGGTGTTGGACCGACCGCTTAATATTGAGTATGAGAATGTGCGGCCTGCAGATGCCAGCTCGTAACATTGAGATCTTTCATGAGGTTTCGGTTCCAAGCGTAATCGATGGTGATCGGATTCAAGGTAGGACTGGCAATGATTATAAGGGAAATTCGGTAGGAGTTATGATTCGAGGGGTCAGTGGATAGGAGTTATGATCACGGTGGTCAGGGAAGGAATGTTGACTCTGGGCGGACGAGAGTCAAGATAATAGAAATGCTGGTAGGAATGGAAATGATCGTCGGAATCAAGGTAACAATAACCGCGTTACAACAAGGATCAGTCCGCTCGAGGATCAAATCGGTCGTGCCGGGATCTTCGGTCGACAAGGGACAGCTGTGGTTTTGCCTCCCCACCTCTCGTACTACTTGTGGAAAGGCTCATCCGAGACAGTGTTTCAAGGCCACTGGTGGATGTTTCTCTTGTGGTTCTACTTTCACAAGATCAAGGATTGCCCTAAGAAGAACGGTGATTCCGGAAACTACATCAAGTCGCCAACTACTCTGGGCGTGTTTATGCTACTACTCGGCATCGGCGGGGCGCCTTCAGTACCATTACGGGCACTCTTTTCATTGATGATTACGTGTATTTTATTTGATACGGTGCCACACACTCCATTATATCTGTCACATTTGCTAAGAAACTTAATATGAAGCCCAAACCATTAACAAATCACTTATCGATTTCTACGCCTATGAAAAACCACATGATCATTGATCATAAATACGTTAAGTGTCCTCTTCGTTTTGATGATCGTATTCGCTTTGCAAATCTGTATCCTCTCGATATGGTCGACTTTGATATCATTCTAGGCATGGATTCGTTGGCTTATCATAGAGCTTCAATTGACTGCTATGCTAGAACGGTGATCTTTGGAGACGTAAAACATCCTGAATTCGTTTATCATGGTTCTCAACCTCTCAAATCTGTTAAGCTCATTTCCGCTATGAAGGCACGGACCATGATTGCTCATGGGTGCCAAGGTTTTCGCATCACTGTGGGACACATCTTTGGAGAGTCCTAACATTGAAAATCTTTCTGTTGTTTGCGAATTCACCGACGTTTTTCCCGATGAACTCCTGGTCTTCCCCGCTAGAGAAGTTGAGTTTAGCATTGAGTTAATTCACAGTGCTGAACCGATTTCGAAAGCTCCGTATCGTATGGCACTTATAGAACTGAAGGAGTTGAAGGAACAGCTGCAAGAGATGATAGAAAATGGATTTATTCGACCCAGTGTTTCTCCATGGGGTGCACCTGTTTTGTTTGTGAAGAAGAAGGATGGAAGCATGCGTCTATGTATCGACTACCGTGAACTCAATCGTATTACCATTAAATGTAGTTATCCTCTGCGTATTGATGATTTGTTTGATCAACTGCAAGGAGCTAAGTTCTTTTCGAAGATTGATTTGAGATCTGGTTATCATCAGCTACGTGTGAAGGAGCAAGATGTTCCTAAGACCGCGTTTTGTACCAGATATGGTCATTACGAATTCCTCGTTATGCCTTTTGGTTTGACAAATCGCTTGCTTGTGTTTATGGACCTAATAAATCGTGTTTTCCATGAGTTCCTCGATAAGTTCGTTATCGTTTTCATCGACGACATTTTAGTTTACTCCAAGTCTGAAGAAGAGCATGAAGAACATCTCCGGATAGTTTTGGAGATTTTGAGGAAGAAGAAGTTGTATGCCAAATTTTCGAAGTGCGAGTTTTGGTTAAGACAAGTCGCGTTCCTTGGTCATATTGTATCAGCTGATGGTATCACCATGGATCCGTCTAAAGTTGAGGCTATCACTAAATGGCCAAGACCTACGTGACGAGGTCGGAGTTTTCTAGGACTTGTTGGTTACTACCGACGTTTTGTTGAAGGTTTCTCTCAGCTCTACCCAACCCAATTGATGAGGAAAGGTGAAAAGTTTGTATGGACGGATGAACAAGAGAAGAGTTTTGAAGAGTTGAAACAGAGATTGGTGTCCGCTCTTATTTTGACTCTTCCATCTGTTCGGAGGATTTCAAATTTACAGATGATGCATCTAAGAAAGGATTAGGCTGTGTTTTGATGCAACATGGAAAGGTAATAGCTTATGCTTCGAGGCATCTAAAACCTTATGAAGAGAATTACCCAACTCATGACCTTGAGTTAGCCTTGATGGTGTTCGCGTTGAAGATCTGGAGACATTACTTGTATGGAGAGCGTGTGATATATTCATGCGATCATAAGAGTCTCAAATATATTTTCACTCAGAAGGAACTTAACATGAGACAAAGAAGATGGTTAGAACTTCTTAAGGATTATGACACCAACATTCAGTACCATCCAGGTAAGGCTAATGTAGTTCTTGGCACTA
>OU343217.1:301680146-301827304 GCA_910596185.1 Chrysanthemum makinoi | reverse complement strand
AACACTTATTCAAATATAGAGCATACCGGGTCTTTCCAAAACTTAGTGGGTCATGATTTGGCCCAATAGCAAGAGAAAATATGCACAGAGCATAGGCAGATTTATCCTTATAAGCCATTAACATATTGTTCAGCAACGGAAATATGACATAAAAGATTAGTCTTCTATGTACCTTCGTATGAATAAGCTTCTCAAGATGCCACTATGCTATAGATCAAAGATTTGCCATCCGATAACACACATAAGAATGTAAATTAATAAAGTCAGCACATACATCACTCATGAAAAAGACACTCATTTTGGGTTGATTCAGTGCTATTTACCATGAAAAACGTCAAGATCAAGGTGTATAATTCACAAACAATAATTAATACCCAAAAAATATACATGCAAAATGAATTTAAATTCTTTGTAATTTATTGCTCAAGTACAATTTCCTACTTCAATTGATCAGGCTCTGAATAAAATGACGTTTACTTGACTTGTGGAGTAACAACAAAGACCAAGCACAAGTTGCTTTTGTTCGTATCTTTTCTGTTTGAATACATGAAGTGAAATTTACATGTAATTGGGGTTGAAACTACTACAGATGTATTCCATTTTAAAATGTGAAATGTAAGTTCTTTATTATCCGTATGTAATGTAATATTAGAGCATCCGCAATTGACAATTAGGTAAAATTGGTCTAAAAGACAATCAATATACCATCTGCTATTCTAACCAACGATGTGGCCAATAGCAAGCTGGAACTGTAAGAGTGTTTCTGATTGATTGCCTAAACACCCAATACGGGAGATACAAATAGTCTCCAAACCCTACAAACTCATGGGCTTGAGACCAATACAAATATATGTGGGCCTAATACAAATGCATGAATACATAATGAATACATAATACTAACACACCCCCGCAGTTTGAGCGTGAGGACACCGAACACTCAAACTAGTGCGAAATTCTTCAAATAAAGCTGAGGGCAATCCTTTGGTGAAGATGTCCGAACCGATAAGGAAGGTACATGAAGAACTATGACTTGACCAAGAGCCACTAAATCTCAAAAAATGAATGTCAATCTCGATATGCTTGGTTCGTTGATGTGAACCGATCGAGATAAAAGACAAAGACCGACATTATCATAGTATACAAGTGTTGCTGAAGAGACCGGAGTGTGAAGCTCTCAAAGAATATTTCTCAACCAACATGTTTCAGCAAGCGCGTTGGCAACACCACGATATTCTGCCTCAACACCACGATATTCTTTGTACTAATCATAAAAACCATCAAAATTTCAAAACTGTTTCATTCTTATGTAATTTTCTGAAATTAATGTGCTTAAAGTATCCATCTATGCATTAACATGTTATATATTAATTTTAAACACCCACCCCTTGAATTTAACTAACTCCAACCAACTTTATATACAACCCGTTAAAGCACGACTAAACATAAACAATAACCACAAAATAATAACCAAGTTTGAGAAGTGTTCCATTGAGGTTACTCTAACATAAAAATGAAACAGTTTTGAAACTTTGATACTCCGTAGTTTTTATGGTTGATATAAAGTTTGAGATATCGAACAAATCTCAAACTTGATTACTATTCGATGATTTTCACCCTTTATTTTAATAGTAACTTTTAAGCACTTTTTTTAATACTTTTAGTTACAATTAAGGCCATCACCATTATAGATATCACCAAAATGTCATTTATTTTGTAGTGGGAATACCATACCACATAACACCATGGAACAGTTGGCAATTGTTCTATGCAATCTTGCCAAACTTGCATAGTAACATAATGTTTAGTTCTCCCATCATTGCATTTCCACACAATATAGTCTTTATCACTATTCTGTAATAAAGGAACTTGAATGCTTTTTAGAACAAGAAATAATGCCATCTAACTAGTTGGCCATTTCCATCTTCCATTTTTCTTCATGGGTATTTTGAGCATATCTATAACATGATATAATACTTTTTGATCGATATTTTTGAGATTTATGCTATATGGATCTAAATTGGATATTATAAATGGCAAGATAAGCGGGTTAGGTAACAAGTAGTAACATGGCTTCGGTGGACACGGTCATATTTTGGTCTATGTCGGTCAGAATAGGTTGACATGAAAATACTTTTGTCCAGCTTTAAATTTCATACATACAATTCATGCGTTAGCAATGAATTACAACAATAGTCTAAATCTTCAAGTAATATTATTCGAAGGTTGTATGCGCTAAAAACAGACTTTGGCCATCCTTAAACTGAGTGACCCGCTTGACCCATTTCCATTTAGGGAATAATGATTTAACCCATTGTACCCGTTTTAAGATATTTTCATCCCAAATCGACCCATTCATAGTAGATTGGTCAAAATTGCCACCTATAACAAGATGGTCATAGAGAAATTGATGAAAGGAAAGGATTATATTTGATCATAAACCATCGTGTTGGAAGACCGTCCCATCCAAAGTCATTTGGTCCGCTATAGGGAAAAATTTTCCCTCGAAGCGTATGTATAGTGTTAAATTATTTTTATTACCATTTTATGTGTGATTAGCACAAACAGAATATGTCACATGTGTAAAAAAACAAAGTGGATAAGTTAACGCATATCGGGGTCTTTCCCACAAACGTAACGGGTTCAAGATCTGACCCAATAGCAAAAGAAAATATACACATAGCGTAGGCATATTTATCCTCATACGCTATCAACATGTTGTTCAGACCTAAAAAAGTAATATATGTACTCAACAAACATTATATGTTTAGGTTCTACATCAATATAAGTTTGTAACAAAAAGGAATTCAAGTACCTTCATGACCAAGCTTCTGAAGAAACCACTTACTATCAATCAACATTTGTCATCCCCTCACAAACATTACAAAGTATAATTGCTTTACAGTACTAACGACACACTTGATCAACTTCATGGCATGTAAATTAAGAAGCACAAAACGAGATGCATTATGGATAACAACTAACAAAAAAGAACGAAAATAGGAGAGTAAACATAAATTAGATTAGTGATATAACTTGTACTCCATAGATGATCTCCATTTAAACTTTGGCTTTATTATTGTCTCATAACTCAAATTTTATTTTTATTACATAAACCATTCAAGTTTAAATGTTGTTCTAATATTGTGACATTTTTAAACATTTATTTAACCATCGGGACCAAAATGAAACAATTTTCGAATTTGGTTATCATTTTGTGGCAGATAAAGTTTGTTGTGAAGAGTTAAATTCACAAGTATGGTTTATTATTTTAGTTACAAGTGATTAATGCATTTAAAGACCGTTCTAAATGATACTTTTATCAAATTTCTTACAATATTTCACCAAAATTAGACAATATAAGAAATATGAGTGGTTTTTGTATTAAAAAAATGTATTTACTCTATATTTAGTACAATAAATAAAATGTTTTTTTTTAATACAAAATGATAGAAAGAATATACGAGTAATAGGCATCGTCAAAGACCAAAAAAATTAAATGGATGGGTCCAAATGAGTACTGGTAAGTCATTTTAAGGTGTGTTTTTTAAATGGGCCGGTCTATATAGGTAAAAAGACCAATAAGAAGGAAAGGGTTAAGATAACCTTCTGAAAAGACCCTCTTACCTAACCCTAGTCATTTTCTCTCTCTATCACAGCAGTTTTATTTCTGAACTCATCGTATCTGAACCGGTTCAGAAAAGAGAAGTAAACTGATGGTGAAAGAAAGGTAGTCCTTTCCTTTTTACCAGTTTAGTTTTTCAATATGTTTTGATGTAAGTTTGATCTGTTCATGTCTGAATTGAATGTTTTGATTGATCGGTTGTAAGTTTAGATTATGTCAAGTGGTGTTAAGAAGGAACTGAAGTACAGCCAAAAGTGCGAAGTGGATCCGAGATAAAGCAGCTATTGTTACCGTACGTTTATTTGCTTCAATTTTTTCGTTTAAATTTGCTGCAAGCTTCATGTTTGTGATCGTTTGTGTTAATTATAAGAACAAGGTATCAAGAAATTAACATGGGTTCCTTCTTGTATGCCTCAATATAGATTTAAAATGGGTGGATTAGACGGGTTGGGTGACTGGTAAAAAGACGACTTTCTTTTATCATTTTGTATTATAACTAAATGGATTGAGACATCTCTTGGTACAACATTTCTAGTGAAATCAAGAGACAGGGTGACAACTTTGTTGTACTATTATACACCTTAATCATCACAAGGTGCCAATGCAAGTGAGTCACCAGAATTACCCAAATTGATAGATGCCTCGCCCTCATGAGTCCTACCAAAAACTTACAGCGCGTAGAGTTTGAGTCCCTTGACGTAATCCAAACTATTGATGTTTCGCACAGGGTAACATAATGAATCGTACAAAGATTGCCTAAAGAAAGTACGTTTAACAAATAACTACTTGCAGGCTTGCAGTGTAGAATACTGCAATTGATCTAACACTGATATGTCAATACATAGATTGTTGGAAAATTTAGTGCACTTGTGGGATTGGTTCACACCTTGTAATGGGTTAGGAGGTACGGAGTGTACACCCATAAGGTCCATGAACACCCTGAACTCTTGTAAGTGGTTTGGATTGGTAGTGCTTGGTGAAAGTACTGTTGTGGTTAACACTGTGTCAGGTGTTTCCATCAAGCAAGATTTCATCGATCGTTTCCAATCGGTGGTGTTTCCACTAAAGTGGTGTCTCACCGATGTTGTGTTTAAACCGCATGTGGCGCTTCCACGGGCAGGTAACCACGAAGGCACTATGAAAGTAATCGATGATAGTACCGCTTGTAACGCTTTTGACCTATTCATGGCATTATGACCACGTTGAATTGGTCATGTAACCACTAACGGCTATAATGGGGATAATTATGAGGCTATTAATGGGCCGATTAATACTCATAATTCCATTGACTAGCCAAGAGTATTTCCTATAAATAGGAGATCTGTTTTCAGATGAAAGACACAGAGAAAATACAACGCTTGAAAACACACAGAAAACCTAAACACTTATTAGCGAAAGGGTTAAAGAATTGTGCCTAATTCTCTAACTGCATTTGGTCTTATCCCAAGTAGATATTCGTATGACGGGCATTAGGGTCGAATTACTTTGGAAAGTGATCACACGATTCCAAGTGATATCCGGTAACCACCAAGTGGTATTTGCATCGCTAATGCTTGTTTCATTTCTGCTGAACAGTTGAGCAATTCTGCTGAAGTTGATTATCTTCACCCTGCCTTGGGACGAATAACCACCAACAATCAAAGTAAACTATTTAGTGATAATCAATGGCAAATCGCGAATGAACACGGCTTCAAACTTTGCCAAGCTTGATAAGTTTGAAGGGGTGGACTTTTAGAGGGGCGCGTAAGAAGATGCACTTCTTGCCGCAAGCATGAGTGTGGTGTATGTGTCGACAACACCTATCCCCGATGACGGGATGATGCTATCTGGGAACGATCGAAGAGGAGCAAATGGGAGAATGACGACTACATATGCAGAGGCTTAATTCTCAATGGTATGTCTCGATGCTCTTTGACATTTATCAAAATTTTGAATCTTCCAAAGAACTGTGGGATTCCTTGGATGCCAAATATATGGCCGAGGATGCATCAAGTAAGAAGTTTCCTGTAAGTAATTTCACAAATTACAAAATGACTGATTCAAGACCAGTTATGGAACAATACAATGAACTTCTTGGAATACTTGGAAGGTTTACACAACATAATATGCACATGGATGAGTCTATTTCAGTCTCTTGTGTTATTGACAAACTTCCTCCTTCTTGGAAAGATTTCAAGCATACCTTGAAACATAAGAAAGAGGAATTAACTCGTTGAGTTTGGCAGTATCCGCGATTGAGGAATCTCAAGGTGCGGATAATGACAGCCAAAGAGTAGCAATGCTACTGGTGCATCTGTTGTCAATATGGTGGAGCATAACAATTCCACCAGGTACAATGACTACAAAGGCAAACGCAATATCATGATAACACAGCAGGAGATCCTAACAAGAAACCAACACCTACTTGTTGGAAATGTGGCAAGACTGGTCACATTAAAAGGGACCGCAAGGGTGTTAAGTTTGGTGGTAAAGCCAATGGATCGGCACTAATGGTCAGTGGAGTGGTGGTTCGTACCAATCCTCACCGAAGAACGTGTTTAATAAGTCCTTACAGATTTATTATGTTACATATGTATCCTAATCTCATGATGATGATATTGGCGTGGTGGGTTGACTCGAGCAACAGTTGTGTGTAAAGATAGAATCGTTCAAGACTTATGAGTCACTCGAATGATGGTTCTATTCTTCACATGGGAAATGAGTCGTTCGCATGGTCATCATGGTTGTGTAGATCTTAGGTTTAGTTACGGAAAAATTGTAACTTTGTTTAATGTTATTCATGTTCCTTATATAAGGAAGAACTTGGTTTCAAGTAGTGTTTTGAATAATCATGGATATAAACAAGTTATTGAATCGGATAAATTTGTTCTTTCTAAGAATGGTGTTTTTATTGGTTTTGGTTATTTATGTAATCAAATGTTCAGCTTAATGTTTCCACCGATAATATATCTGTTACAACGACAATGTTGTTTCAGCTTTTGTGTCTACTTTTGATCAGACTAATTCTATCCTTTAGCATGCAAGACTTGGTCATGTACATTACAAAAGAATGCAAGATATGTCTAGGGATGGTTTAATCCCTGATTTTGACATGGACACTGAAAAGTGTAAAACTTGCATGTTGACCAAGATAACCAAGAAACCCTTTCAGGGTGTTAGTCGTGAGACTAAGCTCTTGGAGCTTGTACACAGTGATCTGTGTGATTTTCATGCTACTCCTTCATTGGGGAATAAGAAGTACTTTGTGACGTTTATTGATGATGCTTCTAGATTTTGTTATGTTTATTTATTACATACAAAGGATGAAGCATTAGATAAATTCAAAGTGTTTAAAACTGAAGTTGAATTACAACTTGGGTCTTTGATCAAAAGATTAAGGACTGATAGGGGAGGTGAGTACATGGATACTCAGATACCGTTGGAATAATCCATGAACGACCGCCTCTTTATACTCCTCAAAAAATGGTATTTCCGAAAGGAAAAAACAGGTGCTAAAGGAAATGGTTAATTCCATGTTGTCCTATTCAGGACTCGAGTCAAGGGTTCGGGGTGAAGCTATGTTAATGCTTGCTATTTATTAAATAGGGTTCCCAACAAAGGAACAAGGTTACCCCTTATGAACTCTGGACTAAAAGGAAACCCAACCTGAACTATCTCAAGGTCCGGGTTGTAGGGTGTTGTAAGACTCCCGATCCAAAGCAAAAGACTTTGGGTGAAAGAGGCATTGATCAGATCTTTGTTGGATATGCTGAGCATTTCAAGGCTTTTAGGTTCTATGTTATTGAACCTAATGAACATGTTTCAATTAACTCTATAATTGAATCAAGGGATGCAACTTTTGATGAGAATAGATTCACATCAGTCCCTAGACCAAGTCAGAGGATTCCTAATGGAACTCATGACACTGGTGTATCAGAGGTCCCTGATGATAAACCATCGGTGGTCACTGATGAGGTTTTGGTTCAACAACCTGAACCTATGCTTAGAAAAATCAAAAGGGTTAGGACTCCAAAGTCATTTGGACCTAAGTTTCAACTATACTTAGTTGAAGGTACAAGGGATGAGGTCTCAGACCAATACTCCTATTGCTTCATTGTTGAGGATGATCCCAAGACATTTGAAGAAGCAATGAAGTCCCGTGACATTGCCTTTCGGAAAGAAGCAATCAATGATGAGATGGATTCCATCATGGGCAACAACACTTTGGTGTTGGTTGATCTACCACCTGGTTGCAAACCTCTGGGTTGCAAATGGATTTTCAAAAGGAAAATGAAGGTAGATGGAACTATTAAAAAGTTCAAGGCTAGATTAGTTATTCAGGCTTTAAACAAAAGTCGTGGGATAGACTATTTTGATACTTATGCCCCTGTGGCTCGATTATCAGTACCATAAGACTTGCTTTGGCATCTATTCACACCGGTTATTCATCAGATGGATGTGAAGACTTTCTTGAATGGTGAATTGGAAGAGGTTTACATGAACCAACCTCGGGCTTCATCATGCCCGGAAATGAAAACAAGGTGTGTAAACCGATTAAGTCTCTTTATGGACTGAGGCAGCAATAAGCAATGGCATCAAAAAATTTGATGAAGTGGTTTTGTCTAGTGGTTATGTTCTTAACCAAGCCGACAAATGTGTATATAGCAAATTTGATGAATCTCGTAAAGGAGTCATCATTTGTCTATATGTTGATGACATGTTGATCTTGGCACTAATTAAAATCAGGTTGATTCGACAAAGGAATTTTGTCATCAAGGTTCTCCATGAAGGACATGGGGGGCTATGTTATCCTTGGTATAAGGATTAAACATGAAAGTAAAAGAATTTTATCTCTCGGCTCATTATATTGAGAAGGTGCCTGAGGAAATTCAATTACTTTGATTGTACCTGTTACACCTATGATACTTGTGAGAATCGATGCCTAACCATGGCAAGGTCAGATCTCAACTTGAGTATTCTAGGGTAATTGGTGCCTGATGTATGCCATGACTTGTACAAGACCGATATTGGTTTTGCAGGAAAATTGGGTATACTAGCAACCTAGTGCTCATCAACACAAGCAATTAAAGGGTATGAAGTATTTGAAGAGAACTATGGATTATAGTCTCATATAATGGTTACCCATCGTGTTGAAGGTTACATCGATGCAAGTTGGATCAACATCAGCAGATCGTCACCAAGGGCTGGGTATTCCTACTTAACGGAGGTGCAATTTCTTGGGCATCCAAGAAGCAAACTTGCATCACCAGTTCAACAATGGAATCTGAATTTGTGGCTCTAGTACCATGGTAAAGAAGTTTAATGGTTGAAAAACTTGCTTCTTGAGATTCCATTGTGGCCTAAACCTATAGCACCTATTTCTATCCGGTGTGATAGTGCAGCTACATTGGCTAAGGCTTATAGCCAGATGTACAATGGCAAGAGAAAGAAGAGGAAGTTCTGACAAGGAGGAAGATGAAGAAAATTTGAAGACCAAAACCATCAAGGAAACAACATACGAATGGGTGAACGATGTTAAAGCTATCTGGTTAAGAAATCCAGAGGTCGCCGAAGAAGAGTACAAAAAGTTCTATCACTCTCTTGCTAAGGTGAATACTGATAATTTCTACTTGATGCTCAAAATTGGGTTCGGGTGGGTTAATTAATGTGCAAAATGGGTTTTGGTCAAAAGGTCCATTTTGGAACAATTTACGCTGGGCCGACTCCATGTGTTATAAATCTAAAAGCTTAAATCCGTGTGAACTGTTAAAGATAAAATATAGCTAAAATCACGTGTGAACTGTAAATAAGATGAAATTTGAGCAATGCAGCTTGTAACAAGAGTGGCCTAGTGGGTGTTTTCGATGTCGATTTTGGTGATGAGAAGCCAATGGCATGGAGCCACTTCAACGCTGAAGGTGATGTTGAGTTCAAGGCCGTTCTGTTTGTGCCTCCTACCGATCTATACGAGAGCTACTACAATGCCAACAAATCTAACCTCAAGCTCTACATTAGAAGAGTACCCCTGATGAGGAACTTATCGGGAAGGCCCTTGACATGATCCGCAAACTTGCTGAAGAGGACCCCTGATGAGGTTCACGACAAAGAAAAGAAAGGTACACATGCTGCATCCTAAACATTTGTTGCTTGCACCTCTAGCTGACAATTAATCATTGCAAATATTTGAACTATGGATCTTAAGTCATTATTACAGAACCCTCTTATCATATATGCATATTTATTGACTTTGATATTTAATTTACTTGTGCAGAGATCGAAGAATCAAAGGTTAATAATGAGAAGAGAGGCCAATAGCCCAATATACCAAGTTCTGGAATGAGTTTAGCAAATCAGTTAAGCTAGGTATCATTGAGGATGCTGCAAACAGAACCGTTTGGCGAAACTTCTCTGATTTGAGACGGTAAGTCCATTACTCTACCTGTAAATATTTTATGTTTACCTGCAAATCAGTTAAACAATTTTTTGATTGCCCATTATTTGATATGTGGATGTATCAACAAAGTGGTGACCCGTCCGACGGATTTTCTAAGCATGACCCATTAGACCAATTTCCTGTTTGACACGTTACCCACTTGACCCATGAAGTTATATTATTATCAGTTTAGCCATCGGCGATTTAACACAAGCTAACTATTTGCAAGCAGGTACTATTTGCTGAGAAGGATGTAACTATAATCATTTGAGGTGTCTCTTTTATCCGAGTAGTTACTATTAATTATCAATATGCGTTCAAATAAACGGCCTTGTATATTGTTATTGGAAGATGGTAATTATTGTTATTTTATTGTAGATATTGGTGTGATGGAGTGACGAAGATGGTTTATGAGCATGACAGTAATGAAGCATGCATTGTGGAACACTTTTCTTAATGTTTTTTAGAGTTTAAGATTGTTTTAGATAATACATGTTTTAGAGCAATGTTTGAAACCGATGGCTATTTTGGTATAGACACATTTTTTATAACATCCTAAACCAGAATACAGCTATTTTGATAGAAATTCCCACCAAAATATTCAAGCCGAGTCCTGAAAAAACCATACAACAAATGATCCACTACTGAACATCAGCACCAGGATTCCATACAATCATCCTATCTGAATGAGCAGCCTCCTTTGAATGGCAAGCAATAGAATAAATCTTCAATTAATATTATTAGAAGGTTGTATGCATTAATAAAAGACTTTGGCCACCTATAAATTGAGTGACCTGGTCGACCAGTTTCCATTTAGGGAATACTGATTTGACCCATTGTACCCATTTAAGATATTGTCATCCCAAATCGACCCATTCCTAATTGGTCAAAATTGCCACCTATAACAAGATGATCATAGAGAAATAGATGAAAGGACAGGATTATGTTTGATCATAACCATCAGGTTGGAAGATTGGGTCCCATCCAAAGACGTTTAGTCGGCTTGCAGGAACAATTTTCCCTTGAAAGCATATGCATTGTGTTAAATTTTTCCTTGCAGGAACAATACCATTTGATGTGTGTTTAGCACATACAGAATATGTCACATTTGTAAGAAACAAAGTGGATAAATTAACATGTTAATGGGTTCAAGATCTGGCGCGTTAGCAAAAGAAAATATACACACAACATAGGCATATTTATCCTCATACGCTATCAACACGTTGTTCAGACCTAAAAAGGTAAAGTATGTACTCAACAAACATTATATTTTTAGGTTCTACATCAATATAAGTTTGTAACAAAAAGTAATTCAAGTACCTTCATGACCAAACTTCTCAAGAAACCACTTACTATCGATCAACATTTGTCATCCCCTCACAAACATTACGAAGTAAAATTGCTTTACAGTACCAACGACACACTTGATAACTTCATGGCATGTAAATTAAGAAACAAAAAACGAGATGCATTATCGACAACAACTAACAAAAAAGAACGAAAATAGGAGAGTAAACACAAATTAGATTAGTGATACAACTTGTACTCCATAGATGATCTCTATTTAAACTTTGGCTTTATTATTGTTTCATAACTTAAATATTTTCATTACATACATAAACCATTCAAGTTTAAATGTTGTTCTAATATTGTGACATTTTTAAACATTTATTTAACCACCGGGACCAAAATGAAACAATTTTCGAATTTGGTTATCATTTTGTGCCACATAAAATTTGTTGTGAAAAGTTAAATTCAGAAGTATGATTTATTATTTTAGCTACAAGTGATTAATGCATTTAAAGACAATTCTAAATGGTACCTTTATCAAATTTCTTAAAATATTTCACCAAAAGTAGACAATATAAGAAATATGAGTGCTTTTTGTATTTAAAAAAAAGTATTTACTCTATATTTAGTACAATAAATAAAATGTTCTAAATATAAAATGATAGAAAGAATATAACGGTAAGTCAAAGGCCAAAATTTTTAAATGGATGGGTCCAAATGAGTACTGGTAAGTCATTTTAAGGTGTGTTTTTTAAATGGGCCGGTCCTGAAACTGTTCTGAAGGAACTGAAATACAGCCAAAAGTACGAAGTGGATCCGAGATAAAGCAGCTTTTGTTACCGTACATTCATTTGCTTCAATTCCTTCCGTTTAAATTTGCTGCAAGCTTCATATTTGTGATCCTTTGTGTTAATTATAAGAACAAGGTATCAAGATATTAACATGGGTTCCCTTCTTGTATGCCTGGATATAGATTTAAAATGGGTGGATTAGACGGGTTGGGTGACTGGTAAAAAGGCGACTTTCTTTTATCATTTTGACCCGTTAGAGATTAAACAAACTCAATTATAACTAAATGGATTGAGACAACTCTTGGTACAACATTTCTAGTTAATCAAGAGACATGGTGACAACTTTGTCGTACTATTATACACCTTAGTCATCACAAGGTGCCAATGCCAGCGAGTCACCAGAATTACCCAAATTGATAGATGCGTCGCCCTCATGAGTCCTACCAAAAAACTCAGCAAGCAACAGAGTTTGAGTCCGCTTGACGTAATCCAAACTATTGATGTTTCGCAAAGGGTAACATAATGAGTCATACAAAGATTGCCTAAAGAAAGTATGTTTAACAACAGCAATGTGTACTAGGACAATGTAAACTGATATATCAATACACAGATGAGAGGTTATGGATCTTGCTAGGCTAGAGTCTCTGCCCTCCATATGTTCACTGACACGATACCAAAAACCAATCGCAATAAAGAAAAACGACAATGTAACTGAAATTTTGTATGTTCGTCACATTCTCATTTTCTATCAGTTATCAAGTTAATTCACATTTAAAGTACTAACATTAAAAAGTAGTCAAACATTAGCAATAAACTTCGGTTTTCGCATCCAAGTTCTTTTGTGTACATGAACCAAATGACATATATCTGCTATAAAATCACAACCACAAACTCACATCCCCTCTCAGACAGCTTGTTTAGAAGTACGGTATGAATAGAATGTGTTATACACTAATAGAAATAATATTCCTACTTATGTGTCGAATACATACCCAGCCTCAACAAAGTGGGATTTTACCAGTGCAAGTGCTCTTCCGCGATGAGATACCTTGTTCTTTTCTTCCTTGGGCATTTCAGCATAACTATAACAACAGAAATGATAATTAGTTTGGTTTTATTGCCAGCATGCGATGATATGAAAGGTGCATGGAGATTAGAGATGGTAAGTCAAAATGGGTTGGGTTGAAACGGATCAAATGGGTTTGGTTCATAAGAATGTCAAATCTGATTCAGGTTCAAACAGGTGGCTCGGTCAGAATGGGGATTTACAAAACTTCTTTCTCCACAATTTATAAGATTGTACTCTTAAAAGATAGACTTAACGTGACTTTAAACCTGTTTGACCCATTTGACCCATTTGATGTGTTCCTCTTTTAGCTAAACTTGCTTTGAACCATAGGACCCATTTCAGATATGAAAAAGCCAAGACCCGCTTATAAGTAAATTTGTCGAAATTGCTACCTAGATGATCCTATAGAAACAAAGATGGTCTTACATTTGATCATAACCATCAGGTTAAAAGACTGGATGCCATCCAAAGTCATTCGGTCCTCTTGCAGGAACGATCTTCCCCTGTAAGGGTACATTGTGTGTAAAATTATTTAAGATGCCAATCAATCAAAGCCTAGTACGTTCATTCATAGGTACATGCAGATCACAGTTTAAACCATTTGATATAGTAGGAAACAAAGTGAATAATATAAAGCATATCGGGGTCTTTCCCAGAAACGTAATGGGTTCATGATTAGGCCCAATAGCAAGAGAATATACGCATAGAGCATAGGCAGATTTATCCTCATAAGCCATCAACATATTGTTTAGACCTGCAAACGCAATTGAAGTACTTAATTAACATTATATTTCTTATAGTTTAACATCAATGTAAATATTACATAAATTTTATTATATGTACCTTCATGACCAAGCTTATGCAGAAACCACCTGCTATAGATCAGCATTTGCCATCCGGTAACACACATGAGAAAGTAAAATCAAGAAAGTCAAAACATATCAAATTTCACCCACGACAAAGATATTCATTTTGAGTTATTCAAAACGCTGCAAGTGATCAGAAAGTCTTTGCAGTTAGGAACGTGAAATGTAAGTTCATCTATTATCTTAAGTAATTGACACGTAGATGATTGCAAAAAACCGGTTTAAAAGACAATAAAAAACTAGCATTTTTTTCACCGACAAAAAGAGATGAAATACACTTTCACTAATCTAGGAACTGCCGTGTCCAATAACTAGCTACAACCTAGAATACTAACCTATTCATTAGCTAAAGGTAAAAACACATTACGCATATATAGCATAAACCATGATGCAAATAATGTGGCATCGCAACTCACAATCTTACAAGAGATGCCTTAATATAAACATATTGAGGAAAGTTCAAATGTCACAATAATCAGCTTTGTGGGGTTCAGCTATCTGATTTTGATGAAACTCTCAGGGAAATATTAAAAGCAGATAAGTAGTTGCTGTAACAAAACTGATGTATTTCGGTAGCTTTTTCTCAATTACGTAACTTCAATGACTCCATTTATGCTAATTATTCTAAGTTTATAAGAAGATTATATAAACAAGATTTGAATGAAACAATGAATTATTTAACTCATGACCTTGCCAAAGGGAAGTGCAGTAAGGAAACGTACATGTAAGGCCTTGCCCAAAAAAAAAGAACGTTATGCTTAATTAAAGATTTTTCCACCCAAATGTAAGATTGAAAAAGAACGTTTGGCTCTTGATTGACACATACGACCAGAGAAGGTGAAGTGGCAGATATCGAGACCAGGGTTGGTCGCCACCAACCTCGCTAGGGTTTCCAGCCACCACCAGCACCACTTTCCCCACCAGCGCCGCCAGCCCGCCGGAGAAAGAAGATAACAGACTGGACTTTTTTTTTGAAAGAGACCAGCGTGGTCTGAATATAAAGAAAAACCAGGCGTGTTTTTTTTAAGAATAATACTAGGCGTGCTTCTTGGTCTGCTATGGGAAGATACAGTGATTTGTTTTCAAAGGGAAGATAAAAGTCTCGTCTCTTTTTTAAAGAAAGGAGCATAAAGAAAAGAAAGTGGACCAGCTTGATTCTTTTTGTTGGGGAAAATTCCATACGTCTCTTTTAAAGAAAGGAGCATAAAGAAAAGAAAGTGGACCAGCTTGATACTTTTTGTTGGGGAAAAGACACCATAATATTTTTTTAAAGGGAAGAAAGACGTGGTGTCATCTTCTTTTAAAATAAGTTACTGTGTTATTTTTTTTAAGGTGCCCACAAGTTTTCTAGCTTGACAAAAGAAGTCCCTTATATTTTAGTCAAGATCTTTGCACAAGTTCTTCGCCATTTAGCACATGAAACAGATAAGTGTCGTGTTTCTATTTTATTGCTTCCGCTAGTATAATTATCATTTAGCGGCACGAACCTGTTTGGTTTGTAGCAATTTGGTAATTTGATTATTAAAATGGCAGATGATGGTAAGATCAAGATTGACAAGTTTGATGGCAGTGATTATGGCTTTTGGAAAATGCAAATTGAAGATTTGTTGTATCAGAAAGAATTGCATTTACCTATGTTGGGCGTACAGCCGGATGACATGTACGATGAAGATTGGAAGTTGCCGACGACAAGCTTTGGGTGTGGTTAGGCTTTCTTTGGCAAAAGTGTGCGCATAACATTGTCAATGAAACAACTACGCATGTATTCAAAGCTTTGTCCAACATGTATGAGAAACCATCCGCTTCAAAAAAGTGTTTCATCCGACAATTGGTTAACACCAAGATGAAGGAAGGTATGTCTGTTGTCGCCACATAAACGAGTTCAACTCGATTATCTCGCTTAATCTCTGTTGAAATAAAGTTTGAAGATGAAGGCTTCTCCTTTTATCGTCTTTGCCCGACAAATGTCGGCATAGTACAGCCGTTAGTAGTGCATCCGGTACTACTAAGCTAATGTTTGATAGCATTTGTGACTTGATTTTAAATGAAGACATTAGAAGAAGAAGTAATGGAGAATCTTCCAGTTCAAGTTCTTTGTTACATACGTAAAGTAGAGGAGAAGGAACGATAAGACAAAATCGAAGGTGTCAAGGTCTAGAAAAAGGGGCACCAAGAACCAAAGGATATTGAATGCCGAACCAAGAAAGAAAAGGTCACTTTAGAAACCAATGCCCAAAACCACAAGCTGAAAAGAAAGAAGTAAACAATGTATCCTCTGAAGAATCAGGAGACTTTCTCATTTGTTGTGTTGAGAATTCAGAGGAATCCTGGATTATGGATTCAGGTGCTTCTTTCCATGCTGTCGCATGCCCAGATATGGTCAAGAACCTACGAAAAGGTAATCATGGCAAAGTTCGTTTGGCCGATGATCAAGTGCTTGATATTACAGGTATTGGAGACGTAGATTTGAAGACCTCCATGGGGACCATCTTGACTTTGAAAGATGTCAGGGTCATCCCAAACTTGAGGAGGAAGTTGATTTCAGTTGGTAAGTTGGATGATGAAGGGCTTAATGTTCACTTTGGGGGTGGACATTGGAAAGTGATCAAAGGCAATTTGGTGATTGCAAAAGGAAAGAAGAAAGGCACTCTATACATGGTAGAGACACCTGATGATGGTGTTCATGTTGTAACCACCAATCCGAGTCCATCTAATTTATGGCACCAACGACTTGACACATGAGCGATAAGGATTGAAGATGTTGGCTCGAAAGGGAAGTTTCCGGACTTGAAGAAGAAAGTTGAAATTTTGTGAATCATGTGTTCTGAAAACAAAAGCGTGTTACTGAAGACGGGGAAGACACCGAAAGCTCAGAAGTTGGAGCTTGTTCACTCGGATGTATTTGGACCAACACCAGTTTCATCTCTTGGTGGCAAAAACTACTATGTAACCTTTATCGATGATTCAACGCGCAAGGTATGGGTTTATTTTCTTAAAAACAAATCTGATGTATTTGATGCTTTTAAGATATGGAAATCTACCGTTGAAAATGAAACCGATTTGAAGGTAAAGTGCCCGTCGGATAATGGTGGTGAATACATAAGAAAGGAGTTTGTTGACTATTGTGCCAAGCAAGGATAAAGATGATCAACATCCCAGAACCCCTCAGCAGAATGGTGTAGCCGGAGGAATGAATAGAACTCTGAATGAAAGGGCTAGAAGCATGAGATTAAATGCAAGTTTGCCTAAGATATTCAATATGCGCTTAACACTGCAGCCTACTTGATCAACCGTCACCATGTACTCCCTTGGATTTTAAATTGCCGAAGAAATGTGGCGGAAGGAAGTAAGTCTCAAACACCTGATAGTTTTGGTTGTAGTGCTTACAGTTTGTTAAATGATGGTGACAGGGATAAACTTGACTCAAAGTCCAAGAAGTGCACATTCATTGGTTATGGGTCAGACGAAATGGGATACAGGCTTGGGATAGTGAAACAAAGTTAATCCAAGCAAGAATGTCACCTTTAACGGCTGAAGTTGTACAAAGACAGAAACAACAAAAGTCCAGAAGTTCAAAAGAAGTATGTTGAATTTGAAGGTGGTGAAAAGAAGAAAGAAGCTTCAGTGCAATCCCGAATGGGATGATTCAACCGACAGTGAGCCTGGGGTAATTCCAAGTAGGACTCTCGAGATGAAGAAACCAGTCCTCCAACTCCAGAATCCCCAGTTACACCTCAAGTTCAACCAAGAAGATCTTCCAGAGTCACTAGACCACCAAAGAAGATACTCACCATCTGTCAACTACATTCTCTTGACAGAAAATGGTGAACCCGAAGTGTTACTCTCAAACTATGGGGTTGAAAGACTCATTGCAAGGAGCTAGCAATGAAAGATGAAATGAAGTTGCTTAAGAAGAACAAGACCTGGTTTCTAACGAAGCTTCCATCCGGAAGAAGGCTCTTCGAACAAATGGGTTTTCGTGGTCAAAGATGAACATGATGGTACTAAACGGTACAAAGCCGTTAGTAGTCAAGGGTATCAATGAAAGAGGGAATTGATTTCAATGAAATTTTCTCCCAGGGTGAAGATGACTACCATCCCTTGTTCTGATTGTAGCAAAGAAGGCTGCATCTAGAGCAACTAGATGTCAAGACAGCTTTTCTACATGGTGACCTAGATGAAGACATTTACATGACACAGCCAGAGGGTTTTCAGGTTAAAGGCAAAGAAAACTTGGTGTGTAAACTGAAGAAGAGTTTGTATGGTCTAAAACAAGCGCCCAGACAATGGTACTTGAAGTTTGATAACTTTATGGGTAGAGTTGGTTACAGAGATGACAACGACCATTGTTATCAAGAAGTTTAAGGGTTCTTATATCATTCTACTACTCTATGTAGATGATATGTTGATTCCGGTTCGCATATGTCAGATCAAGAAGTTGAAGAGACAGATGTATGAAGAGTTCAAATGAAAGACTTAGGGAGCTGCAAACCAAATACTCGGATGAGTATTTTCGAAACAAAGATGGTTCTTTGACACTATCTCAAGAGAAATACATTGGGAAAGTATTAGAGAAGTTCAACCTTAAAGATGCCAAGATCGAAGCACACCTTGGGAAGTCACTTTAAGCTTTCTAAAGATCACCACCCAAATTAGATGAAGACAAGAAGAAAATGGCTAAAGTTCCTTATGCATCTGCAGTTGGTAGCCTAAATGTATGCAATGGTATGCACGAGACCAGATATAGCTCATGCTGTCGGGGTTGTTAGTCGTTTTATATCCAATCCAGGGAGAGAACATTGGGAAGCAGTTAAATGGTTGTTGAGCTACTACCAGAACTAAACGAGTACTCGCGTCTAGCGGCAGCAGTGTCTAGTTTTGACAAAATTTTTGCGGCGATTATATTTAAATTCCGCCTTTGAAGATTGAATGGGCTAGGCAACATTTCAAATCAATGTATACTTTCCAAAGATACAACATTGCATTTAAGTTGAGATTTCACATGTTTCACTTTTCCACTTTTCACTTTTCCAATTGTTGACTATTTGACCATTTTCTTATTTTATGTAGTATAGATACTTCACCAATCAGTAACCAAGTTTCAAAACTTTGTACTAATCATAAAAACCATCAAAGTTTCAAAACTGTTTTATTCTTATGTAATTTTCTGAAATTAATGTGCTTAAAGTATCCATCTATGCATTAACATGTTATATATTAATTTTAAACACCCACCCCTTGAATTTAACTAACTCCAACCAACTTTATATACAACCCGTTAAAGCACGACTAAACATAAACAATAACCACAAAATAATAACCAAGTTTGAGAAGTGTTCCATTCGGGTCACTCTAACATAAAAATTACATAAGAATGAAACAGTTTTGAAACTTTGATAGTTTTTATGGTTGATATAAAGTTTGAGATATCAGATTGGAACAAATCTCAAACTTGATTACTATTCGATGATTTTCACCCTTTTTAGTAACTACAAAGCACCATTTCACTCTAGACAAAATGTCATTTATTTTGTAAATATCACATAACACACAAAATTGTCATACTACAAATCCCAAAATACAACATAATGTTTAGTTCTCCTATCATTGCATTTCCACACAGTATAGTCTTTATCACTATTCTGTAATAAAGGAACTTGAATGCTTTTTAGAACAAGAAATAATGCCATCTAACTAGTTGGCCATTTCCATCTTCCATTTTTCTTCGTTGGGTATTTGAGCATATCTATAACATGATATAACACTTTTTTGGTCAGATATTTGAGATTTATGCGAGTATGCGGATCTAAGTTGGATATTATAAATGGCAAGATATGCGGGTTATGTAACAAGTTAACATGGCTTCAGGTGGACACAGGTCATATTTTGGTCTATGTCGGGTCAGAATGGGTTGACATGAAAACACTTTTTGTCCAATTTCTAATTTTTCTTACATACGATTCATGCGTTAGCAATGGATTACAACAATAGTCTAAATCTTCAATTAATATTATTAGAAGGTTGTATGCATTAAAACCAGACTTTGGCCACCTTTAAACTGAGTGACCCATTTGACCCGTTTCCAAATACTGATATGACCCATTGTACCCGTTTGAGATATTGTTATCCCAAATCGACCCATTCCTAGTAAAGCGGTCAAAATTGCCACCTATAACAAGATGGTCATAGAGAAATAGATGAAAGGACAGGATTATGTTTGATCATAACCATTAAATTGGAAGACTGGGTCCCATCCAAAGACGTTTAGTCCGCTTGCAGGAACAATTTTCCCTTGAATATGCATTGTGTTAAATTATTCGTAATACCATTTGAGATGTGATTAGCACATACATAATATGTTACATGTGTAAAAAAAAAGTGGATAAGTTGACGCATACCGGGGTCTTTCCCACAAACGTAATGGGTCCAAGTCTGCTTGACCCAAACTAAACCAATGTACTAAGACAAAGGGTAATTTAATGAGTCGCACAAATATTGCCTAAAGAAAGTATGTTTAATAAATAACTACTTGCAGACAATGTACACTGATATATCAATATATAAATGAGAGGTTATGGATCTTGCAAGGCTAGAGTCTCCACCTTCCGTGTGTTCACTCATACGATACAACAAACCGTCTGCAATCAAGAAAAACTGACAATGGATCTGCAATTATGTATGTTAATCACATTGTCATTTTCTAGTAGTTTTGGTTGGTTTATCATGTTAACTCACATTTAGAGTCCTGTCACCATAGACTTGGTCAAACATTAGTCATAAAATTCAGTTTTTGCAACCAAGTTCATTTGTATCCTTGAACCAAATGAATGTTAATCGCTTCTCGAACCCGAATACAAAGTGGATACCTTTCTAAAAGTTCAATATGAAGCTATAGTGTTATACGCCAATAGAAATAATTTTCTATCTTATGTGTCAAATACATACCCAACCTCAAGAAAGTGGGATTTTACCAATGCAAGAGCTCTTCAATGAGAAATCTTGTTCTTTTCTTCGTTGGGCATATCAACATATCTATACCATGATATGGCATTTTTGGGTCGATATTTGAGATCTACGCAAGTATGAGGATCTAAACCGGATATTATATGGCAAGATGAGCGGGTTAGTTAACAGGTTGAAATGGGTTCAGGTGGACACGGGTCATATTTTGGTCTACGTCCGAACGGGTTGACATGAAAACACTGCCCGTTTCTATATTTTCTTACGTACAATTCATACGTTAACAATTAAACAATAGTCTAAGTCTTCAATTAATATTATTAAAAGGTTGTATGCATTAAAAACGTACTTTGGCCACCTTAAACTGAGTGACCCATTAGACCCGTTTCCATTTAGGGAATACTGATATGACCCATTGTACCCGTTTGAGATATTGTCATCCCAAATCGACCCATTCCTAGTAAATTGGTCAAAATTGCCACCTATAACAAGATGGTCATAGAGAAATAGATGAAAGGACAGGATTATGTTTGATCATAACCATCAAATTGGAAGATTAGGTCCCATCCAAAGACGTTTAGTCCTTTGCGGAACAATTTTCCCATTTGAGATGTGATTAGCACATACAAAATATGTTACATGTATAAAAACAAAGTGGATAAGTTAACGCATACCATGGTCTTTCCCACTAACGTAATGGTTTCAAGATCTGGCCCAATACTTGAAAATATACAAATAGCATAGGCAGGTTTATCCTCATACGCCATCAACATATTGTTCAAACCTACAAAAGCAATACAAGTACTCAACAAACATTATATTTTTAGGTTTTTTGATGTTATATCTGGCCATGACCTGTTTGTGAAATCGATAACCTGCAAGTAATATCTGGTTTCGATTCACTACAAAAAACGCTCAAGAGATAACTGATTTACCAAGTGCATTGAGTATTGCATCCATATTATGAAAATACTAATTAGTTCGGATCTTTAATTGATACATACATTCAAACCATGCACTACAATGAAACAAGAAAAAACCCGATATGTGGAATCATTTCAAGCCGAAAATGGGTCCTGGCCGCATATAGCTGGGTCTTATTCAGATATGACCGGGTCTAAGCAGGTCAAGGCCGGATATAACTGGGTCTTATTCAGATATAGCCGGGTCTAACCGGTTCATGGCCTGATTTATCCGGGTCTTGACTAGATATGACCGGGTATAGCCAGGTCTCACAGGTCATGGCCAGATATAACATTAAAAAACCTTAAAACACACACACACACACACAAAATGGATGTACCTGAATAGCAGCCAACCTTGCTTTTTCTTTGGAGATATCCTCCGGATCACATTGCAATTCCGACACTATTTCAAAAATATACCAATCAAACAATTAATACAAAAACAAAATAGTTAATTATTTAATGAATAATACAATATATATACAATTTATAAGATTGTACTCTTAAAAGATAGACTTGATGTGACTTTCAACCTGTTTGACCAATTCGACCCATTTGATGTGTTCCTCTTTTAACTAAACTTGTTTTGAGCCACAGGACCCGTCTCAGATATGAAAAAGACAAGACCAGTTTATAAGTAAGTTGGTTTAAATTGCTACGTATTATGGTGTGATCGTGTAGAAACACATATGGCCCATTCGACCCATTTGATATGTTCCTCTTTTAGCTAAACTTGGTTTGAGCCATAGGACCCGTCTCAGATATGAAAAAGCCAAGACCCGTTTATAAGTAAGTTGGTCGAAATTGCTACGTATTATGGTGATGATCGTGTAGAAACACAGATGGCCTTACGTTTGATCACACCCATCAGGTTGGAAGACTAGATCCCATCCAAGTCATTTTGTCCTCTTGCAGGACGATCTTCCCCTGAAAAGGTACATTGTGTAAAAAACATTATTTGAAATGCCAATCATTCAAAACCTAGTACACTTATTCAAATATAGAGCATACCGGGGTCTTTCCCACAAACGTAGTGGGTTCATGATTTGGCCCAATAGCAAGAGAAAATATGCACAGAGCATAGGCAGATTTATCCTTATAAGCCATTAACATATTGTTCAGCAACGTAAATATGACATAAAGATTATTCTATGTACCTTCGTGACCAAGCTTCTGAAGATGCCACTTGCTATAGATCAGCATTTGCCATCCGATAACACACATAAGAATGTAAATTAATAAAGTCAGCACATACATCACTCATGAAAAAGACACTCATTTTGGGTTGATTCAGTGCTATTTACCATGAAAAACGTCAAGATCAAGGTGTATAATTCACAAACAATAATTAATACCCAAAAAATATACATGCAAAATGAATTTAAATTCTTTGTAATTTATTGCTCAAGTACAATTTCCTACTTCAATTGATCAGGCTCTGAATAAAATGACGTTTACTTGACTTGTGGAGTAACAACAAAGACCAAGCACAAGTTGCTTTTGTTCGTATCTTTTCTGTTTGAATACATGAAGTGAAATTTACATGTAATTGGGGTTGAAACTACTACAGATGTATTCCATTTTAAAATGTGAAATGTAAGTTCTTTATTATCCGTATGTAATGTAATATTAGAGCATCCGCAATTGACAATTAGGTAAAATTGGTCTAAAAGACAATCAATATACCATCTGCTATTCTAACCAACGATGTGGCCAATAGCAAGCTGGAACTGTAAGAGTGTTTCTGATTGATTGCCTAAACACCCAATACGGGAGATACAAATAGTCTCCAAACCCTACAAACTCATGGGCTTGAGACCAATACAAATATATGTGGGCCTAATACAAATGCATGAATACATAATGAATACATAATACTAACACACCCCCGCAGTTTGAGCGTGAGGACACCGAACACTCAAACTAGTGCGAAATTCTTCAAATAAAGCTGAGGGCAATCCTTTGGTGAAGATGTCCGCAAACTGATAGCGAGAAGGTACATGAAGAACTATGACTTGACCAGTAGCCACTAAATCTCGAAAAAAATGAATGTCAATCTCGATATGCTTGGTTCGTTGATGCTGAACCGGATTCGAGGACATGAAGACAGCACTGACATTATCATAGTATACAAGTGTTGCTGAAGAGACCGGAGTGTGAAGCTCTCAAAGAATATTTCTCAACCAACATGTTTCAGCAAGCGCGTTGGCAACACCACGATATTCTGCCTCAACACCACGATATTCTTTGTACTAATCATAAAAACCATCAAAATTTCAAAACTGTTTCATTCTTATGTAATTTTCTGAAATTAATGTGCTTAAAGTATCCATCTATGCATTAACATGTTATATATTAATTTTAAACACCCACCCCTTGAATTTAACTAACTCCAACCAACTTTATATACAACCCGTTAAAGCACGACTAAACATAAACAATAACCACAAAATAATAACCAAGTTTGAGAAGTGTTCCATTCGGGTTACTCTAACATAAAAATTACATAAAAATGAAACAGTTTTGAAACTTTGATAGTTTTTATGGTTGATATAAAGTTTGAGATATCAGATTGGAACAAATCTCAAACTTGATTACTATTCGATGATTTTCACCCTTTATTTTAATAGTAACTTTTAAGCACTTTTTTTAATACTTTTAGTTACAATTGCGTCATCAGTCATTATAGATATCAGTCAAAATGTCATTTATTTTGTAGTGGGAATACCATACCACATAACACCATGGAACAGTTGGCAATTGTTCTATGCAATCTTGCCAAACTTGCATAGTAACATAATGTTTAGTTCTCCCATCATTGCATTTCCACACAATATAGTCTTTATCACTATTCTGTAATAAAGGAACTTGAATGCTTTTTAGAACAAGAAATAATGCCATCTAACTAGTTGGCCATTTCCATCTTCCATTTTTCTTCGTTGGGTATTTGAGCATATCTATAACATGATATAATACTTTTTTGATCAGATATTTTTGAGATTTATGCGAGTATGCGGATCTAAATTGGATATTATAAATGGCAAGATAAGCGGGTTAGGTAACAAGTAGTAACATGGCTTCAGGTGGACACGGGTCATATTTTGGTCTATGTCGGGTCAGAATAGGTTGACATGAAAATACTTTTTGTCCAGTTTCTAAATTTCATACATACAATTCATGCGTTAGCAATGAATTACAACAATAGTCTAAATCTTCAAGTAATATTATTCGAAGGTTGTATGCGCTAAAAACAGACTTTGGCCATCCTTTAAACTGAGTGACCCGTTTGACCCATTTCCATTTAGGGAATACTGATTTAACCCATTGTACCCGTTTTAAGATATTTTCATCCCAAATCGACCCATTCATAGTAGATTGGTCAAAATTGCCACCTATAACAAGATGGTCATAGAGAAATTGATGAAAGGAAAGGATTATATTTGATCATAACCATCAGGTTGGAAGACTGGGTCCCATCCAAAGTCATTTGGTCCGCTTGCAGGAAAAATTTTCCCCTGAAAGCGTATGTATAGTGTTAAATTATTTTTATTACCATTTTATGTGTGATTAGCACAAACAGAATATGTCACATGTGTAAAAAAACAAAGTGGATAAGTTAACGCATATCGGGGTCTTTCCCACAAACGTAACGGGTTCAAGATCCCAATCTAATAGAAAATATACACATAGCGTAGGCATATTTATCCTCATACGCTATCAACATGTTGTTCAGACCTAAAAAAGTAATATATGTACTCAACAAACATTATATGTTTAGGTTCTACATCAATATAAGTTTGTAACAAAAAGGAATTCAAGTACCTTCATGACCAAGCTTCTGAAGAAACCACTTACTATCAATCAACATTTGTCATCCCCTCACAAACATTACAAAGTATAATTGCTTTACAGTACTAACGACACACTTGATCAACTTCATGGCATGTAAATTAAGAAGCACAAAACGAGATGCATTATGGATAACAACTAACAAAAAAGAACGAAAATAGGAGAGTAAACATAAATTAGATTAGTGATATAACTTGTACTCCATAGATGATCTCCATTTAAACTTTGGCTTTATTATTGTCTCATAACTCAAATTTTATTTTTATTACATAAACCATTCAAGTTTAAATGTTGTTCTAATATTGTGACATTTTTAAACATTTATTTAACCATCGGGACCAAAATGAAACAATTTTCGAATTTGGTTATCATTTTGTGGCAGATAAAGTTTGTTGTGAAGAGTTAAATTCACAAGTATGGTTTATTATTTTAGTTACAAGTGATTAATGCATTTAAAGACCGTTCTAAATGATACTTTTATCAAATTTCTTACAATATTTCACCAAAATTAGACAATATAAGAAATATGAGTGGTTTTTGTATTAAAAAAATGTATTTACTCTATATTTAGTACAATAAATAAAATGTTTTTTTTTAATACAAAATGATAGAAAGAATATACGAGTAATAGGCATCGTCAAAGACCAAAAAAATTAAATGGATGGGTCCAAATGAGTACTGGTAAGTCATTTTAAGGTGTGTTTTTTAAATGGGCCGGTCTATATAGGTAAAAAGACCAATAAGAAGGAAAGGGTTAAGATAACCTTCTGAAAAGACCCTCTTACCTAACCCTAGTCATTTTCTCTCTCTATCACAGCAGTTTTATTTCTGAACTCATCGTATCTGAACCGGTTCAGAAAAGAGAAGTAAACTGATGGTGAAAGAAAGGTAGTCCTTTCCTTTTACCGTTTAGTTTTTCAATATGTTTTGATGTAAGTTTGATCGTTCGTATACGAAATTGAATGTTTTGATTGATGGGTTGTAAGTTTAGATTATGTCAGTGGTGTTAGAAGGAGGCGGAAATGCTGACCAAAAGTACTTGAAGTGGATCAGAGATAAAGGCTATTGTTACGTCACGCGTTTATTTGCTTGATTTTTTAGTTTAAATTTCTTTTGAAGCTTCATGTTTGTGATCGTTTGTGTTAATTATAAGAACAAGGTATCAAGAAATTAACATGGGTTCCTTCTTGTATGCCTCAATATAGATTTAAAATGGGTGGATTAGACGGGTTGGGTGACTGGTAAAAAGACGACTTTCTTTTATCATTTTGTATTATAACTAAATGGATTGAGACATCTCTTGGTACAACATTTCTAGTGAAATCAAGAGACAAGGTGACAACTTTGTCGCATTATTATACACCTTAATCATCACAAGGTGCCAATGCAAGTGAGTCACGAAATTTTAAATTGATAGATGCACCATGCACTCGCTTGAGTCCCTACCAAAAAAAGCCGACCAAACAGCGAGGTTGAGTCGCTTGGCGTAATCGAACTATTGATGTTTTATACGGAGGTAACATAATGTGATCATTACCAAGATTGCCTAAGAAAATGCGTTTAACAAATAACTACTTTACTTGAGGCTTGCGGTGTAAAATCTTGCAATTGATCTGCTCTTGATATGTCAATACATAGATTGTTGAAAAGGGTAGTGCACTTGTGGGATTGGTTTAAACTTGTAATGGGTTAGGAGGTACAGGAGTGTACACCCATGAGGTCCATAGAACACCTGAACTCTTGTAAGTGGTTTGGATTAGTGCTTGGTGAAAATCTTGTTGTGGTTAACTTGTGTATGAGTGTTTCCACTTTAGCAATACCTATTTGGATGGAATGTTTCCTTTGATCGGTGTTTCCACTAAAGTGGTGTCTCCCTGATGTTGTGTTTAAAGCTGAGCGGTGGCGTTTCCAGCGACGGTCTTAATCCTTGAAGGCACTATGAAAATCGCGATGATAATGCTTGCTTGTAGCGGTTTGACAACTATTCAGTGGCATTATGACCACGCGTTTGGTCAATTAAATACTAACACTAACGGCTATAATGAGGATAATTATGAGGCTATTAATGGGCCGATTAATACTCATAATTCCATTGACTAGCCAAGTGTATTTCCTATAAATAGGAGATCTGTTTTGGATGAAGAAGACGAGAGAGAAAATACAGCGGCTTGAAAACATGAGAAAACCTAAACAACTTTTAGCGAAAGGGTTAAGGAATTGTGCCTAATTCTCTAGCTGCATTGGTCTTATCCCAAGTAGATATTAGTGATACCCAGGCATTAGATTGAATAGTTTACTGGAAAGTGATCACGATTCCAAGTGATATCGGTAACCACCAAGTGGTATTTGTTCACTAGTAGCAGTTTGTTTCATTTCTGTGGCGAGCAGGTTGAGCAATTCTGGCGAAGTTGATTATCTTACTTTGCCTTGGGGCAGAATAACCACCAACAATCAAAGTAAACTATTTAGTGATAATCAATGGCAAGCTGCGCAATGAAACACATGGCTTCAAAATTTTCCAAGCTTGATAAGTTTGAAAGGGTGGACTTTAGGAGGTGGCGAGAAGAAGATGCCTTCTTCTTTGTCAAGCATGAGTGTGTGTATGTCGACAACACCTATCACGATGATGGGGATGATGCTCGTGGAACGGATCGGGAAGAAGGAGCAAATGGGAGAATGATGACTACATATCTGCAGAGGCTTAATTCTCAATGGTATGTCGATGCTCTCTTTGTTTATCGAACTTTGAATCTTCCAAAGAACTGTAGGATTCCTTGGATGCCAAATATATGGCTGAGGATGCATCAAGTAAGAAGTTTCTTGTAAGTAATTTCACAAATTACAAAATGACGATTCAAGACGATTATGGAACAATACAATGACCTTCTTGGAATACTTGGAAGGTTTACACAACATAATATGCACATGGATGAGTCTATTTGGTCTCTTGTGTTATTGATAACCTTCCTCCTTCTTGGAAAGATTTCAAGCATACCTTGAAACATAAGAAGAGGAATTACTACGGTTGAGTTAGGCGATCATTCTGGCATTGAGGAATCTCTCAAGGTGCGGAGATAATGACAAGCCAAGAGTAGATAACTCTTGGTGCATCGTTGTCAATATGGTGGAGCATAACAATTCCACGAGTACAATGACTACAAAGACAAGCGCAAAATATCATGATAACACAGGCGGATCCTAACAAGAAGGCATACTTGTTGGAAATGTAACAAGGCGGTCACATTAAAGGGGACTGCGGGTGTTAAGTTTGGTGGTAAAGCCAATGGATCGAACTAATGGTTCAGGGAGTGGTGGATTCGGTAACTCAGCGAAAGGTCGAAATATGTTTAATAAGTCCTTACAGATTTATTATGTTCATATATATCTGAATCTCATTATATGCTGGATGATGATATTGCGTGATGGGTTGACTCTCACGGGCAACAGTTCATGTGTGTAAAGATAGAATGCGGTTCAAGACTTATGAGTCACCGAATGATGGTTCTATTCTTCACATGGGAAATAGTCATGACCTTGGTGCATGGTCATGGTTGTGTAGATCTTAGGTTTAGTTACGGAAAATTGTAACTTTGTTTTAATGTTATTCATGTTCCTGATATAAGGAAGAACTTGGTTTCAAGTAGTGTTTTGAATAATCATGGATATAAACAAGTTATTGAATCGGATAAATTTGTTCTTTCTAAGAATGGTGTTTTTATTGGTTTTGGTTATTTATGTAATCAAATGTTCGGGCTTAATGTTTCCACTGATAATATATGCGCACTGCGTGATGTTGTTTCACTTTTGTGTCTACTTTTGATCAGACTAATTCTATCCTTTAGCATGCAAGACTTGGTCATGTACATTACAAAAGAATGCAAGATATGTCTAGGGATGGTTTAATCCCGATTTTGACATGGACCTTTGAAAAGTGTAAAACTTGCATGTTGACCAAATAACGAAACCACTTTTCGAGGGTGTTAGTCGTGAGACTAAGCTCTTGGAGCTTTATGCTGATGATACGTGTGATTTTCATGCTACTCCTTCATTGGGGAATAAGAAGTACTTTGTGACGTTTATTGATGATGCTTCTAGATTTTGTTATGTTTATTTATTACATACAAAGGATGAAGCATTAGATAAATTCAAAGTGTTTAAAAGCGGTTGAATTACAACTTGGTTCTTTGATCAATTAAGGGCTGATGGGGAGGTGAGTACATGGATACTCACGTATTTTCGATCTGTTGGAATAATCCATGAAAGCTTGTGCCCTTATACTCCTCCCAGAAAATGGTATTTACGAAAGGAAAAAGCGAGTCTTTGAAGGAAATGGTTAATTCCATGTTGTCCTATTCAGGGGGTGAAGTCGAGGTTACGGGGTGAAGCTATGTAAACAGCTTGCTATTTATTAAATAGGGTTCCCAACAAAAGGAACAAGGTTACCCCTTATGAACTCTGGACTAAAAGGAAACCCAACTGAAAACTATCTCAAGGTGCAGGGTTGTAAATTTTGTAAGACTCTCACGATCCAAAGCAAAAGACTTTGGGTGAAAGAGGCATTGCGCATCTTTGTTGGATATGCGGAGCATTCCAAGGCTTTTAGGTTCTATGTTATTGAACCTAATGAACATGTTTCAATTAACTCTATAATTGAATCAAGGGATGCAACTTTTGATGAGAATAGATTCATAGGTCCCCTAGACCAAGTCAGAGAATTCCTAATGGAACTCATGACACTGGTGTATCAGAGGTCCTTGATGATAAACCATCGGTGGTCACTGATGAGGTTTTGGTTCAACAACCTGAACCTATGCTTAGAAAAATCAAAAGGGTTAGGACTCCAAAGTCATTTGGACCTAAGTTTCAACTATACTTAGTTGAAGGTACAAGGGATGAGGTCTCAGACCAATACTCCTATTGCTTCATTGTTGAGGATGATCCCAAGACATTTGAAGAAGCAATGAAGTCCGAACATTGCCTTTACGGAAAAAGCAATCAATGATGAGATAGATTCCATCATGGGCAACAACACTTGGGTGTTGGTTGATCTACCACCGGGTTGCAAACCTGCGGGTTGCAAATGGATTATCAAAAGGAAAATGAAGGTAGATGGAACTATTGAAAAGTTCAAGGCTAGATTAGTTATTCGGGCTTTAAACAAAAGTGGGGATAGACTATTTTGATACTTATGCCCCTTGTGGCTCGTATGTCGATACCATAAGGCTGGCGATTGCTTTGGCATCTATTCTGTCTGGTTATTCATCGGATGGATGTGAAAGGACTTTCTTGAATGGTGAATTGGAAGAGGAGGTTTACATGAACCAACCTCGGGCTTCATCATGCACGGAAATGAAAACAAGGTGTGTAAAGTGATTAAGTCTCTTTATGGGTGAAGGCAGGCACCTAAGCAATGGCATCAAAAATTTGATGAAGTGGTTTTGTCTAGTGGTTATGTTCTTAACCAAGGTGACAAATGTGTATATAGCAAATTTGATGAATCCGGTAAAGGAGTCATCATTTGTCTATATGTTGATGACATGTTGATCTTTGGCATGACCAAAATCGGAGTTGACTGATAAAGGAATTTTTGTCATCAAGGTTCTCCATGAAGGACATGGGGGAGGCCGATGTTATCCTTGGTATAAGGATTAAACATGAAAGTAAAAGAATTTCTATCTCTCGGTCTCATTATATTGAGAAGGTCTTTGAGGAAATTCAATTACTTTGATTGTACTCAGTGAGTACACCTATGGATACTTATTGAGAAGCTGCTAACCATGGCAAGACATCTCAACGAGTATTCTAGGGTAATTGGTACTTTGATGTATGCCATGACTTGTACAAGACGATATTGGTTTTGCGGATTGGGAAAATTGAGCGGTATACTAGCAACCCTAGTGCTCATCACCTCAAGCAGTTCAAAGTACTTGAAGTATTTGAAGAGAACTATGGATTATAGTCTCTCATATCTGGAGTTACCCATCGGTGTTGGAAGGTTACAGCGATGCAAGTTGGATCGATAACATTTGAAGACAATTACCGGTGGTACGGTATTCCTACTTGGTAGAGGTGCAATTTCTTGGGCATCCAAGAAGCAAACTTGCATCACCAGTTCAACAATGGAATCACGAATTTGTGGCTCTAGCATTTCTTGGTAAAGAAGTTTGAATGGTTGAAAAAACTTGCTTCTTGAGATTCCATTGTGGCCTAAACCTATAGCACCTATTTCTATCCGGTGTGATAGTGCAACTACATTGGCTAAGGCTTATAGCCGGATGTACAATGGTAAGTCTAGACACTTAGGTGTCAGGCATAGCATGATTCGTGAGCTTATCATGAATGGGGTGGTATCTATAGAGTTTGTTAGATCTCAACAAAACTTAGCTGATCACTTGGCGAAGGGATTAGCTAGAGACTTGGTTATAAAGTCTGCTAAAGGGATGGGTTTAAGTCCAACTTAGTCCTTGAATGCTAGGACACTTGACTCCCTCTTGAGGAAACTTGGGGCTGAGTTCAATGTGGAAAATTGAACATTGATTAATTTGGAGCACATGTTTTATATACATCCCAAGGTTGTGCTCGGAACCTGCTTTGAAGAGGAGGATGAAGTCTTTACTTCTTAATGGTTAATTTCTTTGAAAAAGTGCTTGGCGGGAGCATGACTAAAGAGGAACCACCTATGTAAATGTTGAAGTTTTGCGCTTGAAAGCTTTTGGACTTTTAGCTTTTACAACATTTATGAATTTTGGATATGGACACATGGCTTGTATAGTGTCAGGAGCTTGTAAGTGTTTGAAAGCTTGTGTGTAGTTATCTTCAGGTATTCAAATGGGTTGAAGGGTTCAATTCTTAGAACACCATGATTCTCGAATATTTGAACGTGTAATTACTAAGATGGAAATTCAATCCTCGGGACATTTTCATTTATGCACATGTTTTGTTTAATGTTTGTTTTCATCGAGAGGAAGTGAACTAAATTTGGGGAGGATTGTTGGAAAATTTAGTACACTTGTGGGATTGGTTCACACCTGGTAATGGGTTAGGAGGTGCAGTGTACACCCATAAGGTCCATGAACACCACGAACTCTTGTAAGTGGTTTGGATTGGTAGTGCTTGGTGAAAGTCTTTTGTAGTTAACTGCTTGTGTATCGGTGTTTCCAACGGCGATACCTGCTTGATCGATGTTTCCACCGAAGTGGTGTTTCCAGCGAGTGGTGTCTCAACGATGTTGTGTTTACTTGAAGCGATGGCGTTCCAGCGGTGTAACCGCGAAAGGCACCATGAAAGTCTCGATGATAGTGCTTGCTTGTAGCGAACGTTTTGACCTATTCAGTGGCGGTTTAATGCATTATGACAGCTTTAGTGGTCATGTAACCATAGCGGCTATAATGGGGATAATTATGAGGCTATTAATAGGCCGATTAATACTCATAATTCCATTGACTAGCCAAGAGTATTTCCTATAAATAGGAGATCTGTTTTCAGATGAAAGACACAGAGAAAATACAACGCTTGAAAACACACAGAAAACCTAAACACTTATTAGCGAAAGGGTTAAAGAATTGTGCCTAATTCTCTAGCGCATTTGGTCTTATCCCAAGTAGATATTCGTGATACCCGGGCATTAGGGTCGAATAGTTTACTTTGGAAAGTGATCACACGATTCAAGTGATATCCAGGTAACCACCAGTGGTATTTATTCTCTAACAGTTTGTTTCATTTCTGCTGAACAGTTGAGCAATTCTGCTGAAGTTGATTATCTTCAACCTGCCTTGGGACGAATAACCACCAACATAGATGAGGGGTTATGGATCTTGCAAGGCTAGGAGTCTCCACCCTCCGTATGTTCACTCATACAATACAACAAACCGTATGCAATCAAGAAAAATTGACGATGGAATGGCAATTTTGTATGTTAACTCACATTTTGAGTCCTGTCGCCATACACTTGGTCGAACATTAGCCACAATATTAAGTTTTTGCAACCATGTCCTGTTATCCTTAACCAAATGAATGTTATCCTTAACCAAATACAAAGTGGACACCTCATTGGGCAGTACTCGTTAGGTTATGTGTTAGTTGCTTGGTCTCCAAGCAACCGTATTAGTATATATACATATACAATCTAATATACAATTACAATTACAATAATACAATACCTTTGAGGTTTATTAACAATTTATAAGATTGTACTCTTAAAAGATACACTTGACGTGACTTTCAACTTGTTTGACCCATTCGACTCATTTGATGTGTTCCTCTTTTAGCTAAACTTGATTTGAACCATAGGACCCATTTCAGATATGAAAAAGTCAAGACCCGTTTATAAGTAAATAGGTTGAAATTGCCACCTATTATGTAGATGATTCTATAGAAGCGGCACAAATGACATAAATTTGCTATAAAATCAAAAGAATTTTGAACCAAAAAGTTCAAAGTGGATACCGAAAGGGATGAACTAAGCAAAGTGAGAAAATCACAACCACAAACTCCCATCTAAGATAACTTGTTTAGAAGTACAGTTATGGATCTATAGATAAATTTTCTATGTTATGTGTGGATTACATACCCAGCCACCGACAAAGTGGGATTTTACCGTAGCAAGACCTTTTCATGATGAGAAATTATGTTCTTTTCTTCATTGGGTATTTCAGCATAACTATAACAACATAAATAATAAATTAGTTTGGTTTTATTGCAAGGATGTGATGATATGAAAGGATCCGCGGAGATTAGAGTTGGCAAGATGGCGGGTCAAAATGGGTTCGGATTAAAAAGGATCAAAATTGGTTTGCTTCATAAGAGTGTCAAATCATATTAAAGTCCATAAGAGTGCCAATGTGTTCAGGTTCAAACAGGTGGTTAGATCAGACGGGGGACCTACAAAAACTTGACGTGAGTTTCAACCTGTTTGACCCATTCGACCCATCAGATGTGTACCTCTTTTAGCTAAACTTGCTTTGAGCCATAGGACCCATTTCAGATATAAAAAATCCAAGACCCGCTTATAAGTAAATTTGTCGAAATTGCTACCTAGATGATCCTATAGAAACAAAGATGGCCTTACGTTTGATCATAACCATCAGGTTAAAAGACTGGATGCCATCCAAAGTCATTCGGTTCTCTTGCAGGAACGATCTTCCCCTGTAAGGGTACATTGTTTGTAAAATTATTTAAAATGCCAATCAATCAAAGCCTAGTACGTTCATTCATAGGTACATGCAGATCACAGTTTAAACCATTTGAAATAGTAGGAAACAAAGTGAATAATATAAAGCATATCGGGGTCTTTCCCAGAAACGTAATGGGTTCATGATTAGGCCCAATAGCAAGAGAATATACGCACAAAGCATAGGCAGATTTATCCTCATAAGCCATCAACATATTGCTTAGACCTACAAACGCAATTGAAGTACTTAATTAACATTATATTTCTTATAGTTTAACATCAACCTAAATATTACATAAATATTATTATATGTACCTTCATGACCAAGCTTATGCAGAAACCACTTGCTATAGATCAGCATTTGCCATACGGTAACACACATGAGAAAGCAAAATCAATAAATTCAAAACATACCAAATTTCATGCATGACAAAGATATTCATTTTGAGTTATTCAAAAAGTGTCACAACAGTCAAGTGTTATGTCCTAAAGTTGCAAGTGGTTAGAAAGTCTTTGCAGTTTGGAACGTGAAATGTAAGTCCATCTATAATTCTTATTTACTTTACTTTATGATTACGAAAAACGGTTTAAAGTCAATAAAAAACTAGCATTTTTCACCGACAAAAGAGATGAAATACACTTTCACTGTTGTGTCCAATTAGCTAGCTACAACCTAGAATACTAACCCGTTCATAAGCTAAAGGTAAAAACACATTATGCATATATAGCATAAACCATGATGCAAATAATGTGGCATCGCAACTCACAATCTTACAAGAGATGCCTTAATATAAACATATTGAGGAAAGTTCAAATGTCACAATAATCAGCTTTGTGGGGTTCAACTATCTGATTTTGATGAAACTCTGAGGAGAATATTAAAAGTAGATAAGTAGTTGCTGTAACAAAACTGATGTATTTCGGTAGCTTTTTCTCAATTACGTAACTTCAATGACTCCATTTCTGCTAATTATTCTAAGTCTATAAGAAGATTATATAAACAAGATTTGAATGAAACAATGAATGATTTAACTGGTGACCTAATGATCCTATGAGAGACAGTTTGACAGGAAGCCGTCAAACATGAAAAAAAGGAAGTGCAGCAAGGAAACGTACATGTAAGGCCCTGCAAAAAAAATGAATGTTTTGCTTAATCAAAGATTTTTCCACCCAAATGTAAGATTGAAAAATGAACTGCACAAACTAGGATTGTCAACAAACACAAACACGACTTATTTTCGTTCGTTTTGGTTTCACAAAACAAAATACAAACACATTAAAGAGCATGTTTTGTTCTGTTCGTGTTTGTTCTTTAAGATAGTAAACTAGCTAGTAACAGATATGAGCAAACTCGAGCGCGGACAGGATCACAAATAGATAACACTAGAATATGATGAAACCTTGCAATTCCGGGACAATTTCAAAAACCAATCAAACAATTAATAAAAAAAAAAATATTTAATTATTAAATGAATAATAACATACATACATTGACCCAAAATAAGTTTAACTTCAACACACCCCCACTCGCCACCACGATCACACACACCGCCACCAGTCCGCCACCATTTTACAGTTGACTTTTTGTTTATTTGTTGTTGTGTAATGGGATTGTATAAAGCTTTTGTATTGTAAGTTAAATAGATGTAGGTAGATACAAATCAAGTGACATGAGCTAGTACGCTGGTAACTGAAGTGCAACTTACATATAAAGTCTATGGTTCAATTCCATGCATTTTCGTTCATGTTTTTATTACTATTCTTTTTAATAAATTATGTTTTGCTGTCTTTTTAATAAATTATGTTTTCCCTATCATTTGTAGCTATATACGACTTTCTTCTTTTGTATACTAGTAGATGCATGAATTTAGGGCTTTTTGTCAAACGGGTCGTTGAATTGTATAAACTTTTGCTATGTACTTTGCTTGATTGCTTTTACACGTGTCTGCATAATCAAACAAGTTATGCGTGATCTTTTCAGTGAGCTTATTCTGGGCCTCTGGCTGAAAAACAAATGATTCATGCTTGAATTATTGCTTGTTACATTTATTTAAACTATCAAAATAGCACTGAAGCTTGAACAATGATAGAAACGGCTCTAAAGGATAGATGTCTTGTAAACCTATGTTTGAAACTGATGGCTATTTTGGTATAGACACATTTTTTTATAACGTCCTAAAACAGAATACAGCTATTTTGATAGAAATCCCACCAAAATATTCAAGCTGAGTGCTGAAAGCTATGAATTCCAAAGTATTCAAACCAAGTCCTGAAAACCATAGAACAGATGATCAACTACTGAACATCAGCACCAGGATTCCATACAATCATCTTGTCTTGAGTGACCAGCCTCCTTTGAATGGCAAGCCATAGAACAAATGAATGACTAGGTACACATCGGGAATACCATACCACAGAACACCATGGATCAGTTGGCACTTGTTCCATACAATCTTGCCAAACTTGCTTAGTAACAAAATATTTAGTTCTCACATCATTGCATTTTCACACAGTATAGTCTTTATCACTATTCTGTAATAAAGGAACTTGAATGCTATTTAGAACAAGAAATAATGCCATCCAATTAGTTAGTCATTTCCATCTTTCATTTTCTTCGTTGGGCATTTCAGCATATCTACAACATGATATAATACTTTTTTGGTCAGATATTTGAGATCTATGCGAGTATGAGGATCTAAATTGGATATTATAAATGGCAAGATAAGCGGGTTAGGTAACAAGTTAACATGGCTTCAGGTGGACACGGGTCATATTTTGGTCTATGTCGGGTCAGAATGGGTTGACATGAAAACACTTTTTGTCCAATTTCTAAATTTTCTTACATGCGATTCTTGTGTTAGTAATGAATTACAAAAATAGTCTAAAACTTCAGTTAATACTATTAGAAGGTTGTGTGCATTAAAATCAGACTTTGGCCACCTAAAACTGAAAGACCCGTTTGACCCGTTTTCATTTAGGGAATACTACGTACTAATTCGACCCATTGTACCCATTTGAGATATTGTCATCCCAAATTGACACATTCCTAGTGACAAGATGATTATATAGAAATAGATGAAAGGACAGGATTACGTTTGATCGTAACCATCAGGTTGGAACTTGGAAGACTGGGTCCCATCCAAAGTCGTCTGATCTGCTTGCAGGAACAATTTCCCCCTGAAAGTGTAAGTATCGTGTTAAATTATTTGTAAAAACTAAGAAAAACAGTGGATAAGTTAACGCATACCGGGGTCTTTCCCAAACGTAATGGGTTCTTGATCTGGCCCGATAGCAAAAGAAAATATACACATAGCATAGACAGATTTATCCTCATACACCATATCAATATATTGTTCAGACCTGCACATGCAATATAAGTACTAAACAAACATTATATTTTTAGGTTCTATGTCAAGATATATTGAAACCTATGGGACTGTTGTTTTGTTATAAAATTTATGTGGTGAGTTTAGTAATGTGTGAACTTTAACTTGTTTTTCATTTTCGTGAAACATCATTTTTTATCTGTATTTTCGCTAACTAGATAACTGTCTTTAGATCATTTTCCATTTTTTTCATCATTGGTATGTTCCAAGATAACAAAAGTTACAAATTAAATTATGTTGATGTCACACTATGATATCTGCATACTGGGCATATGGTATATTTAACTTCATCACCCTATCTCAAAAGGTGCCATTCAAACTCATCCAGATGTTTAACGACATCCATGTGACTATAAAAGAGCTTGTTGAATCGAGTCCCTCTTGATTGCATTCATTTCTAGCGATGACAGAGTGACAACTTTGTCATACGAGTGTATAACTCAATCAATCACTAGGAACCAACGTATGCGATCCACCAGAAATATCCAAAACGGATAGATGTGTCGCACTCACAAGTCAGCACGAAACCCCACATAGTTTTGAGTCATGTTCACCTAAACCAAACTATTGAAGTTTCCAAAAGAATACTCGATCAGTCACATAAAATAGCTAGTTGAATTATTTCACAAATGTTCTCCTAAAAGGCTTGTATTAAGCTACTTGTAGAGTAGAACACTACAATTGCCATATAATATTTGCATAATGGGCATATGGTATATTTAGCTTCATCACGCTATCTTTTAAGCAATTCACTCATGCAAAAGGTGCCATTCAAACTGATCCAGAAGTTTAACGACATCCATGTGACTATAAATTGAGGGCTTTGAGGCGACTCGAGTCCCTCTTGATTGCATTCATTTCTAGCGATGACAAAGTGACAACTTTGTCATACGAGTGTATAACTCAATCAATCACTAGGTACCAACGTATGCGATCCACCAGAATTATCCAAAACGGATAGATGTGTCGCACTCACTAGTGTCACCAAAGATTTTTCATGAGTCTAGTTTTCATTATATATATTACAAGATGCCAACGGATGTGTTTATCACTCACACAAAAAAATTTACTAATAGGATATGGAAAGTATATTTAACATATAAAAAGCTTAAACTAAACTACTTGCAACGTTGAATAATTAATTAACTTCATGTTATGCATGAAATTCAAGAAACACAAAACAAGGTGCATTATCGACACTTTTTCAAAGAAAAAAGCACGTAAAATATGAGAGTAAACCCATTTGATCTATGGAAAATGATTTATAGAAAATTAGACGTCATAAGGCAGTTTACCAACTTAAATAAACCGGGTTAAATTCCAGTAGTGACAGGTCATTCAGGTCATGCACCCCTTTGATAAACCTACGAGCAGCAGAGGCTTTTACGCAATCAAATATCTTATCTGAACCGATTCAGAAAAATAAAAATTTAAGAAGAATTGAACGGGTTCAAATAGTTTCCTTCAATATTTTTCTTACCAATAATCATCTTTGTCTTGCCAATAATCAAATTTTTAAACAAATTTGAACCGATTCAGAAAAATGAAAATCTAAAATTTTTAAAAATTATTGACTTCACTTACTGATGACGGATTTTTCTACAACTTCTTTGTTGTGAATGTTTTTATTATGGTGATTGGATTTGATTATGTGTTAGATCTTATAAAAAGAAATCATTATATTGCGGCTATTATAAATAGTTTAAAACGATCATCAGATTGTTCCTACAATTTATGAATAAAACGATCCTACATTAACCCATATCTTTTTGATATTTGTAAGATTGAATAATCCTACCACGACTTTAATAACCTTGGTTCTATTGTTTTTAATCATCTACCAATAAAAAGTGTCACGATAAAGTTGAAACAATACACTTGTGATTTAATAGCATCGAGTAATGTATCTTCAGGACTTGTTGAATAAGCATTGTGAGTTGTAGGTACTTTAAGGAAGGGTCGTTGAATAGGTTTAATGCAATAAGCTATTTGGTTTTACAATCAACCTATGTATAAGTAGCTCATTTGATTACTGTAAGAACTAAAGAATCTGCACTCTGTATGCCGTGAATGGGGAATTTTTCAGGCTACCTATAGCATTTCTAAGTAGCTTAGATTTGTGTTCCTATCGCTATTGTAGATAACTAGAAGTTCGATTAATTTGCTTTTGGTTAATCATCGAGTTGACAAATTGTTAGTGTAAAATTTGAAGGAGTTGATAAAATATGTCCATATTCTTGCAGAAGAGAAGTTAAGGTACAAGTTGAAAGCGGGTGAATATGAAGGTCATGTTCAGATCCTACTCCATGCTCAAGATCAAAAAAGTCGAATGGGCTGATCGATTCTATTTGATCACCATTAATCAGGTCCCTCTCTATTTCTTTTGGTGTTGTCATTTTTATTTATAATATAGAGCTTTAATAGTTATGTATACTTGTGACCCATGTTTAATAAGTAATATAATATGTTTAAAACTTATGTGAACATATATTATTTCTTCGACAACACAAGAAATGTGTAATTGAAACCATCAAAGTTGGATAAAAATTATAGAAACATCCATCCAAAAAAGACAATGTTTGCCTTTTATTATATAAAAATATCATCAAAATACTTTGTTGAAACATGAAAACCATTGTTAATTGTTGAATGTAAACATGTTATGTTTTTCAAAAAATGTAAGGTCTCACGTGTAATATTTTATTTTGTGTAGGGACCGCGATTGTTAATGTAGGAACGGGAACGTTGCTCGATATCAGCCTCATAAGAGGAGTTGTTGGCACTCTTACGATCACACTGCTCGTAAGCAAATTGGAGTCGCAACTGCTACCATGTGGTAATCTACTTCATTACTTCTATTGCTACCAATGTGAAAAGAACCAAGTGTAAAGAGAAGATCTTTAAATTTTGATTGCACTTAAATTATTAAATTAAATATGTTTGTCGGGAGAAACTATACTTGAGCCATAATGAAATTGCTTAAATGGATGGACTATTAGCCTTTGTGAATCTCCAGGTCTTGGATATTTGGCTTCGTGTCTTCAAAAGAAGAGTCCGTATGTAACATATGTGTAGATTTGCATTAAGAATAACTTTCGGCTAATTTGATCTTTCACTTATTAATTGACATTGTAGTTTTACCCATTGTAGGTAAAAGACATGCCAAATCCCATTCAAAAGTAACATAGACCAAAGAGGTGGCCTTTGTATTGGTACAAGGTTACAAATTGCGAGAATGGGGTCAATAACATTGAGGCAAAGATCATATCCGATGGTAAATTAGGGACAGTTTGTCGCTATTCCTCGCATGAATATTAGTCCGGCCGATAACAAGATGTCTCATCGGCTGAACATGACACAATTTTCGATATGTATTTTTTTTGCCATGATAATTAACAAAAGTAAAGGGAAAACTTTATCTAAGGTTAACTATTTTACAAATGACATATTACGTTAACTATTTATCTTTTATTATTATACATATTACGTTATCTATGTTACTTTATTTATTTTTCAGCATTATACATTTAGCGTATTAAATTCTTACATCATGTTTGTCCTACATTTTTATGTTTAATAATAAAACTTTTAGCTAGCCGGCCAACGGCCGAGCCTAGTTTATGAATAAAACGATCCTACATTAACCCATATCTCTTTGATATTTGTAAGATTGAATAATCCTACGATCAAGACCACGACTTTAACAACCTTGGTTCTGTTGTTTTTAACCATATACCAATAAAAAGTGTCGTGATAATTTGAAACAATACACCTATGATTTATTGCAACGAGTGATGTATCTTCAGGTCTTGTTGAATAAGCATTGTGAATTGTAGTACTTTAGGAAGGGTCATTGAATAAGTTTATTCATTACCCTTAGGGTGCGTTTGGTAGAGAGAAATTCAGAGAAAAAAAATAAAGTAGAGAATAAAATCTCAGAGAATAGAAATCAGTTGAGAATTTTGTTCAATTCTAATGTTTGGTAACAACAGAGACTTGACCCGAGAAATGAAAAAAATTTTATTTAAAAAAAAAATTCAAATTTAAAAAAAAAAAAAAAAAACTTATTTAAAAAAAAATATATTTTAAAAAAAATAATATTTTAAAAATAATTTTGAAAAAAAATGTATTTATTTAAAAAAAACTTATTTATTTTAAAAAATGTATGTATTTATTTAAAAAAAAAAATTTTAAAAATTTTGTAAAAAAATGTATTTATTTAAAAAAAAAAAAAATTTAAAAAAATATATATTTTTTTTAAATATATTTTTTTTAAATGTAAAAAAAAACATTTTTTCAAAAAAATTAATCCATTTCTCCAATTTCTCCACAAAATTAAAGGAAATGGAGCTCCTTAAATTACACTAGCCAACTCTCTCCATTTCCTCCACCAAAATCTCATTTCCATTTCTCTCCATTCATTTCTCTCTACCAAAATGAGAAATGAGCTCATTTCCATTTCTCTCCATTCATTTCTCTCTACCACACACCCTTAGGGGTTTCTAGAACTTTTCCGACCTCTAATTTTCATTTTAGTCATTCTCTTTTACATTTAACGATCGTTAGTCAATTTCCGTTAATTACTTTAACGCTCGTTAGTCGTTATTGTGTATTTAATAATTAAATATAACTTTTATATTAAATTACTTAATTACTATTTTTTCATACGCAAAGTGTGCAATCCTGTGGTCTCGAGTTCGATTCTAGACAGACACATATTAAATATCGTCCATAAAACTAATATTTTCCTCAACCGCAACCAAACAAAAAAGGAATGATGTGAGAGTACATCTACATAAAGAACGGTGACTCCGGTTGCTGCCATTCACTTAATAACCGTTTTTAAACAATGGCACTACTATGTAAGTAGCTTCAAAGTATAACGTTAACGCTCTATAGTAAAAAGATAAATGGTATATAGAAACGCAAGAGAAGACATGTACAGTAAAACATCTATAAATTAGTGATTTTGGGACCGAGATATTTTATTAATTTAGCGATATATTATTATATCGACAAATCAATAATTTTTTAATTTAAAGAGGTTATACGTATGACTTTTAAATTTTCAATCCCAATATATATACTAGTTAGAGATTGAAAAATAAATTAGAAAAACAAGTATCAATTAACATTTTATGAATTCACATTCACAAATTAATTGAATTTGTCAAGTTCATTGTTTTTTAATAAGTAAAAAGTTAGTTTCGTTGGGACAAATTACAATTACGTATGGCCTTAATTGAATTAATTAAATTTGTACAAGTTTCAATTATGTATGGCCTTTATATTTACATGAATTTTTTTAGTAATTATTAATTTATAGTTTCTTTGAGACCACTATATATACACTATGGTTTAAAAAAAAATTATTATTTTATTATTTTATCGATTGAGATCTAAATTTGTATTGGTCTTAAGTTAGGACTGGACAAATTATTAGTTTTATCGAGGTTATTAATTTAGTGAGTATTAATTTATTGAGTTTTTGCTATAGGTATGTACATTATTTGAAAACAACCGGTCCAAATTTGCATCCCACATAGGTTAACGAATTGAAATATTTGTTGTTTATACACTAAAGCGAATAAGGAACAAACATGCACTACAAGATAAATGCCATTTAGTGACTGAAAAAAAGTGTCACAAAAAGCATAAAATCAGTCATTAAAGACATTTTGGTCTTCTCCCACTGAAAGAAAAAGCGACACTAGAAGCACCATCACTAAAAGTCTTTTTTGACGCTTAATATCAGTCACAAAAGGTCTATTACATTTTGTGTCTGATTGTTATGTGTCACTATATGTTCCAAAAGAAAAACTTAAAACTATTTAATAGTGACTGAATTATTCAGTCACTAAAAGTCTTGAACAATCATTTTCCATTTCCACTGCATTTTTCCCATTTCTACTAGTGTACTAAACATTAGTCTGGTAACCAATTTACGAAAGCCTCCGAGGTGACATCTGCTAATGACCCCTTTTATGTTTAACACGCCAAATCACGAAACAAAAACTTAGTATAGCATAATCCAAAATTTGACCAAAATACATCATGGTAAACATGTTTCAGGAACTCGAAAATCTAAATTCCTACCAAGAACCTACACCACCGGCTGTCGGGATCTGAAAAGCAGCAAAATTCCAGAAAGTCTTTAAAGAGTACAGCTGAGAAATGATATAGAAATACTATATCATTTCGTTTGTAGTGATGTACGTCAATAGAAATACTATGTTTTCATGTACATGATTGTGGACACAGTTAATTATTTAAAAAAAAAAAAAAAGGCCTTGTCTCCAACTAGGTACGAGAAAATAAGTATATAATTCTTGATTTTTTTCAGTATTCTCGTACTAGAATTTGAATATAATTTGTGAATTGTGTATAATGTATTTCATGGGTCGTTGAATAAGTTTAATGCAAGAAGCTATTTGGTTTTACAATCAGCCTATGCATAAGTAGCTCATTTGTGTCAAATAAGTTGTTGTGCATGACCCAATATGGAAGAGCTTATTTAGCTTTTAAAACCAAATAAGCACAAACTCTTTTAATAAGCTACCTATCTCATACCTCGCTCGAGTTTTTTCTAAAATAGGAGTATCATTTAATCTGCATTCTACCTCCCTCATACACCGCTCCGGCATACTATTGTTGTTGTCTTTTAATAAGCTAACCGAACGACCCTTGTTGTTTATGACTAGTTAGTATGTTCATTTCCGAACACAAGATATACATAATGCACACAACATCCCTCACCCTCGTAACCTTTCTATACATCGGTTCTAGTTAAACTTGTTTATCATTCAATCAGCTTCACTATAAGTTCATAAATACCTGATGGATCACTTTCTTTTGTGTAACCCATACTTTTTTTTTTTTGAACGACAATTGTGGCTACATGTCTCCTAGCCTAGAAGGCATAGCGAGCCCACACAACCAGGTTGGGTCCAGTCCAGAAGGCAATGGCACCCTTCCCTTTATGCACGCGGGAAGTAACCCCTATCGCCCTAGACAAGACTCGAACTTGAGACCTTGCCTAAGAGAGTAAAACCTCCATACCGCTCATGTCTGGAAATAAGTTGAGAGCAGGAACTGAAACCACACGCAATTCGCGATTGCAAATATAATCATTGGGAAAAAAATGAAGCTCAAATTGCCTTGATTTCATCTCGTTTAAGAGATGTAGTGCAATGGACCCAACCAATGCCTAGGCGTATCATCACAGCTAAAGCGCACCAGCACGGATTGAAACACGGTGCGTAGGGTGGCAAGGTACTATTCTACCACTCGACCAATGGTGCCTTGTTGTTAAATATTCATCTGAATTTTCTTAAAATGTCTATTTGACAACGAAAGAAAAACACATATTGTGGTGAAGTTGCTTTGCTTTTTTTAAACGTGAGATGTTGATTTATAAAAAAAGAACAAGTAGAATCATGTTTTATTGTAAGCTACTTAGAGCATTAGCGCGAAGCGTGACGTGGCGACATGACCAAGTTTCACGTCGTAGCAGCCAAAGCGAAACTTTTACGTTGATAAACCGTGGCATAAGTCGACACAAAATATAAAAATATTTATATATTTATATTCTATTTCATATATTTTGAGTTTACAAAAAGACGTGACATAAGGCATGGCATAACGACATGACCAAATCTCACGTTTTTGCTAAGCCTTTGTGCCGCCATGGGCCGCCATTTAGAACCAAGGTTAATTGTCTCAAGCACTTCTAGCTACACTTAACTGCAAGCACTTCTAGCTACACGCACTTCTAGCTACACTTAACTGCAATAGTTTATTATGTACGTCTACTTGTTTAATTAACTTAACATACGTTTCAATTAAATTAACTAAACACATGAGTCGATGTTTATTAAGATCATGCGATTGAATTTGTAAGATCTATCTTAATCAGGGACGAAGCCACGAACAATAATGACCGGGTGCACAAATTTATTTTAACCGCAATATAATAGAGTTTAAGATGCTAACTAAATAATACTAAAAACACATTTCGATGAACCGGGGTTATTTAACATACATTTGAGAAAAATCGATGTTTTTCCTAAAAATTAACACTATATCGAAAAAATCCAAAGGTATCCCGAACACCCACGGGACCCCTGGCTCCGTCCCTGATCTTAATATTGTTAGAGTGTTCAATTTAATAAATTAATCACGACTCAAATTCATAATCAAATTTATTGAATTACTCATAAGCTCACTTTCTTATCTTGTAAACTATAAATTTGTAAATTTGTACTTTTACATTATAAATTTGGTAATTAAATTACTTATAATCAAAGTCATACAACTTTTCAGATTTATAAATTTGTACTAACTTAATTATATGTTAACTTAGTTATGATACTCTATATAGTAATTTAAAAAATATACATATATCAAATGAAAAGCTACCACGTTTTTCTTAAAGTATGTGTAAATCATATTTTTCACCTCTCTTACGCATCCAGTTTTCCCAATCTTTTGCACCATCATCAAAAATAGTTGACAATCATCGAAAACCGTAATCTATCACTACCAAATCTCAAGAAACTAAAACATATTTTAATTTATCTTAAGATTAGGGCTATTGATCTATCACTACCATGTAAAGTTTGTATTCCTTGAATAGAATCTGATACACGATATGCTATATGTGCTATCTAAATACATGTAACCTTGGGCCAATACAAGACACACTAATAATCATTTGTCCAAGCCCATAAATGTGAACTGGTAACAATATTCACTCATACGATACAGTAAACCGTATGTATGGATTGATGATAATGAGTTACAATCATATAGTATATAAATACATTAATGGGCCTACTAAACACAATAACCAAACTAATAAGTGGGCCGGTGAAGGATTGTAAATATATCCGCTAATAGCCTCTCACAGTTTGAGCGGGAGAAGTACGAACACTTAAACTGGAGCGAAAATCACTAAACAATGTCGTAGGCAATCCTTTGGTGAAGATAGCTGCATACCGATAACGAGATGGAACATGAAGAATACGTACATGACTAGTGGCTACTAAATCACGAATAAAGTGAATGTCAATCTTAATATGATTCGTACGTTGATGCTGCAGGGGATTAGAAGAGAGATTTACAACACTCACGTTATCACAATAAACAATCATAGCAGTAGAAAGTGGTGTATGGAGCTCACGTAATAAATTACGTAACCAGCAGGTCTCTGCAACAACATTGACAACACCCCTATACTCAGGATCTGCACTAGATCGAGAAAGCGTGAACTAGAGCTTGAGGACCAGGAGAGAAGATTGTTGCCAATTAAAAAACAATAACCAGAGTTGGAGCGACGTGTAGTAGGACAGCCAACCCAGTCTGCATCTGAATAAGCAATCAGAAATGATGTCGATGTCAAATAAAGATGTAACCCAAAGTCTAAGGTCCCCCGAATACAACAAAAAATCCTCTTGAGAGCAGAGAAATGGGGCTCCCGAGGATCATGCATAAAAATAAAAACCTGCTAAACAACATAAGATATATCCGGTCTAGTAAACGTAAGATACTGTAAGGCACCCGCAAGAGGACGATACAAAGTGGGGTCAAAAACAGGATCACCATCCGCTGCAAGTTTGGTGTCTGTATCAACTGGAGTCCGACAAGGGTTACACGTACTCATACTAGCATCCTCAAGAACCTCAGTGGCATACTTCGATTAAGAAAGAAACATCCCCGAAGTATTACGCGTCACAGAAATGCCCAAAAATTAATTAAGACGGCCAAGGTCAGTCATGGAAAACTTTGCATGAAGAGAAGCAATAACCTTCTGTAGAAAAATGGACAAAGATGCGGTCAAAACTATATCATCAACATATAACAATAAATAAGCGAGCTCGAATCCACACGATAAATAAAAGCGGAGTCACATCGAATGTGGTGGAACCCAACAGGAGTAGCATACGCAACAAACCTCTGAAACCCTACAAAACTCAAACATGATCGGGATGTCAAGGATCCCGAAAACTAGGAGGTTGATGCATATAAACAGTCTCAGATATAAACCCATGCAGAAAAGCATTCTTGACATGAAGATGAGTAATTTAACTCATCTATGTTTAGTTTCACATGAACAATGTTGTTGATGTTGTGCACTGTGTATAGTTTTTCAACGAGGGTAAGTGTAGGAGGTGGTGGTGGAGGCATGTCATTAGTCATGCTTGCTGTGTAGATGATAGAAGTGGTGACAGTTTAGTGTAGTTAGGGTTTAAAGGATTGTATGGCTTACTGATACCATGTAAACCGTATGTATTGATTGATGCTAATGAGTTACAATCGTATAGTATATAAATACATTAATGGGCCTGCTAAACACAATAACCAAACTAATGAGTGGGTCAGTGAAGGCCTGTGAATATATCTGCTAATAGATACAAAGTATTTGTCTTGCAATTGTTCTATGATAAATAGATGAAGGAATAGAAAATCATGTATGGAGGGTGGTTCATTTGGTAAATGGAGTGTATTCTAACTTGTAGGCCTAGGTTCAATTCTCACATGGATCAATCTCTATGTTTTTTCATTTTAGAAATCATGTATTTTATCTTTTCATTTCCATTAGATATCATTTGATTTGTTTTTATTAAATATACAAATTGGTGAATAATTATGTGTTAGCGTTGTTTTTCGTTTCCTTTATTATTCGGCTATTCGTTATTGTGAGTGTACGATCCCACCATATATTCATTGCACATTATAGCAATTAGATAGGTTCGCCATTTTTATTCAAAATTTCATTGACACCACAAAAGAATTGTTGTGTACTCTATAACCGTTTTTAAACACTATATAAACAATTAAATGGTGTACACAAATGCAAGAGTCAGCATGTAGGTGTGTACTTTTTTAATAAAGACCACCGAACTTTAATTGCATCCCACATAGATTAAAGAGGGGAAATCTTTCTTGTTTATATCCTATAGTGAATGAGCAACACACGTGTCAATAACAATACAAGGTTTTTAGGTTCATGGTAGCCAACAGAGCTGATTGTAAAACGTAAATAACTAAAACTTAGTGGTTAACTTGAATCTGGAAATAAGTATAAGTTCTTGACTTTTTATGTTGACCATGCGGATTTACAGATGACTATTTGTTTGTTTTTGTTTTATGGCTAGTATAAGTTAAATAGATGTAGAAAGATGTGAGTCATGTGTTACGAGGTAGTGTGTTGGTAAATGAAGTTTAACTTACTCGTAAAAAACATGTTTTTCTATCCTTTTCATTTTCATTTCTGAAAAAACTTCATATGAGTTGTTTTAAACTAATAAATGTACAAAACTATCTGACCGTCTTATATTTTTATCTGCCTATTTACTAAGGGCTCTATTGCACAACTCAGTCATGCATAAGGTGTCATTCAAACTTCCTTCAAAAGGTGAAGATCGGTGGGATCACCCTGGTCCCATGCATCCAAAGGATGCCAACCGGACCCTCCCCCAAGGACCCGGCCCCAGGCAATGAGTACCTGTCCCAATGGTGATCTTTATCAGAGTTGGGCTTTGAACCCTAGCCATTTTCTTCAATAGGCCCTCGCTGACCAGTCAATCTGAGCATTTGCGGTGGGGGGATGGTACCAAATGATCTTTAGTGCCATGGAAGAGGTTTGAACCCGGGTCTATTGACCCAAGCTCAAAGCTCTTACCAATGGACTAAATGATCATTGGTAGGTGTCATTCAAACTGATCCATAGATGTCATCTATGTGACTAACAAATGAGGCGACTAGGGTGATTCGAGACGACCCTCTTGGTTGCCTATGTTTTTAGAGAATTTATAACTGTACGTGTGTTACGTAAAAGTAATTAGCTTCTTTAGTAACCGCATTTTCAATTCTATTTATATGTAATCGTTGTGTTAAGTTAGTAAGAGGGAAAAATATGTTCAAAGTCTAGTTCTTGTTTATCTCTAGTTTGAGTTTTTTTCCTGCTCAAAGAGCCTTATCATCTCTGTTTCTTATGTATATATAGTAAAACCTCTTTAAATTAATACTTGATAAATTAATAACCTTGATAATATTAATAATTTGTCCGGTCTCAATATTAGATCAGTACAAATTTGGATACCAATCGATAAAATTATTAGATAATAATGTTTTTGAAACTCTGGTGTATACATATTGGTACCAACGAAACTATTAATTAATAATTACAAAAAAATCCATAATTTTTTCAATACTTTGAACCTCGTAACATTCATTAATTTCTTCAGTGCCTTGAATTTATAAAATGTTAATTGAAACTTGTTTTTCTTTTTTCTTTTTTTTTTTTTTCTTTTTTTATCTCTAATAGTATACATTGTAACTAGTATATTGGACTTAGAAATTTAAAGGTCATATGTAATACTTTAAATTAATAAATTATTAATTTAATTTATCGATATAATAATATCTCGCCAAATTAATAAAATATTCAGGTCCCAACATTATTAATTTATTGAGGTTTTACTGTATTTGGATATTGATCATCTCAAATTGGTCTCTTAGGGGGGTGGCAATGGGGCTCGGTTTGGGTTAGACATGAGCAACCCCGATCGGCATGAGCATAGCCACTCAATCGACATCAATCGGTGTGGCATCGATTTGTGGTAAATCGGTAAACAACACCGAATCGGTGGGAGTTTAGATGATGAATGTGATGGTTGTGTGTGTGTGTTTTATTGGGTGGAATGAGGTTCCTCTTTGTCATTAAAAAAAATAGATGAGGTATGGGTTAGGCATGGTTGCCACTAAAAATCTATTGTTAGGTATGAGATATGTATGAGATGAGATGGAAGGATACTATTGGTGGATGATTAAGTATGAAATATTTTGTTATGCATGGTTTCACACCAGTATGAGCCGAAAAATCTCGAGGGGGCAAATTTTTTTTACTCTAAAATAGAAAGTAAAAAAAAGGTTGTCATCGACGAAGCTTAAGGGTACCTAATTCAACCACAATATTTGTAAAAGTGAAAATTTTCCAACAAAAATTTACTAACTTTAATTGAAGAACATTATTATAAAAAAATATAATAAAAAAAAAAAAAAAAAAAAGAGAACATAATTTAAAAAAAAGGAAAAAGGCTAAAATATATAGCAAGTAGTAAAAGGAAAGACATAAAAAAAGACAACTTTTCTTTTTATGTTTATCACCCATTCACCCCACGTGATTTTACTACAAAACAAAACAAAATGTACTTTTACTTCTTCTTCTTCATATGCTCTCTCCATACTATTGTTATTTCTTTAATGGCGAATGGCATCTCCGATAAATAAAACCCCTCTTGCATCCTAAAAACTGCCTTAAAACTGTTTTAGCTTTTATTTTAGACAAGACAAACACTTTTTAAGGCGGGGCAAATTACAAAAATATCTCAAACACTCAAGAAATTTACACTACATTTTTTTTGGGTGAGGGGTCACTTGCCCACCGTGACCCCCCTTAGCTCCGCCCATGTTGCCACCCCCTTAACATGGAGACCCAAGAAGTTGATTATAAAACTGAAAAAATTAAAAACAAATTCGTTGACACTTATGTATTTGAGAATTAATATGCATTTGTAGACTTTTTAGTATATATCTTTAATTACTTTTGACAACTTTAAAATTTCAAACTGAGTGACATGTTCGACTCTTGGTTCAAGAACACACAAAAATAGTATCAAGAAACTTGTTAATACGGGGTCATCTAAATACACCAATATGATGACCCAATTATTGACTTTTTTATAAATTAATTCACCAACATGATGAGCCAATCATTTACTTTTTTATAAAATAATTCTAGGGACATGATTACTTTCATTAATGTACATTAATGAGCCAAAATAAACATTCAATGTGATTACTTTAATTAATGTACATTCTTTCTCAATTGTTTTTTTTTTTTTTTTTTTTTTTTTTACATATACATATAATTATTTTTTACTTATGTCATATACATATACGTACTTATAAGTGAACAAATAATACAAATTTTATTGAAAATGAATAATTAAAAATACAATATAAATAACGTTACATGATTACTTTGTTAGGTCAATATTTTCAGGAATACGATAATAATATTCGCGAAACACATTTTGACGACTAACATATGTGTCTTCCCATCCAGATGCATTCTCACTTTTATATGTAATCCAAAGTGGATGAGTTAACGGTAATGGAGAACCTTCGCGTAGTGTCGCTTTAATATAATGGTTACGATTCACATGAGCAATCACAATTGTCTCGTGTGGTTCCGATTGTGGTGGCCTCGACCAAAGTGGAAAATATGTGAAAGTTGATTCAAAAATCTTTCCGGAACGTGTTTCGTGGACGATTGGCTCACATATGAACTATGTCTCGAGGTTCTGGTTTAAGTCCAGAACACGCGTCACGTTCACGCGCTCCATAGTTCGAGCATGAACTGTGTCTTGGTCTTTCCTCATTCAAGTCTACCCCGAAAAGCCTGGTTGATTGACTACTTTTACTAGGATCTTGAACTTTCGGATCAACAAACTTCTTTTTTTGTTGTTTCTTCAAGCTTGGTCGTCCACGGGTATTTTTTTAACCGCGGGTTCTTTAATTAGAGTTGCACTTGGATTGCTCATACAACCTAGCTTTCTTAAAAACTCATTTTCCTCCATTGGATTGCTTGTTGAAATTTTCTTTAAAAATGTGTAAGTCATCGTCACATTGAATATCTTCATCTTCCAAGGGTTTTGTCCATGAGACATCTAGTGTCCTCCAAAAGATATCAATTGACTCCAAGGGGATATACTCACCTGCAATAAAACAATAATAATTGTTTTTAATATTTTTTGAGAAACCAAGACCTCAAAAATTAAATCAAATAATAGCAGTTATATATGGTGACCTGAAATTAAGTACGCTGTGAGTGAGTGAGTGAAGTGAGAATGATATGGGTGAGTTTTTTCCGATGAGTATTTTTGGATATTTTTCCGATGGGTGTTGTTGGATATTTTTCCGTTGGATATTTTTCCTGCAAGTGTTGATGGGTATTTTTCCGATGGGTTTCCGATGGATATTTTTCCTATGGGTATTTTTTCATGGGTTTCCGATGAAAAAAATGGAACAACACCAAGTTTCAAATTTTTTGGCACAACAAAATACTCTCTTTTAGACAAGAGAACCTAAAGTTTCTTACACTCACCAGACTAGAAAGATTGTTACTGCAGAAGATGAAAATAAAAGGATAATATCTTTAACTTACCTTGTATTTGAAAGTTAAGTGTATTTGAAAATCAGAATTATCTTTTTTATATACATGATTATATCTTGTTTTAAGTGTAATTTAGTTAAAATTTATTATTAGTTTGTTAGGGAGGTGGTTGATTGAGAATGTAATTTTCAAAATAAGCAGGTGTAGTCAAGAAATGTGTAAATGTTAACTGTATTGTGAATTTCAAGTGAAATAAAACAAAAATGTTGGTGTAGTACAAAATGTGTGTTTCCAAGTGAAATTAAATGGGAATAGGTTGACCGTGAAATTAAATGCTCTGACAAGTAACTTTTGTGAATTTCAATAGAGAAGACTTTTGACCAAATTAATACTTGGTGAGTTTAGCAGGACACCCGTTAATACTAACAAAAAAGAACGAACAACACTGTATATATTTGCATCCCACGTACTTTAAAGAGGTGAAATCTTTCTTGCTTATATACTATAGTAAATGAGCTACATACATGTCTAGAATATTACCATGTTTTCAAGGTGCGTGGTTATGAACGAAGTTGATGATGAAACTAAAAAAAATCAAATTTCGTTAATGAACATGCTTCTGGAAAACATATATAAATGCTTGCATTTTTTTTGTATTTGTTCTCACTTATAAAAATGGCTACTCCAAACTATACTTTATGAAATATTACTCAAGAGTTGTACTTAACTTATGATATATACATAGGACAAACAATAATTGACATATAAGATCGAGTGATTTGCTCAAGAAACACAAAACAAGTTGTATTCTCGCAATTTTCTCAAACATGACCAAACATATACGAACGAAAAATAACAGAGTAAGCCCGCATGAAATCACTCAAATTGCGTCGTCCCTTACTCAGTACCATTTTTAACTTTGGCCCAAGAACGTCAAATGATTGCTCGAATATAGATATACACCCACTAGTGTCAGAAACAAGATTTATTTCAATTATAATTGCTTCTTTTTTAGTAAATAATATTGTCGCTTTTTTTGGAAAAGAGAAGATCATAAGCTTAAACAAACACCCTTTAAGTTTACATCCCACATAGGTTAAAGAAGTGAAATATTTCTATTTATATACTATAGAGAATAAGGATCACACATGTCTAGAATATTATTGTGTTTTGGGATGCATATACTAATGAAGTTGATTATTAAACTAAAGATTTCAAACTTCGCGTATCTCAGAATAATTATAAAATTCTAGGCTTTTTAGTATCTTTTGTCACTTAAAAAATAGTAATCTAGATTTTTTATTTACAAAGATTGTCCATATTTTTATAAAACTAGTAATCTTTTATTTATCTTTATAATAACACAAACACGTAACTATACCATTATTCTCAATTTGATTGTTAACTAGAGATTTTTTAGAATATGTGCTAGATGTTCAATAAAATCGTTTCACTGATCCACCTGAATTTACCTAACCCCTACCGTGCGTGCAACGCCATATTGATTCTGCACAATGAATGAAGCTGGTGTGGCCCTCCAAGTTCTTTAGGATTCTTAAACCAAATGAACCTTTAATTTGCATTAACCAGTATACAAAGTGTCATACACTAGAACGTACAAATATTTGTTTATCTTATTTGTCGAATACATTCCTAGCCTCAACAAAGCGGGATGTTTCCATAGGCTAACTCGACCAGTCACAAAAGAATGACTAACAATTTAACTTATTTTATTTTCCTTTTAAGATACTGGATTTTGAATGTTGCACAAAGTACTTTTGTTGGCTAACCCAACAGTCCAATGATTGTGTGAAAATGGCAAAAGAAGCTAAACCATCTCATATACAGCATTTACAACAAACTGAGTTGTGCCTCCATGTAAGGGCTCTATTGAACACATATGACTTAGTACTTTAGGCTTCTAAATTGCACAGCTCAGTCATGCATAAGGTGCCATTCAAACTGATCCACATATGTCAACCATGTGACTAACAAATGAGTCGACTAGGGTGATTCGAGACGACCCTCTTGGTTGCCTATATTTCTAGAGAATATGTCAAGAAGACAGCTTCGTCCTATACTCATGTGAATCTAAAACTCAATCAATCACAAGTATGATTGGAATTTATGGGTTCTGTTGTTATTATTATATGGGCTAAGCCCATTTATATAAATCTTTTCTGTTTGTGAAACTTTCTGTTAAATAGATGGAGGGAGAGGAAATTCCTGTGAGGTGGGGTGGTAGGCTGCTAAAGTGAAGTATCCCATACTTGGGAGGTTTATGGTTCGATTCTCAGCCTTCTACTTCACCATTGCACATGAGCATCACAGAATCCATTTGCGCCGCCACTTAATAACAGTATTAAACAATAGAACTATTATCAAAGTGGCTTCAAAGTACAAACGTTATTTAATTAGTATATAGCGACCAGATATATGGTAAATAGAAATGCAAGAGTCAACATGTAGGTAAGTACATTAGTTGATAAAAAGCATTCCCATCTTTGCTTCCCACATCTAGAAAACAACAAATATTTTTTGGTTTTAAGTAGCAGGACATAGGCTAAAGAAGTGAGGTCGTTGTTGTTTATTTACTCTAACTAGCTTATAGACCCGTGGATTCACGGGAATTGTTAAAGAAATTACTCATTAAGGAGTTACGTGTGTGAATGTATTAACAAATAACAAGGAACGTAAATAAGTTCCATTATCTTTTAAAGGAAATAATAAGAAATATATCAATGATACGATAAACAACATGGTTTGTAACTATTAAAATAATAAACGTAAATAAGAGAAAATGTATGCAGGTCAACGTCAAACACTTGAGTAGTTTATGTTCATTCCGCAAACACCTAAAAAAAGAACAAATTTCAAACTAAAAGGAAGTTAATGATAAGAGTATATGTAGTGTTAAATAATAGTATAAAACACATCATTTATATAGTTGTACATATATGTTTGAGATTAAACGTAGACCCTCATAGAAATATTGCCAAGGACTTAAGTAAAGCGAACGCAACATTATTATTTATATCATTCATGGGAACGGCTAATAAAGACATTCATGGGAACGGCTAATAAAGACAAAGAAGCGATTCTAGTTTCATTTTGCACTCGTACTTGAACCTTGTCTTTTTTTTTTTTTTTTTTAAATTAGTAGATACTCATCTACTATAAAAGTTATACTAAAAATTAATACTAAGCCATGTTGTTGATCTAAACCATCATTAAAACTTACAAAACCAAGACACATCGTAGTCTTAACTCTTAAGGGCAAAATGCATCATAGGACCATGAATTGGCTAATTGGATCTTATAAGTCGATGAGGGGAGGAATTTATCATCTCCAGGTGATACTATGATACCCCCTTTATCATACCTTCTGCCACTGTTAAATATCCGTCAATGGTTTTGTTCTTGTAGCCAATTTTCTTCGCTACGTAAATGATGCATAGACGATGAGACATAGGAACTTGGATAACACAATTTATCATACGAATTTTTGAATAAAAGTCAATTCCATTGTTTAACTTATATATACAAGTTTTTTAAAGACGATTCAAAACTAACTAAAATCACATAAAACCTCGTTAAACGCAATTGAATTATCTTCAAGTGCTAAGGTTTCTTTTTCACAATCTCATTCAACTGATAAATATGTGTGATAAATATGTGTCACTGGCAGAAGTTTTGAAGTGCTAAGGTTTCCTTTTTTACCATCATTTAAATTGTAAAACCTTAATAAATGGTTTAATTGATTTTTTTACCAATTATTATTTTAACTGATATTATGCGAAACTTTAACAAAATTAGCAAATCCAAACACTATTTTCGAAGCTTTATTTCTAAGCGACTCATAACTTATAAGCACTTCTTAATTATAAGAAAAGCGAAAAATAAGCAGTCAAACACCCCGAAAGTACGTTTGCAATAAATTATTAACATAAAATGGTTTTTGCATGTTCCAAGAAACGTCAAACCAAATCATTGATCTTCCAAAATCATGTTCCAAGTTAACCGTCAAACAAAATATGATCTTCCAAGTAAACTTCTCCAACGTCCATTTTAGCACAAGAAACATCCAAAATCATTTCATTAGGAGATTTATGTAAACGATATTGTTTTTCTTAATCTAACTAATGCATCAAGATGATAATTATATACAAAAGTTAGAGAGCCTGGACAAAAAAAATTACTCAAACCCGTTTCAATCCTTACCAAAAACTACCTATTTCGACCCGTTACCTCACCGGCCCATTTTTCCACCTCTAGTGAAAACATAGTTTATGATAACTTACGATACTGCATGTTAAAAGGGTACTACGTGTTATCTAAACATATGCAGGGGTGAGTTTGGCAACCTTAAAAGGGTATTGCATGTTATCAAAACATAAGCTCTGAGGTGCAAAAATATATTTCGAGTCAAGAACTAAAATCGCAATCATTTGTCACCCCCTGATGGTAATCGTTTAATAGCCACAAAGACAGCTTACATAACTACTTACAACACAATTACAACACCTATATCCTATACTAAAAAAAGTTGATACATCAGCTATGTTTCAGTTCTTGAATGTAAGATGACATCATTTTTTTCCTATGTTAAGCAATAATTTTACGGTTCAAATAATGTGGTCATCTGTAGCAACTAAGTAAATAAACTACTAATATATTTAATTTAGCGACAATTTTGCACATTTTTAACTAAGAATGTCACCTCATAATAAATCCTCGGGAGTGTCTAACGACTTCATATTAAAGTCAAATCTCCATCATCCAAACATGATCAGCTTATCAAACTCACAAACTTCGATACAATTTCCAACGATTTTACACAATAATTGGTTCACATTGTTGTCTCCAATTTCCATCAAGCCTAAGATGAAAATTAGAATTCAAAATAAAATGGTGAGAAACCGCCGACAACGATAATGATGCTTTTCTCCCTGCTATATTCACTGCTATCAACATATTTGTACAAAGGTTCTGAACATCGCAATGAAAAAAGCACAAAAGAGCATTAAAAGCTGTGATATATTGACCGCTATAATTTTCATCGCGATGAGAAATGTCATTGCAAGGTAAATCTATAGCTTTATTAATCGCGATGGGAAAGACATATAAGCTTTAATATATTGACTGCTATCAAAGAGCAATACGTGAATACCATCACTTGATTCAATAGTGAAGGATTCGAAGTAGCCTAATCTTAGGAGCTTAAAGGGAGCACATCTTAAGCTCTGTTTTCACATCCACTACTTTCAAATTGCTAAACTCTTCATGTTTTGAAAATACTAAATTAAGGTGCGGGTTTCTTGTTTTATGAAAATTGTCATCACTCAAATCACATAGTCATCATATTTAAAGGAACAGGGAGTTCCAACAACCTATGAGAGCCTAAAAGATTGTCAAAACGAACATGCTATTTACTTTTAAGATACGTAAAATAGTACTTTAATTTGTTTAAATCTCATTTTCAACAGTGGAGGCAACTTTCACTGACTTAATGCAAATGAATGAGGCCGGGCACATATCATCTAATGACAAAGCATAAACCATCTTCACACTAACTTGATGCAAAATAATAAGACATTTAATGAGACTATTAGGGATATCATCAGATGAAGTAAAGACTAATCGTGGACATAGACTGTGATGATTACATGTTAGTGCATTATGTGGGTGTATAATCTTTGTAACAACCATTCTTGTCAAATCATAAGTATTCATCAAAATTGTAAACAAAAATAACATAAACACCTAATTGAAAATTGTATCGATGAGTCTAAAAAGTAAAACGAAAAACTTACCAATGTCAATTGAAAATTGCGGGTGTACGTGTCATTTATATAGCACACGTTCCGATCCTGCATAATTATAAAGTATTACATAAGTATAAGATACATTAATGATTAAAAAAAATGTATAAAGATAAAGATATAACCATTTTGATACAGTAATGATTTAATTGAACTTAATCATGGGTATTAGTAAGATGGACAAAGGAAACATATGAAACTTCTTCCTAGTCTGAAAAGAATGCAATTTACCTGAATGTTGTCTACTCTAGGATGCTTTCTTGCACCCTTTTCGGGGACATTGACAATCTGAAATACATGATGTCATGAAAACATTGACAATCTTAAACTACAGCTGAATTATTTTTACATACTGAAAAGTAAGAACTTACAGTTCCTTCAAGCATCTTTAGTAATGCCTGATGCACACCCTGACCCGATACATCTCTCCCAGATGATCATTTACGAACTCTAATGAACCCGTGATAAAGGTACGGAAACTTTGTTCCCGTAATAGTCATTGAAAAGTGAAGTTTATATGAGGTATGAATGCAGAGATGGCAACCTAGTTTCGTCGATGTTTAATAATGCCTGTTGCACACCCTTATACAGAGATATTATTTTGATGAATTATAAAAACTTAAAACAACAATTGTTACTTAATACACCATATAAAATCACATCAAATTTATAAAAGTACCCGTGCATATCAAATGGAAAAGAACATTAAAAAACAACCAAATCATACATATGAAAATCAATCGGACAAAAAATAAAACAACAATTAAAAATTTGACCATACCTTTTATCACTGTGATATCCCTAAATTATTTCAAAACAACAAATAACCATTTGCCCAAACCTTTTAAAAATTATTTAACGATTAAATCGAAGCACAATTTGTATGATTATTGAACAAAACAAACCTGTAATCGAGTAGTAGATCCAACCGCTTGCAATAGAGTTTCATTGAGCAAATGGAGCAAAGTTTGATATAAAGAATATTGTGTATAGGTTATTTGAATAGGTGATATTGTGATAGGTATTTTTGGAAGATTATTCAAATTGATACTATCATTTAATGGAGCGTGTAGAGGAAGCTGTTACAAAGATAAATCGTTTGCTCAAGCATAACAGTTGAAGAATAGAGTAATGTATAGGAGTTGTACATTCCAAATGAATTGGCCAATCATATTCGTGACACATAAGGGCATTAAATTTTTTGGCTGCTTTATTAGGTGGTACAAAACTCTTGTTTATTATATTAGATAGATAAATGAGTTTCAAGCATGTCAGGGGTATTACCATGTCTTTCGAGCACTTGGTTGTTGATGAAGTTGGTTATATGAAAAAAAAAAAAAAAAAAACTTTGTTATCAAATATGTACTTGAAAAACAGATATAAAATGCTCGACTATTTTAGTATTTGTTCACACTTAAACAAAAGGGTAATCCAAACTTTTATTTTTTAGTATTTGTTCACACTTAAACAAAAGGGTAATCCAAACTTTTTTTTTACGAAGATCGTACATATATTGTATATATATACTATTCAGCGTACAAGTTTTGCAAACTAGGTGCATTAAATGCAATGTTTGCCAACTTGGCAAAAATAGCCTTTGAGGTTCAACTGTCGTTGCAAAGTAAGTCTTTGAGCATTAATTGCTATCTTTAGCAATTTAGCAAAAATAGTCCCTAAGGTCTAAGTGTCGTTACAAAGTAAGTCCTGTAGAATTAGTACCTATCTATAGAAATTTGGCAAAAATAGTCCCTAAAGTTTAAGTGTCGTTACAAAGTAAGTCCTTTGTAGCCGCGAAAATAGTCCCTAAGTTTTTAATTGTATTTGCAAAGCCGGTCCAAACAAATTTTCCGGTCATTCACCAGTTCCAAATTCACGTCTACAAAAGCAATCCCGCTGCATCGCGCGGGTTTTCCAACACTCGTTAGCTATAAACATCAGTCCCTATGTCTAAAATCGTGGGTCCCCTAAAAAAATGGAGGCATGTGTCATCGACCACACCGCACGTACATAAATACGGCCGTGCTTATAGTATATAGATTTTCTCTCTATGGAAAGTATATTTCACATATAGAGCATTGGATCCTTCTTCAGCGGCTTTTTCTCCAAAAGGTGAAAAGGTGAAGAACGCTTCTTCAGCAGTTTTTTAATCCAAAGTTATTTAATTTTGTACATTGTTTTCCCACTAAATTAACTCTTGTATTTGAGTTTTTAGATAATGTAAGTTTGAAATTCCAACGAAGTTAGACTAAAATTGAGTTACCTGAATCAATTTGGGCCAAAAGTCTTTTTAATTTTACTTTACATTAACAACGACACTTTATTAAAGAAATTGATACTCACATCACATTTTTTGATTAATGCACTACAATCTGTGCATTACAGTTTGTACCGTACAATACTGCAATGCATAAATTGTGGTGTATTCATAAAAAATGTTGTGTGAGTATCACCTCCCCTTTATTAACCTCATGGCATGTAATTTAAGAAACTCGTGGCATGAAATTTAAGAAACGCAAATTGAGGTTCACTATTGCCAATCTTTATCTTGTTCACGACCAAATAAAAAGAACAAGAATATGAGAGTAAACCCGTATGAGGAATAAGGATCTCTGAATCCAATTACGTTGTTACTTAGTAACCGTATTTGAACTTTGGCATTAGTTAATGAAGTAGGTTCGAAATACAAACACTCTATAATGAATAAATAAATGGTTTAGATTTGATAAATACCATTTCAACATACATCCCACATAGGTTACATAACTTTAATCTTCCTTGCTTATATAGTGTAGCGAATCAGATACTTACAAGTCGAGATTGTTACTAAGTTTTCAGATAAAGTGTTGGAGAAGTTTATTTATAAAACCTAAAATAATAAAAGCTTCACTTTCACCTTAATCTAAAGCATTAGTATAAATTCTAACTTTTTTATATCTATTTTTACTCTTTAAAAAATGTGTCCTCCAAACTTCTTATTTACAAAGGTTGTCTATATGTTTATGTCGCTAAGTATTTAGTAATTTTCAATCTATATGATAAAAGAAAACCATGATTAATTTTATCAACTTCATCGATTTCAATTGACTAATAACGACTGTTTTTTGCAGACTTTTTCAAATTATCTAACACCTTGAAAAATAATAAACACTAACCATATTTTAAGTAACCCCTTTGGACGTTGGTGTTCATTCCAATCTCCAATCGTTTCACTGACCCAAGTGAACTTACTTGATTTTTTATTGTCCAGTTTCTAATTCTTTAAAATAGAACTCATTTTCATATTTATGTATTTCCGACCGCGTCTACTTTACGACATTTTCTCATATCTTCTTCCGTTTTTTTTTTTTTTTTTTTTTTTCGGATACACGAGTAACAAATCTTATTCATCGTGTCTACGTTACACTCATATAGTTTTTCGTGCACTTCCAAAAGCCAATACTTGCCAAACTATTTTAACTTAAATATTGCCACACCAGCAACAATGATACAAACATATCTAAACTTATTTAAACTACGAGCTAAGACTTGTCATGTCATTATAGGTCGCGTGTCGTACTGCGCACTCAATAATTGACTTTACCATATTTCAGACTGCTTCACTAAGGTTATTTCATAGCCTTATATTGTACAAATCTTTTATTACTTGGGGTGAGAATACATGCTTATTTTTACGATTGAACGCAAGTATAAAATTTCATGTTGCATACTAGTCTAAGTCCCCATAACCCAAATACTATTATTACACCCATTATCATGAACCGTTAATTACTCTTTGGTGAGTAAGCACAAATGTTATGAATATATCTATTGGGGTTGACACCCCCGTCCATAGTAGGATAAGCTCTACTGACCACTAGTACGAGTCGGACGGACGCATATTATTTGAGTATTTTACAAATGTGCGGGTTAGACACTTGTACTGGGCATTTATTATATCGTTAACGCATCAGTGTCATGAGCTTAGCCAGTCGAATACACTATTTCTTGCCATTGGGTTACAATGGTCACACCCTACAAAATCTTGTGGTTCAATAATTTCATTTACTTTAAACCTATAATCTCACCAACATATTTGATGACAATTTTTAGCATGTTATTCTCAGGTAATAATATGGATGTGTACGTAGCACCACTTTCAGTGATCACTTGCATGACAACTCCTTTTGAAAGACTTCATTATGTTTGAGTACATTCAGTGGAACTACTTAATTATCGTTTTAGTGTATGAAGTGTAACTTGACAATGAGTACGTTCTTTATTATCTTGTAATCTTGTATTGTGTGCAGGCCCGGTTTTGGGCAGGGGCAACCTGGGCTGTTGCACAGGGCCCAAGTTTTTTGAAGGGCACCATTTTTCTGAAAATCCATTGTATATATAATAATGATGAATACCCTTTTTGGCTGAAGCTCTTATATTGCTTTGTAAGGTCCATTGATATATAATGATGAAAAGTCCATTGATATTTTGGCTGAAGCTCTCATATTGCTTTTTAAAGTCCGTTATGCTAGTCTTTATTTATTATTATTATTATTATTATTATTATTATTATTATTATTATTATTATTATACATGATTCCTTTGGTTTGATTATACTTATATATTTTAAGGAAAAATTTGTCATTTGGTTATTTGCAACTTGATTTGTTCTTTCTAGGCATGAAAATCTTTTATCCACACAAAGAATACAAATATGTTGCCGAATTGAAATATTTACGAGATATAGTCTTGAGCTATGGCAATGATCATATAACTACAGGGGCTCTACCGCTCTAGTAACTCAATTAGAATTTGATTGTCTTATATAACTTTCATATTTCTTCTAGCTTCTTGGCATTCCCGGTCAAGAATACAAATATGTTGGCTTTTATTTTCGTTGTGCATATGAGGATTTGTTTGTTGGTTATGTTGATTAAATGTAACGGACCTCAAAGTTTTATATGGGCTTGATAATTAATTATTGAGACTAGTCCAACATGATAAAATGGGCAACAGCCTTTTTTTTAGATATTGCTTTTGAATATAAATATTAGAGAATGATATAAATCTTATGTGGAATAGTAGTCGCTTGGTAAGTAAAGTGTGGGCCCGTTTGGTTTGTAGAAGTTTTAGGATTAAGATTTTGATTAGGATTTAGATTTGGATTTGAATTTGAATTAAATGAGGAAAGAGAAAATTAATAATTATTTTATTAATTAATTAAATGATATACATTATTTTTAAATGGATTTTTCTAACATGTGCCCCCGGGGCACATGTTAAGCACACAAAAAGGACGATGGGACCCACGAAAAAGGACGTCCGGACCCACAAGAAATACACTTTTCAGTGGGTCCGGACGTCCTTTTTCGTGAGTCCCGTCGTTCTTTTTGTGTGCTTAACATGTGCCCCGGGGCAAATGTTAGAAAGACCCTTTTTAAATAGAGTATATCCAAATAAGACAAAAAGAAATTGATCTATTTGTGTGGTTGTGTGTTTTTATTGATATAAAAAACAAATTTGTTATCATATACTGTCAAAACCTTACAAGTGTGTTGGGGCTAGGATTCTGGTCTCATCCCACAGCGTGAGACTAAAGAGGAAATACCAAACAATAAAATTTTAACATCTTTCAACCTAAACCTGTTAAATCCCACGTACCAAACGCACCCTTAGTTGATCGAAAGGTCTATGGTTCAATTTTCAATATACTACTGTTTCACCTTTTATTATTTTTGAATAAGTCGTGTTCTTCTGTCTTTTTATTTTTCCTAAACATCATTTGAGTGGTTTTAAGATCTGATTATTTTGTATGGAAAAATCAAAATTGTTAAATGATATCGGGCACAACTTTTTGTTAGTATACGCTTGTTGAAACCATAGTTGCTAAGATCACAATCATGATCTTAGGATCTTACGATTTTACGATTCTACAAAGTGAAAACAATCCGGATCCTACGTAGGATCCTAGCATGCTTGAAGAAATGAAACTTATAAACTATGTCAAGTGGTGGTTTGAGAGATGCACTGCAGGTTTCACAGACATATGTATCTATTCCTGAAATTGTTCTGAAGGAACTGAAGTATAGCCAAAAGTACGAAGTGGATCCGAGATAAAGCAGCTATTGTTACCGTACGTTCATTTGCTTCAATTCCTTCCGTTTAAATTTGCTGCAAGCTTCATATGTGTGATCGTGTATGTTAATTATAAGAAGAAGGTATCAAGATATTAACACGGGTTCCTTCTGGTATGGCTGGATATAGATTTAAAATGGGTGGATTAGACGGGTTGGGTGACTGGTAAAAAGGAGACTTTCCTTTATCATTTTGAACCGTTAGAGATTATACAAACTCAATTATAACTAAATGGATTGAGACAACATTTCTAGTGAAATCAAGAGACATGGTGACAACTTTGTCGTACTATTATACACCTTAATCATCACAAGGTGCCAACGCAAGTGAGTCATTAGAATTATCCAAATGAATGAAAGTTTCGCCATCACGTATTCCAAACTATTGATGTTTCACAAAGGGTAACTTAATGAGTCACACAAAGATTTCCTAAACAAAGTACAGTATGTTTAACAAATAACTACTTGCAGGCTTGCAGTGTAGAATACTGCAATTGATCTAACACTGATATGTCAATACATAGATGAGGGGTTATGGATCTTGCAAGGCTAGGAGTCTCCACCCTCCATATGTTCACTCATACAATACAACAAACCGTATGCAATCAAGAAAAATTGACGATGGAATGGCAATTTTGTATGTTAACTCACATTTTGAGTCCTGTCGCCATACACTTGGTCGAACATTAGCCACAATATTAAGTTTTTGCAACCATGTTCTGTTATCCTTAACCAAATGAATGTTATCCTTAACTAAATACAAAGTGGACACCTCATTGGGGAATCAAAAGCAATGCAAAGTGGGAAAATCACAACCACAAACTCCCATCTAAAAGTTCAATATGAATCTACACCAATAAAAATAATTTTCTATCTTATGTGTTAAATAAATACCCAGCCTCAGCAAAGTGGGATTGTACCAGTGCAAGAGCTCTTCCGCGATGATAAATATTGTTCTTTTCTTCCATGGGCATTTCACATAACTATAACAACACAAATCATGTAATTAGTTTTGTTTTATTGCAAGCATGCGATGATATGAAAGGATCAGGGAGATAAGAGTTGGCAAGATGGTGAGTCAAAATGAGTCGGGTTAAAATGGATCAAAATGGGTTTGGTTCGTAACAATGTCAAATCTGATTGAGGTTCAAACATGTGGCTAGGTCAGAATGGAGAACAAAAACTTCTTTCTCCACAATTTATAAGATTGTACTCTTAAAAGATATACTTGACGTGACTTTCAACTTGTTTGACCCGTTCGACCCATTTGATGTGTTCCTCTTTTAGCTAAACTTGATTTGAACCATAGGACCCATTTCAGATATGAAAAAGTCAAGACCCGTTTATAAGTAAATAGGTTGAAATTGCCACCTATTATGTAGATGATCCTATAGAAACAACACAAATGACATAAATTTGCTATAAAATCAAAGAATTTTGAACCAAAAAGTTCAAAGTGGATACCGATAGGGATGAACTAAGCAAAGTGAGAAAATCACAACCACAAACTCCCATCTAAGATAACTTGTTTAGAAGTACATATATGGATCTATAGATAAATTTTCTATGTTATGTGTGGATTACATACCCAGCCTCAGCAAAGTGGGATTTTACCAGCAAGAGCTTTTCGCGATGAGAAATTCTGTTCTTTTCTTCATTGGGCATTTCAGCATAACTATAACAACATAAATAATAAATTAGTTTGGTTTTATTGCAAGGATGTGATGATATGAAAGGATCAGGGAGATTAGAGTTGGCAAGATGGCGGGTCAAAATGGGTTCGGATTAAAAAGGATCAAAATCGGTTTGCTTCATAAGAGTGTCAAATCAGATTAAAGTCCATAAGAGTGCCAATGTGTTCAGGTTCAAACAGGTGGTTAGATCAGACGGGGGACCTACAAAACTTGACGTGAGTTTCAACCTCTTTGACCCATTCGACCCATCAGATGTGTACCTCTTTTAGCTAAACTTGCTTTGAGCCATAGGACCCATTTCAGATTTAAAAAAGCCAAGACCCGCTTATAATTAAATTTGTCGAAATTGCTACCTAGATGATCCTATAGAAACAAAGATGGCCTTACGTTCGATCATAACCATCAGATTAAAAGACTAGATGCTATCCAAAGTCATTCGGTCCTCTTGCAGGAACGATCTTCCCTTGTAAGGGTACTTGTGTGTAAAATTATTTAAAATGCCAATCAATCAAAGCCTAGTACGTTCATTCATAGGTACATGCAGATCACAGTTTAAACCACTTGATATAGTAGGAAACAAAGTGAATAATATAAAGCATATCGGGGTCTTTCCCATAAACATAATGGGTTCATGATTAGGTCCAATAGCAAGAGAATATACGCACAAAGCATAGGCAGATTTATCCTCATAAGCCATCAGCATATTGCTTAGACCTTCAAACGCAATTAAAGTACTTAATTAACATTATATTTCTTATAGTTTAACATCAACCTAAATATTACATAAATATTATTATATGTACCTTCATGACCAAGCTTATGCAGAAACCACTTGCTATAGATCAGCATTTGCCATCCGGTAACACACATGAGAAAGCAAAATCAATAAATTCAAAACATACCAAATTTCATGCATGACAAAGATATTCATTTTGAGTTATTCAAAAAGTGTCGCAACAGTCAAGTGTTATGTCCTAAAGTTGCAAGTGATTAGAAAGTCTTTGCAGTTCGGAACGTGAAATGTAAGTCCATCTATTATTCTTATTTACTTTACTTTATGATTACGAAAAACCGGTTTAAAAGACAATAAAAAAAACTAGCATTTTTTCACCGACTAAAAGAGATGAAATACACTTTCACTGCTGTGTCCAATTAGCTAGCTACAACCTAGAATACTAACCCGTTCATTAGCTAAAGGTAAAAACACATTATGCATATATAGCATAAACCATGATGCAAATAATGTGGCATCGCAACTCACAAGAGATGCCTTAATATAAACATATTGAGGAAAGTTCAAATGTCACAATAATCAGCTTTGTGGGGTTCAGCTATCTGATTTTGATGAAACTCTCAGGGGAAGATTAAAAGCAGATAAGTAGTTGCTGTAACAAAACTGATGTATTTCGGTAGCTTTTTCTCAATTACGTAACTTCAATGACTCCATTTCTGCTAATTATTCTAAGTCTATAAGAAGATTATATAAACAAGATTTGAATGAAACAATGAATGATTTAACTGGTGACCTGATGATCCTATGAGAGACAGTTTGACAGGAAGCCGTCAAAAATGAAAAAAAGGAAGTGCAGCAAGGAAACGTACATGTAAGGCCCTGCAAAAAAAAGAAAAAAAAAAGAAAAAAAAAGGAGAACGTTATGCTTAATCAAAGATTTTTTCACCCAAATGTAAGATTGAAAAATGAACTGCACAAACTAGGATTGTCAACAAACACAAACACGACTTGTTTTCGTTCGTTTTGGTTTCACAAAACAAAATACAAACACATTAAAGAGCATGTTTTGTTCTGTTCGTGTTTGTTCTTTAAGATAGTAAACTAGTAACAGATATGAGCAAACTCGAGCGCGGACAGGATCTCAAATAGATAACGCTAGAACATGATCAAATCTTGCCAAAAACGAGCATATAATTGTGCTTAGACTATAGTCATGTTTGTTTTTTTCAACAAATAAGCTTAAAATTAACAAAATTAGATAGCGTATAAAGCTTTTGTATTGTGTAATGGGATTGTATAAAGCTTTTGTATTGTCACACCAAGGGTAAGTTAAATAGATGTAGGAAGATACAAATCATGTGACATGAGCTAGTATGCTGGTAAATGAAGTGTAACTTACATATAAAGTCTATGGTTCAATTCCCTGCATGTTTTTATTATTATTTTTTTTAATAAATTATGTTTTGCTGTCTTTTCTTTCTCATTTTTTTGTAAATAATCCTTCAAAGTCAATTTTTTTTTTAATATATTTATTTGCAGTTGACTACTTAACTAGTCTTATACAAAGTCATGGGCCAGTTGTTATTATCATATGGGCTAATCCCATTTATAACAAGTAATGTTTGTGTAAGTCATGGGCCTATTGTTATTATTATATGTGAAATTTTGTTATGTCAAAGAGGAATGCAACATAATAAAATGATTAGCGTCATGTTATGATTAAAGGCTACAATTGTTGGAACAATCAAGGTTAATAATATAGGACAAGTTGAAAAGAACAAAACATCAACAATCACACAAAATTATCTCAAGTTCTAACAACTACTATTTTCAAAATCTGATTTTTTTATTTTCAAAAAAGCAATAAAACTTTGAATATTATATTTTGATTTTAGTTCAACAACTAGCATAAAGTTGGATTTTATATTTAAGTTTTACTAGTTTAAAGAAACTTCTAGTTTAAGTAATATTTCATGGATAAAAGAGTGAATATATCACATAGTCCGCTTCGACGAGTTTATGATGGAAGAGTTGATCATCGTCTGAAGACGGCAAAAGAAGCTAAACCAAGTTGTGCCATACAAGCTTAGGACTCTATTGAACACATATGACTCATGCATAAGGTGCAATTCAAACTGATCCAGATGTCATCCATGTGACTAAGAAATGAGGCGACTTGGGTACAACACAGGTGATTCGAGTCCTTCTTGGTTGCCTACATTTCTAAGGAAGATATCAAGCGACATTGGGACATCTTCGTCCTATAACTCTATCAATCTAAAACTCAATCAATCACAAGTTAGTAACGAAAATATGTCACCAGAATTATCCAGAACGGATAGATGTGTGATCCTCAGGAGCCCAACCAAAAGATTCACCAAACCCAGAGAGTTTTGAGTCCTATTCTCATACATTTCTAGCTGTAAACATTGACAAATGTTCTCCATATGAACGCTCATATTAAGCAACAACAAAGGAAGTACACTTATACAACATCATAAAGATGAGGACTATGGGTCTTGCTGGACTATGCAGGAGCCACGGTATACGATACATTAAACCAATTTGATTAACGAAGAGGACAACATAAATTACACTTTTTATGGTCATCTCAATGTCATTTTCTATCGATCGTGGTTGGTTTATCATGTAGACTCACATTAAAAGTACTACCGTTGTCAAAGTGGTCAAAGATCAGTCACAAACTATAGCTTTTGTATCCTTTAACAAAATGATCCCAGGTTTGCATTAATCAGTTTTTTTAACCCAAAATACAAAGTTTATACCTTGTTTCGATGTACAGTATGAATTTAAAGAGGTATACGCCGATAGAATTAATATTCTATCTTATGTTTCGAATACATAACCATCCTCAGCAAAGTGAGATTTTACCAGTGCAAGAGCTATTCCGCAATGAGAAATCTTGTTCTTTTCTTCTTTGGCCATTTCAGCATAACTATAACAAAGCATGCGATGATATGAAAGGTTCAAGGAAGATGGCGAGTCAAAATGGATCGGGTAGAAGCGGATCAAAATGGGTTTGGATCATAACAATGTCAAATCTGATTCAGGTTTAAACAAGTTGGTTCATAACAATACAAATGGGTTCTTAAAAGATATACTTGACGTGACTTTCAACCTGTTTGACCCGTTCGACTCATTTGATGTTTTTCTCTTTTAGCTAAACTTACTTTGAACCATAGGACCCGGTTAAAATATGAAAACTGAAAGACCTACTAAATCGGTCGAAATTGCCACCTATTATGGATATGATCCTATAGAAACAGAGATGGGCATACGTTTGATCATAACCATCAGGTTGGAAGACTGGATCCCATCCAAAATCATTTGGTGTGTAAATTTATTTGAAATGCCAATTAATCAAATTTTAGACTACATAAGATCAGTTAAATCGTTTGATATCGTAAAAAACAAAGTGAATAATATAAAGCATACCGGGGTCTTTCCCACAAACGAAATGGGTTCATGATTTGGCCCAATAGCAAGAGAAAATACACGCAGGGCATAGGCGGGTCGAACCGGATAAACAATTTCAGCCACCCAGGTTTATCATTTGTACACTTTTTTTCGTACCAGAATATATGTTTTGGAGAATATACGTACGCAGAGTAGTACACAAAAAATATGAATAAAGAAATGTACCTGAATAGCGGCCAATCTAGCTTTTTCTTCAAGTTTCTTTGCATTTACCAGTCACAAATGTCACCGGAGGTAGCTTCAACACACCCCCACTAGCCATTTTTACAGTGGACTTTTTTAATTTTATAGATTTACAGTTGACTTTTTAGTATTAGATATACAGTCTACTACTATAGTACTTAAGTATGATTGTGCATGGCAGGGGCTTTTGCCGGTAAGTGGAGTATGGCATACTTGCAAGGTTCATGGTTCAATTTCCGATAGTCTCCCTCGTTGGCGACCTTTTAGTTATATCCGATCTTTTCACTTTCAGAAACATTATACAACCTTTTTTTTCATTTCTAAAATGGTGAGATTTTAATAACAACGGATCTAAAGAGCATACCACAAACGAAAAGTTGCCTCGCATTACCGACGATACTTAACTTACTTCGTGGCATGTAATTAGAGAAACGCAACATGAGTTGCATTATCGCCAGTTGTTTCCTCGGCTACGACAAAGCAAAAAAGAATGAAAAAAAAGAGAGTAAGCCCATGTGAAACCAGTGATAAAATGTATGCTCAGTAGATGATATCCGAGTTCAATTGCACTTGTCACTTAATTACCGTATTTAAACTTTGGTATTAATTATTAGAATAGCTTCAAAATATAAACGCTCTATAATGGAACAGATAACTTAACTAGCATGGACTGTTACATTATTTGATGGGGTAATTCCCAAAGGGGACAAAAAGGTCCATAATGATCACTTTGAGGTACAAAAATAAACTTTCTTTCCAAATTGGTCATGTGCGAATGTGCGATTCCACTAAAATGTTGACACGTGTCCAGACAATAGGTACACTTTCAATCATTGGCAAGTACAATCACTATCAATGTCTTGTTTGACTTTTATATACAAATGTGCGAACGGTGAATGTGTGAATGTGCGATTTGAACATAAATTTATTAGGAAAGACCACTTGTAAGGAATAAAATCTTACTTTATTGTACAAAATCTTTATTAATTCTTTAAAATATTTATTTAAAACATTTTAAATAAATAAATATTTATTTAAATTATAATAATTTAAATAAATATTTTAAAGAATTATTTTAAATAAATATTTTAAATAAATATTTAAATAAATATTTAAATAAATATTTTAAAATATTTATTTAAAATATTTTAAAAAAATAAATATTTATTTAAATTATACAGTAATAATTTAAATAAATATTTTTTTAAATTATAATAATTTAAATATTTTAAATATTTTAAATAAACATTTATTTATTTAAATAAATAAATATTTTAAATATTTATTTAAAACATTTTAAATAAATAAATATTTATTTATTAATTCTTTAAAATATTTATTTAAAATATTTTAAATAAATAAATATTTATTTAAATTATAATAATTTAAATAAATATTTATTTATTTAAAATAATTTTTAAAATATTTATTTAAATTATTATAATTTAAATAAATATTTATTTATTTAAAATATTTTAAATAATTATTTTAAAATTTTAATAAAGATTTTGTACAATAAAAGTAAGATTTTATTCCTTACATGTGGTCTTTCCCAGTAAAGTTATGTTCAAATCGCACATTCGCACATTCACCGTTCGCACATTTGTATAAATAAGTCAAACAAGGCATTGATATTGACTGTACTTGCGTTGAAAGTGTACATATTGTCTGAACACGTGTCAACATTTCAGTGGAATCGCACATTCGCACATTCACACATGACCAATTTGAGAAGAGAGTTTATTTTTGTACCTCAAAGTGATCACTATGGACCTTTTTGTCCTCTTTTAAGAATTACCCCTTATTTGATTAAAGTCAATCTAACCTTACATCCTATAACCACATCGGTTAAAAAGGTGAAATCTTGCTTGGATATATACTAAAGTGTATGAGGATCATATATGTGTAGAATAGTGTTAAGAATACAATTTCAAATAATGTGTATTTTATTTATTTATTTATTTTTTAGACCGGCTTGTTTGTTTAGAGTGATTCAGGTCCTAGCAGTGACATTCAATTGGATAGTATGCTGACTCTGAGACCCACATGTTCCTCTTTTACCACCTGAAGGGGTAAAAGTCTCGAGTGAGACTCGAACTTGAAACCTCCCCGAACCAAACATTCCCTCCCTAAGTCACTTTAAAGAAACATTGTCACTTGAAAAATAATTTTTATATTATTTATTGTCACTTGAAAAAATGGTACTTTAAGGTGGTGTTTGAATTCGATTATTGACTTAATATAAAAATACTAAATTTATTAAGCCATGTGAAAACTCTTTGTTTGTAACTTAATAAAATAAAATGAATGAAGTTATTAAGTAATAAAAGTAAGCGTATTTGCATTAAGTCACTTTTTAGTTAAACATGATTTAAAAAAATTAACAACCAAGCCACAAGCCTTTTTGTTTCACAGATTGTTCATACATATTTATGCAACTAAAATATATAGTAATGTTCATCCAATAGCCATTGTTGTTCTTTTCGATCTTTAGATGTTTCACCAAACCACCTGAACTTACATAGCCCCTACCGTACAATGCCATATTAATTCCACAAACTCGCAAAGACATGCTACAGAATTAAACTAAGGCATGTCACTCCATGTAAGGTCTTTATTGAGCACACACGACTTTGGTCGTTTTAGCTCTTACCATCATTCTAGAGTTCAATCATGCAAAAGGTAAAGCATTGGTGATTTAAGCCCTCTTTGTTGCCTATATTTCTAGTTAAGATATCGAGAGAGTACCATTCAAACTAATCCTAAGGTCCCTTAACACTCATGGGGATCGTCTATGTAGTATGTTTGAGGTTTGTACTTTTTGTGATTATTTGTAATACTTTACCTTTCGCCCAATATATTTTTGAAAATGACGTAAAACAAACTAAATTAGATAGCACAAAATAACCATGTAGTTAATAACATGATCCAAATCTTGGTGCACCTATTTAACATAGAAAAATATACAATAAGGACAATTAGTTTATAATTGGGCTTAGCCCATACAATAATAACAGGCCCCTAACTATCCATATTGAATATCTCTGTGTGAGGAATTTTCAAATGCTTACTCTTATTTTGGTGCTTACCAAAGGACAAATCCCAACCACCCATCTATTTTGATCTAATGGTAGGGATAAACCTAAGATTTAATATGAAAACTTAAGTCCATGTTTTTTTTCTCTCCTTTTTCTTTGTCTTTTTGTCTTTCTTAATTATTAACTTTTTATATTTTTTATTTTTTTTAATTTAAAATTCACGTTTTAATTTTAAATATAATTTTTTTTTTTTAATTCACGTTTTTATTTGAAATTCATTATTTTTCTATTATTATTATTTTTTGGTTCACGTTTTTTTTATTGTTCTTTTTTAATTTTAAATTCAATTTTTTTTATTCTAAGTTTTTTTTTCTTCGCTTTCATATGTTTTCATCTGTATTCATACGTTTGCGTCCGTTTTTATACGTTTTCGTCCGTGTTCATATGTTTTCGTCAATTTTTTTACGTTTTCGTCTAATTTCAGACGTTTTCGTCTGTTTTCTCACGTTTTCGCACGTTTTTATACGTTTATATACGTTTTCGTCTGTTTTCAGACGTTTTTGTCCGTTTTTACGTTTTCGTCCATTTTTAGACATTTTCTTACATTTGACGTTTTCGTTCGTTTTATACGTTTTAGTCCGTTTTCATACGTTTTCGTGTTTTCTTACGTTTTCGCCTGATACATCCGTTTCATACATTTTCTGTTTTCTTACGGTTACGTCAATTTTCTTACGTTTTCATACGTTTTCATCCGTCTTCTTTCATTTCGCCATTTTCATACGTTTTCATAGCGTGTTTTTACGCTTTCATGTTTTGTTTCTGTTTTCGTCCGTTTTCTTACGTTTTCGCGCCATTTTCATACGTTTTATGTTTTTTTAGCTTTTCATGTATTTTCGTCCGTTTTTAGACGCGTTTCGTCGTATTTTACGTTTTCATGTATTTTCATCTGTTTTATTCGTTTTGAGACGTTTTCATACGTTGTCATCCGTTTTTTTACGTTTTCGTTTCGTCCATTGTTAGACGTTTCGTATGTTTTTAGACGTTTTCGCCCGTTTTTATACGTTTTCGTCCGTTTTCATCCGTTTTATACATTTTTGTCCGTTTTCAAACGTTTTTCTCTGTTTTCAGACGTTTTTATCCGTTTTTATACGCTTTTCATTCGTTTTTATATGTTTTTGTCCGTTTTCAGACGTTTTCACTTTGATATTTGTAAGTGACATTTATTTATCTCTTGTGATATAACATTGTAAGGAAGATGAAAAGTATTACATTCTTCATCATGTATGTGTTATCAGTTGTGATACTCAACTAAGAATGTGATGGTTGTGTTTTTGAAAATATTTAGGAAGATTTTTGTGTTTTATGATATTATGAAATATTAGAAAAGTTGTTCAACTGAAAACAAGAGATGTTATGATACTTTTGTTAGACTTGTGGTTGATTTTTCTATTTAATGGGTACATTGTACATGTTTCGATAGGTTTTATAGCGGATTTGAAAATATCTATGGTTGAATCAACAAACTAAATAAGCTATGGTTGAAAATAGCACACATCTTTATAAAAAAAAACTGAGGAAGCTCAAATACCTGTGATATCACAGGTGATATCACCTCACTTGTGATATCACACGTGATAACACCGGTGATATCACCTATGATATCATGTGTGATATTACCGGTGATAGCATTTGTGTGATATCATAGTTTATTTCGCTTGTGATATCACCTGTGATATCATGTGATATCACCTGTGATATCATGTGATATCACCTGTGATATCATGTGTGATATCACAGGTGTTTGAGCCTACTCGGTTTGTCTATAAAGATGTGTGATTTCTTCAACCATAGCTTCTTTAGTTTGCTGATTCAACCTTATATATTTTTGAATCCCGCTATAAAACCTATCGAAACATGCACAATGTATCCATTAAATAGAAAAATTCACCACAAGTCTAACAAAAGTTTCATAACATCTCTTGTTTTCAGTTAAACACCTTTTCTAGTATTTCATATTATCATAAAACACAAAAATCTTCTTAAATATTTTCTAAAACACAAATAAGAAAAATGAACAGAATAATCATAGTAATATAATAAGTGATGTTTATTATCATTTCTCTCATATATACTTGGTAAAATACAAAATTCTTATCACATTTGGTATGAATTTAACATTTCACATTCTTAGTTGAGTATCACAACTAATAACTTATACATGATGAAGAGTATAATACTCTTCATCTTTCTTACAGTGTTATATCACAAGAGATAAATAAGTGTCACTTAAAAATATCAAAATGAATAAAAAGGAAGCAAGCTATGAAAATAAAGACTTGACATATTCTCAAAATCAACAAGTGTTGCATTAAATTAGCATTTTTTTTTTGAACAAAATAAGAATTCACCTAAAGAGACTTTAACCCTTTTATTTATACTAGAGTGTAATATTACAAATGATAGATAACGTTGGTTGCATTAAAAAAATATGCGCTTGTCAATTGTGATGAAAGACACAAAATCTATCTTGTAACTTTAAAATTATAAAAATATTAGAAAACACATAGGTGATAATATATAAAAATATACAGAGCAATGAAATATTTCAGATGATATTAAAGGTTTAAAAAACATAATTGTTTGTTTATGAAATATCAGAAGTGATATTAGACATTAACTTTTTTCTTAATAAAATATCACAATTGATATTAGACATATAATATAATAAAGTTTAATAATAAGTATAAAAACGTAGGAAAATAGACAAAAACGTATTAAAAAAACCGCAAAAACGGATGAAAACATACGAAAACGGACAAAAACATATAAAAACGAATGAAAAGCGTGTACGCATGAAAACGGAAAAGATTGTCTGAAAACGGACAAAAACATATAAAACGCATGAAAATGGACGAAAACGTATGAAAATCGACGAAAACGTCTGAAAACAGACGAAAGCGTCTAAAAATGGACAAAAACGTAAAAAACGGACGAAATCGTATCTAAACCTATGAAAACCGTTGAAGACGTTAGAAAACGGACTATAACGTAAGAAAACAGACGAAAACTTATTAAAACGGACGCAAACGTAAGGAAACAGACAAAAGGGTATGAAAACGGACAAAAACGTAAGAAAACGGACAAAAACGTATGAAAACATAAGAAAACGAACGAAAACATAGGAAAACGGACGAAACGAAAGCGGTAAAACGTAAGAAACGGACGAAATTATGAAAAGCGGACAAAAACGTAAGAAAAGGGACGAAAACGTATGAAAATGGACGAAAACGGACAAAAACGTAAGAAAACAGAAGAAAACGTAAGAAAACATATGAAAACGTAAGAAAACGTAAAGAAACAGACAAAAACGTATCAAAACGAACGAAAATGTAAGAAAGCAGACGAAAACGTATGAAAACGGACGAAAACGTAAGAAAACGGACGAAAACGTAAGAAAACGGATGAAAACGTATGTGAACGGATGAAAAAGAATGAAAACGGACAAAAACATAAAAAAATGGATGAAAACGTAAGAAAACAGACGAAAACGTAACAAGACTGACGAAAACGGACGAAAGCGTAACAAAACGGACGAAAACGGACGAAAACAGACGAAAACGGACGAAAACAGACGAAAACGGACGAAAAGTAAGAAACAGACAATAACGTAAGAAAACGGACGAAAACGTATGAAAACGGACGAAAACGTATAAAAAGCGGAAAAAACGGACAAAAACGTAAGAAAACGTATAAAAATTACCAAAAAAAAAAAGAAGTAAAAAAAGGAGAAAAAAACGTGAAGTTGAAAAAAAATGATTAAAAAATGACAAATAATGATAAAATAAATAATAAAGATAAAAAGACAAGAAAAAAACATGGACTTAGGTTTAGACATATTAAATTTTATGTTAATTATCACCATTAGATCAAAATAGATGGAAAGTGAAGATTTATCCCTTAGTATGAAAGGATTTTTGAGTATGCAAAATAAAGTGTCTCTATCTTTGTGTTTCATTAAAAGTTTTGTATATGTTAAGCGAACCACTATTTATCCGCAAGGTCATGGGTTGTTGGGTTAGTCCTTTTTTTAATTTCAGTCTAGTGTACTTGCTCAAAAGTAAATTCTTATAAAATACCTAAAATACGTTCTTCACATTTATATATAACTCATTTGGCGAAGAACTTATGGATGCGTGCCCGTATAGTATAAAAAAATTGCATTTTTACAGGCCATATTATTTCTCATTGGGCCCAATATGTCTGTTGGCCTGTTAACTTTTTTACCATCAGCAAAAATTTCCACTCGCTTTTTGGCATATTTCTTTCCAGATTATCCACAGAACCCACTAGATTATTCCACTGCCTTTGGGTTGCCGACATTCAAATCTGAAGTCCATAGCCTTTCTGTGACAACAATATCTTCGTTCTTTTCACACCGCAGATCTTAAACCGCCGTTCGAATTTGGTGCTGATTTTAGGTTCACTATCAAACCCGGTTATGAGGTGAGAGGTTGAATTTATACAAGAGAGATTATCGGTTTTTTATTTTTTTTATATTTATTTATTATTATTATTTTTTTATTATTATGAGTAGAAACCCTAATATTCCAGATCGTTTGCCTTAACAATTTCAGGACAGCTTTTGGGTTTTGAGTTTTAGCCAAAAGGAGGTGTTTCGGTTTTAAAGCCGACGATAAAGCCGGTCGCTTCGAAAATGAATTTGAAAGCGGGATTGTGGAGAATATTTGGGGCTGCTTATATTTTCAGGTGAGGTTCATGGTTTATGTTGTTTGCTTACGTTCACAATAATTACCTAATAGATGTTATTTTTTCATAGGTTTATGTGTTTGATTAGTTTCTGTAATTCAAAATTCTGATCTACTCCATATTTACATAGTTCGATATTTATGTGATTGATTCAGGGATTTGGTATAGAGATTTGGATATGGACGTGTTTGGGAGTTGGGATTAGTGATGAAGATTTATTAGTGATGAATATGTTTTTCTTCCGGATTCATGGTGTAAATATAGGCATTAAATTGCGTTAATTAAAAGTAATGGTTATGTGATTATACTATTTTTTAAAAACAATTGTTGAATTTTTTGTAACAAGGACGATGACAACTTGAAAGGGCTTTTCTTTGTGAATTTGAATCAAAATGCGACAAGAAAACGTCATCCGTTCAAGGTATTCTTTGTTATCTTTACTGTATAAAATCAACTACGGAACAACATCACTTATAATTTTTTTTTTGTTTACATGTTCTTTTGTAATTGGTTGTATGAAGTTGGTGGAATTAGTGCAAGCTCTGTGTTTGATAAAAGTATTAACGGAATAAGTATTGTGGTAAGTTTGTTTTCACAGACTTTAAATTAATTTTACGATTCTGTTTTCATTTATTCGTCATGAAATGTCCCTATTTTCCAAGCCAACGACGCGACGACTGACGAGTCGTGGAAGCCTTTGGAAATATCCGGTTTGGCTATCATCGTGCTTCATACAATTGTCATTTGGTTTTCCTGCTCCGAGTTTGAGGTTTCAATTGTAATTGCGTTCGTCTTTATTTCTCCTAATTTGCATGTATGATGTGACCTTTATTTCGTGATGTTGGTTATCATTGCTAATTGAGTTCTTCATGTTGCAGGCAGGGGACGTTTCTGACACAGATGAGCTTTGTGAACAACATCGGTGTGATGGGGAACAGCAGCAGGTATGGTATTTCAAAGTGTCAATTCTGTCTTTAAGCTTCATTAGTTTCATTTACTTTTAGTTGTTGGTCGATTGACAGCAGATGGATGAATCACTTAATTCTATCGCTGCTATTCCTGCCACTGATAGCGTTGTTGGAAATGGGCTTATATCATTTGCCTTATTCAGAGGTTAGGGTTTTACTGTATTTAGATATATCATAATCGGGAGCTGCTGGTCATATCGCTACAACTACTTGATTTCTGTGACAGGTACACAAATGTGATATGGACCAGTCGTGCTCGATGTTGGTGACGGAGTCATACGTGCGGACATGCTGCCTTCTTCCAAGTCATGTGTAATTCCAACGTGCCACACGATCCGGTCACTATAGTTAAACCAGTACTGATCATGCCAGCAGTAGGCGAACATCAACATCGATGCAGGAAGCATGCCTGCCGGGAGGTAAGATGTTTCAGATACTCTTGATCAGGTTCAAAAGTTATGACGTGTTGGCGTGCCAGCTTACTTTCTAAAACCCCCAAAGGGCAATTACTTTAAAAAAAAACAGCTTAAGTATATATAAGTGCACCAGCTTACTTTCTAAAAACCCCTGAGGGCAACCGCTTTCTATAAGTGTACAAGCTTAAGTGTTCTTTGGCTTAAGTAATCGACTAAGTATATAAAAGCCTAAGTATATATAAGCGTACCAGCTTAATTTCTATTATTGTATATATAAGTGTTCTTTGGCTTTCTTTATTATATCCGGAAAAAAAACAGCTTAAGTAATTGTAGTTAGTGACTTTTTGTACTATATAATTATGGTTTTAATTGCTACAACTGACAATAAGCTTCGCGTATATGTTATGATGGTCATCTGAATGGGTAGTTTGTATAATTGTTAAAAGTATTGCATGCTGAATATTTTTTTTTATATTGGTAATGCAATATTTGATATCCTTAAAGGTCTATACTTTATTGATTCGGACGTTCTTTTTTGTGTTACAACCTGTTATGGATGGCCGGAATTGCTAAGTCGTCGAACATTATTTGCCAGCGTTTCTCAATTTAAGGATTAATATCTTTTTGTTTGCTCCTACTCAATTACAGCGAAACCTAACGACCCCAGTAAATGTGATCATTTGTTAAAAGTTTCTATATGTGGGCATACTATCTTTATACCAATCGTTGTTCCCAATTTTTTTCCGCAATCTGATATCCCTATACTAATATAAATAAATGTATTGCATATTCTTATTGATATTTAATGAAGTTGCAAGCTTATTTTAGGCATGAAATGCTACTGGATTTTTGATAGATGCTCAAGCTCATTAAGGCTTAAGTGCACCAATAAAAGTACACATACAATTCCAATCATATTCAAGAACCTATTGGAAAACCGATTTTAATATTAATATTTTCGTTCGTGTTAAAGACTTATAGTCATGGTGGCGAAACATTTTCATATGATCTACTTACAATCTCTTACATAACGATATGTTGACGTACACGTTAATTACCTGTGATTCTAACGCTAACATGCTGCCAATATTTCAGTGTTGTGGCTGCCAGAAAAAGATGAAATAGAGGTTGATTCCGTTGCAGCAACGATACTAACGTCATGACTTCTTACACATACTAACGTCCTAAGTAGTTAATGAAAATTATAATCACCAAGGTACTAACTTCCTACTCATTTATTTCTCATTTTCATATGCGTAATTAGTATTTAAGATTATTAAAATGATGTTAGGAAGGTAAATAATAGTTAGTATGTTGGCCTAACATGGGTTGAATCATGTTACACTTTATATTTGTAAATTCACAAGTGAGGTGGAAAAAAAGTAGTAATAGATGAAATAGGTGCATCGAGTATATCATAACCTAAGCAAAAGTATAAACAAATAAATAGGCGATCACAAACATCCTCTTACTATAGCGCTACTAAAACCTCCATCATAAAACACACACAGCCCGACCAGCCCTACGACTGTGATTACATACACTTTTCAAATATGGTCAGAGGGTGGTTTTGTGGTTTCGTGATTATTTACAAGGTCTTGGTTTTTGTGATTATTTACAGGTGAAAATAAAGATACGAATACTTACAGTTTGTGTTGGGTCTTTAGCGGGTGTTTGTTTCGGATTATATAGCGGCCTTATAGCTTATTTGATTTTCAGCTTATGTTTCATAAGCTCATTTTTCGTGGCTTATTTTGAAACTTTTAGACTTATATATAAGTTTATTATGTGCAAAGCTTATATAAACCGAAAAGTTTCAAAATAAGCCAAAAAAAGTGAGCTTATGAAATGTAACCTCAAGCTAGCTATATAAGCCGAAACAAACCCTTTTAGAGCTAATTAAAATATATATATTTCGGTAATAGTTTATCCTCAAATTCTTAAAAAAAAAAAAAAAAAAAAACCCTATGTTTCTTTGTCCTTGATTGTGCTTTGGACTAACATCTCAGCTATTGCTGCACAAAACCTGAAACAACCGACGTGCATGATTAATGACTTGATAATATAATTTTTTTTTTGTCTATGTATCCATTTTTGTTGATATAATGGTTTCTCTTCTCTCTTTAGTTGCATCTGTTATTTTCGCGTGTTATGCAGGTACCCTTTCCAAAGGTGGTGATGGCTATGAAGCACATCCGGACCATACAGAAAATCGACTGGTATGTAGCGCTGTGGCAGGACTCATGTTTGTCTCCATATTTCATTAGTAGTTGGTTGTTTACTATCTGTTGCATGAAAATTTGCAGCATGTTGTTCAACCTCTTCCTCTTCAATAGGAAACTGTGGTAAACCAATATCAGCTTACAAATACAGATATGTTGGATGGTGGAATACGAGATGTCGTGTGGGATTTTGCAGCTGGTACGGTTCATGATTGATTGGTTTATTCATCGGGTGTTACACGTAATGTATTTGGACCTGAACATCCTGTATGCAATTCTCAAGAGGGTGTAAACACTGTCGTTTGGCATGTGTGTAGTGACCAGCCTATGATGCCCCAAACTGCATGTTCAATCTCAGGTACATTTTCTTAGTTGCTTATATGACGGTGCACGTTAGTTTTGCAGTTCCTTGACAGTATGTTGCATTATTACAGGTGTTATTGGTGGAGTGTCGCTCGACAGAGGTGCCACCCACGCATGTGAAATTGGCGCTCCAACATCAGGTATGTATGTTTTCTTTATTCGCTTTTACTTGGCTGATCTATTTTACATCGACCTTTCACAACCTCTTAATTTTTCTCAATGCGCTATAGGTTCTCAACGACAAATGCAAATGGGTAGAAAAAGGACATTTGCTAAGGTGCATTCAGGTTTGCTTATGTGCATTCATGTCTTTTCGTTCGAATGCTATATTTATACGCAAGAAATAATTTTTAACCTTTTGCTGTGTTCGTAGCCCGTCATGAATTCGCACCCCGAACTGCAAGTTTTGATAACCTTCCATCTCGCATTCCCGAGCCTGCGGCATTTCCACATACGAATAAATTACCTCAGCAACCGTACAGGTTAACACGCTTTCTGTATATGCTCTACCCCTCTCTTTAACTGTACAATGTAGTTCGTCACATATCTCTAACTATGTTGGCTAGCTCCCAACAGTTAACGCACACTCTTACACGTTGAAAAATTGCATATGCAGGGAATCCGTAGGCTGATGCACGTCCTACGAGAAGGAAAAGGCCCAATTATTCCAGAATGGCACCTAACCAATCTGCTGCACCTGCTTCAACTCAACAACGTGGGCCACAGAACCATCGGACAGGTTGGTAATGTCGCACCAACTCTTATGTTTAAGATGCCGGTCAATATTTTCTTATCGAATAACTGTCTTCGCTTACATGTGTACTGCAAACGCAACATTACATGCGGTCGTATCATTCTGCAGGACCTCCTATAGAGTACAATGATTTTGGTCCGTGCAGATGTGTATGTTCACATTGCCACGCACGGTTCTGGTACGAAGAAAGATTGAGTGCTTCGACAGGGTATTCCGGTCTATATAACATCTGACATTCTCATTCAGATGCTTAAATTTGCAAAGGCTTAATATAGAAATGTAACTATTGTCGAACACTATTTTTTATACATAGCCATTCAAACATAATTCTTACATTACGCCACAACTTTTGATGTTTCGGATTGTTGTTAATGTAAAAATATGTTTGTGATACAGTTTGTTGAGACTTATGAATAGAGTGGATTTGGAGTAGTACAAAATTGTATTGCAAACCTAGAGCAAAAGCCCCCGACGCAACGCGGCAGGCATCATGCTCGTTTTACATCATTTGCCTCTTGTGAATAAGGGCATTAGGTGTTCAGGCTTTTTTATTTATTTATTTATTTATTTATTTATTTATTTTTTATTTTTTATTTTAAATAGCAGCACACATGAAATCCGACTCCCGAGTTAAACCATCCAAACGGGCAGGCATCGGGACACGAACCACTTAGAGAGACCCGCGAAAGGAAAACCTCTAGAACTGACGTCTTCGCACTAGGATGAAAATCTAGATTTTTTTTGTCTCTTGCAAGACTCGAAGCCAAGTAAAATATCCCCCAAGCTCTAGGAGAAACTGAGGTGATCAACTGGGCTTAGCTCATTTATTGATTAATCCAAACATCAAGTTCCATATATGTGCAAATTTTAATATACATTCTTAGCTTTTTAACATCCTTTCATTTATGAAATTGGCAATCCAAAACCTTCTATTTACAATCTTTTTGTTCATGCTTCAGTCGGCATTCAAAAAAGCTGTACGACCCCGATTAAAATCTTTTGGAGAAATATTTACTGAGTGAAACCTCCTTCTATTTACAATCTTTTTGTTCATGCTTCAGTCGGCATTCAAAAAAGCTGTACGATCCCGATTAAAATCTTTTGGAGAAATATTTACTGACTTTTCACTCTATCTACATAAGAAAACAAAACCACGATTACATCATCGTTCTCAATGTCAATTTACCAAGCAACATTTGGAGAGCTTTTATAGAATATGTGATAGATGTCATCACTAATAACTTAAAAAATGGAAAAATTAACACTAACCACATTTCTGGGTATCATATTATGAGCAACCAAGCCATTTCGTCGCCGGTGTTCATTTCAACGCATATACGTTTCATTGTTCTAGCGGAACTTATCTGACCCTGTCGTATATTGCCATATTAATTTTGCAGTGACATGTGACCAACATGATTTAAGGCATGGCCTCATGTAACATATCTATTGAGCACATATGAGTTTGATCCTTTACAATCTTACGTTTGTACTACCCAATCAAGCACAAAGTTCCATTTAAACTAATCCGGATGTCCATTGCAATCCATGTGACTAAGATATGAGGCAACTATGGTACAATATGTTGGATTAATCGTTTATGTGAAGGTTCACGTATGCATGCATGGGTGCATTTGCATGAATACATTATGGTTTCATATCTAGTATATGTTTTAGTTAGTAAAGGCTGAACCAGTAAAAGGCTTTGACCGAGTTTTTTCTAACTCCATTTCCACTTTTTTAGAAGTGGTCACATGTGTCCTAGTCTTTAGGGTAGATTAGCATTTTCTTGGTCTATAAATAGGTAGGCTTGTATTTTCTTTTAGTTGTACCAGTTCTTTTCTTTGAATATATAATACCATTGAAACCCAAGAACCAGCATATCAATATCACATTGGTGTTTTGATTGGTGTGGGTGTGTTTATCGGGTATCAAGGAGGGACTGAATACCAACACAATATTGGTGACTCGACCCCTCTACATTTCTAGAGACAATACCAAGAGACTCTGGCGATTGTGTCAACCGCTTGTATAACTCTTTCATTTATTTGGTAGTAAAGAACAAAGTGAATTATCAAATCACTAATGCTACATCCACTCAAATTCATCCAAAAGAATCTCACACGCAAAGGTGGCGCAGGATGAATGGTTTTTTGTGGGAGTGGACTCCCACAAAAAACCATTCATCCTGCGCCACCTCAGCGTGTGGGATTCTTTTGTAGATGAATTTATGTGGGTGTATCACTCCTCTTATCAAATCATCCAGCCATCCCAAGTCATACCACAAAACCGACCAAAACTAATTGTGTTAGAGTCCGAGTCAGGAAAGAATGCCCTAAAAACTTAAAATTTCCTTATGGATAAGATGTATTTTGAATGTTGCACCAAGTATTGTTTGATAACACACCAATCTATCAATCTTGTGATAATGCCATAAGAAGTTGAACCATTTTTATGTTCCAAAAGAAAAACATTTCACGGTTGTGTTCATGCACATTCAGCCACTCCAGAGGAAATTCTGAATGCCCCTACCATACAATGCCAAACGTTCCTTGCAGTGACATGTTACGACACATGAACTAGGGTGTGACCCTCCATGTAAGGTCTCTATTGAACACTATTTATTAAAAAACTCACTCATATATGCAAAAGGCGCGGCGCCATTCAAAATGATCTAGACAATGCCCAACGACAGCCATGTGACTTTTAATTGAGAGGACCTTAAAATCGTTTCCTTCATTTCTGGCGAAGAAGAAGTAACAACTTATTCCTACCGATGTTCATTTCTATATTACAAGGGACCAACGAATGTGTGTCACCATAATAATCTAAAATGGATAGGCGTGTCACGTAAGCATGTACAATATTATGTGTTTGATAAAACCATTTCATGTTTATATCCCACGTAGGTGAAATAAGTGAAATCTGTCTTGTTTATATACTACAGAGAATGAGGATTAAACATATCTAGAATATTATACTATGTTTTCAGACACATTGGGTTGGTGAGTTGATTATAAAACTTGAAAATCAAACTTTATCCAACGATGTGTCCTGGAAATTTAATATAAATTCTTGATTTTTTTAGTAGTATATCTTTACAATTAATAAAATATTCGTACTCGAAAGTTCAAATTATTTAATTATTTTCAAGTTTTACAAAGATATTATGAAATTTCCCTTTTTTTTTACATACATTGTCCATAAATTTTAGAACCCTTCTATCTGTTTAAAGAAACAAAATAACTAAAGATAACAAGTTTAACACTAACTATACGTTTAGGATACCATATGGTTGGAAACACATTTTGTGATTGGTGTTCATCCCAATCTCTAAACGTTTCACCGATCCACATGAACTTACCTAACAATTCCATATTGGTTCTGCAGTGACATGTTATGAAAATAAGTTAAGGTGTGGCTCTCCATGTAACGTCTCTATTAAAACTGACCCTGATTCACGACTATGGTGCATCTATAGTCTTTAAGCTCTCCTGGTTGCCTACATTTCTGATGAAGGTATCCAAAGAAAAAGTGACAACTTTGTCCTGCTAAATAAATATGGATACCACGTACAACTCAATCGTTCACAAGGAACTAACGACGGCGAGTTTGAGTTATGTTCGCTTAGTCCAAACTAATGACGTTTCCAATATGATTACTTGATTAGTAACATAAAAGTTACGTATTGGTGTTGAGCCAACTAATTTCTATATAAGAAGTTAAGAACAAGTGTTATAGTGTTAAATAAGTACATATAAAAGGTTGTTTGGGATTGCTTATTGAATATAATCCTATATTTACACTAGAGAAAAGGCAAATGCAAAGAAACATACAATATCGTTCAAGAATTACAAACCCAATGAAGAAACATTTTTAAGAATCACAAACCAAATACAAAGAAACAGGGGACATTGCGACCACATATTGCAGCATCCCTTTTGAGCCAACATACCAAACAATCAACTACATATCAGCAGTTCCAAACACCACCTCCAAACAGCACCGTTCAAAGTATATCATTTATTATTTGTCAAGTTTAAAGCGGATATATCAGCATATTTTCCTCAAAGTTTTCTAAGCGCACCACGGAACTCTTTATTGTTGCATGTCTTAGCATGCACATTAGTTAGACTCGGTTTTCTTATTACTATTTACAATGCTGATATGTCATGTAAAGTTCAAGTAAGTATAGCAAAATCTCGACTATTGAGCATTGAGCCAAATGATAAAAAGAGTGTATTTTGAATGTTTGTACCTGTCAATGCCAAGGTCCTCTATGTGATGGAGGTTCCGATAATAAAGGCAAGCGACACTGCTGCAGTGATCATAAGCTGCATATACAAATCACAAATTAAACCAAAATTTTAGCAAGATCGCCTATAAATATGCCGATTAAAAATATATACTTTTAGAAATATCGAACAAAGGTTTTTTTTTAGCTAAGTATATGCATTATGTTGTGCTTCTGAAACTACTATATCTAAACATTAACATAGTTGCAACCTGATTTGCTGCTGTTAACGAGCCTCGTAGATTTTTAAGTGCAATTTCTACGATGAACACTGGGACAACATATGAAAACACTCCGATCCCATCCCATATCTTGTAGCTAGTCTTCCGATATCCAGTGCCAAAGGACCCTGTCGTACACGAAAAAACTCTTCATCTCATCAAAATATAACACAAGTTAGTAAGTAATGATTAGGACTTTACGTACCTCTGCAAAGTAAGTTGCTGTCCATCCCGCTGAGCAGAAAACACTTGATATCCTAAATGCATGTTTACATTCTTAGTTATGAACTTTTGCATAGCACTTATTTGAACCAAGTACTTAGAGCAACAAATCAGACCCAATGACCCATTTACGTATTTAAAATAGCTAAAGGGTGCAACAAACTATAATTCTTAACACCTATCACCGAAACAACTTAGACCCAATGATGGACTGAGATGAGTGATTGATTTCTTAATCAGATTATATCCTAAGAACATAGGCAAATGGCATAACAAATAGCAATAAGAGCAGATGCAAATGATTTATTGCCCGCATAGGTGTTTTTATCAGTAGTACTTTTTTTAAATGATTTCTGCATCAAGGAACAACAATTAGTCAAAATGTAACTCACAACATCCACCAAAGGGTATTTTATATGTTCTGTCAAAAAGCAACCCAAACAGCCCTTATATAGTACTACCCGTCCCATAATAATTGTCCGCTTTGATTTTTCTATGTTTTTTTTGTTCAACTTTGACCATAAATATTTTTATTTGTGTAATATAATATTTGATGAAAAATATATAAATAGATTAAGTTTTAAATGTATTTTCATTTGGTATAATTTTTATCAAGTACATTTATATATTTTTCATCAAGTATTATATTACACAAATAAAAATATTTATGGTCAAAGTTTAACAAAAAAACATAGAAAAATCAAAGCGGACAATTATTATGGGACGGAGGGAGTATGCTATAAGTAGTTTCAGTAAGTTATCACAAAAAATGAGTGGAGAGACACCACATCCAAATATAAGTTGGTGTTGCTTGTCCCCATTCAACTAGATGTTCTCAAACTTGCGACATGAAATGTAACAACATACAGTTAGAAAACAATATAAATAGAATTTACCAATCCTTCTATTTAATTAAAAACTATTTAGCCGCTGAACAACAATATGTATCATTGCACACTATGTAAATATACACTTGTTGACTGTGAAGTTCCACTAAAAAAAGGCAAGCAGGGTGGTATATTGTGTAAGGGTAACTGATATTAGCTCTTTTGCTGGTGACTTTCAAAATTATTACGGAGTATTTAAAATAGAAATAAGGTTTCACACATAAATAATAAATTACACATTTTTCAACTATAAGTTCTCATATATTAAAAAAAATCCATATCTTTACAGTAAGGGATACTCAATTTCAAAAATAACATGTTATAATGTAGTACAAAGATAGTCAAAGTTAGTCACAAAGAGAAACAAAACTTTATCAAAATACAGAGTAAAAACAGTAAAGAGAAAGAAACTCAAAATACAGAGGGAAAAGTGAAAAATGTTTCGCGCTCAAGAAATTCAAAAACTTTGGAGTTATAGACCGGTGTTAAAATTACCAACCGGCCCAATTAAGTAGCTTTTAGACCTGTCAAGATAATATGCACGGGTCTTTTTATAATTTCATATTTAGACCGGGTTTTCTAATTTACACACGTCTAAATGAGTTTGGGTGGGTGAAAAATCATTTAAAGACCTGTGTTTATCATAGAAGGTTGCGGAGGTCTAAAAGACCTAATTTGTAGTACTGCATATACTCTTTTACTTTTTATATTCATTTTTTCTTTCAAATTTCTTTTTTTTACTAAAGGTTTTCCAAACAAGTGTTCATTAGGGAAAAGTTGACGTGTATTTAATAAACACAAATTTTCTAATTTAACCACAAAATAAATTAAATACACTTTAAATAAAATGATAAATTACTATATTTGAACATAATTTTCACTTAGATGAACCAAAACATTTCTTTTATTTACACTTTAATACGTGCCTAGTGGGCATACGTTAGCAAAAGCCTTTTACTAATAAGAAATTAACAATTCGCCGTCTTACGTCATTAACCGCTTTTCTATTTCGGTATATTTTAAAATAAATAAAACTAAAGAAAAAAATATTGATGTTACAATAAAGGTGTGCGTTCTTAAGCAATTTGAAGCCATTTTTAAGAGATGGAAATGTAAGTTGCTTAGTATAGCCCTTGATTGGAAGGGTTAAGGGTTCCTAGTGAAGCCATACTCCTGTCTTACCTTGATTGTTATGTGTGTTGGCTGAATGATCTTGGTAGGAGGAAGATATGAAAATGTATCTAGATGGTATTGGTGCTATAAAGGTGAATCAAAAATTGAAACTTTGACAATGCAGTCAAGTGATGCTCTGTTTTTGGAATGCTCTGTTTTAGAATTAGTTGTCTGAGATTAGTTCTATCTAATAAAGTTGTAGTGTTATAAGATATTGGATACTTAGGGTATGTTTGGCAAAACTAGCTCTAAGCTGTATGCTGCAAAGCTGTTAACATGAGCTACAAGCTGTATTTTTTTTCAATAAAAGTGTTTGGTAAATTAGCTGTTAAATATAATTATAAGATGTAAAATGACATAAAAGGACAAATCTATAATTATAAATAAATGTTTGGAGGGTATATCAATAATTTAAAGTTTTAACAGCTCCAAGATATTTAAAAAGCTTCATGAATCAGCTTTTCATTTTGGAGCTATTTGTTTGAAATAAAAGCTTGTAGTTAACGCATCCAAACGAAGCTACTTAATTTATAAGAGATTATTTTGTAACAAAAAGTTAACAGCTCCTCCAAAAAGTCCCTGCCAAACAGGCCCTTAGAATGTTGTGAGTTGTGTTAAAATGGAGCACCTAACAACGCATCTTCACAGACCAAGAACTACGAGATCACCCCTTTCATTCTGGGGTGACAGAGGGATCATACCATTCGAGCCTTTTTTTCATGCTTTTCCTCGAGGTCGGGAGAAAGCTGAAATCAAATGGGATGTGTCTTTTTTTTTTTTTTTTTTTTCAAATCTATCTATCTATCTCTTACTCGAAATGGGAGCAGATTTGAAAAAGGATCTTAGAGTGTCTAGGGTTGGGCCAGGAGGGTCTCTTAACGCCTTGTTTTTTCTTTTTATCGGAGTTATTTTACAAAGACTTGCCATCTTTATGATGTACAAAAGTTTTGAAACGATTAATATAACTCGCCTTTGCAACAAAAAATAAAAAGAAATAAAATTAAAGAAAAAACTCTTGATGTCACATAAAGTCAAGTAAACATACACATTCACAAACACTTGAATTTCTTCAAAATCGGCATAAAATTGATTGTTCTAAAATCACTTTAACAGCTTAACTTAATCAAGATATTTATTAAAAAAAAAAAAAAAACTCACTCATACAAAATGTGTCTTTCAAACTTATCGACATGTTCAATGACATCCATGTGACTATAAATTGAGGGCTTTGAGGCAACTCGAGTCCCTCTTGGTTTCCTTCATTTTGAATTCATAACCGACCACAATAAAGTGGGATTTTACCAGCACAAGAGCTCTTCCGCGATGATAAATCTTGTTCTTGTCTTCCTTAGGCATTTCAGCATAACTAGGACATGATTCGACAATTTTGTGGCCGGATATCAGAGATGGCAAGATGGCCGGGTTAAGTAACAAGTCAACATGGGTTCTGATGGAAACATTTCTATGCCAGATCAGAATGTGTTCACATGTACTATATTTTTTTTTGTGTGTGTCCAATTTCTTATTTTTATTTCACAAAGAATTGTGCACTAGCAATGAATAACAATTATAGTCCAAGTCATTATAAGGCCGTATACATTTGAATCTTAGGATTATTCAATTTGAATGACATGTTCAACCCGTTCCTCATTCAGGTAACAATGATTTGACCCATTGTACCCATTCCTCATTGACTTCACGACATGTTATTCAAGAAACACAATACAAGTTGCATTATCGGCATCGCCAATTTATTCTACGACCACAATCAAACAAAAACGTACAAAAATGTAAGAGCAAACCTATATGAGGATCGCTTAATAACAACTTTTATACAATGGCACAACTTCAAAGTACAAACGCTCTCTAATGAACAGATATAACTGGTATACAGACTTGCATAAGTTTACATCCCGCTAGGTTGAAGAAGTGAAATCTATCATGGTTGTATACTACATTGAATGAGGATCATACGTTTCTAGAATATATTACAATGTTTTCAGATACATGTATTGGCCAAGTTGATTGTAAAACTAAAAATTTCAAACTTTGCGCCGTACTCGTATTTGAAAACAAATATTATATTCTTGACTTTTTTAGTATATGTAATCCCTTGAAAATACTGTAATAAGTAATCCAAAATTTGTATTCAAAGATATTGTCTATGTGTTTATATAGTTAAATACTCCGTACTACTTAAGAATCTTCTATCTGTATACTAAACCAAAACCGTAAGTATACCATGCATCTTTTTCAACTTTAATTGTTAACTGAACCGAATAACCCGAATTACATAATTTTAATTTTTTTTTATCTATACTACATATAATAGAAAAATGGTTAAACTTGAAAAGTGAAAAATTGAAAATCAAGGGTGAGAGAAATGTATTGTGTAATTAATACTTTTATTAAAACACCCCATTACTTATAAAAACAATAATTTATCCACGTTGTACAACTAATTAAAAGTATATCTACCAGATTAAAAACAACCAATTAAAACACACCTTACTAAAAAATACAATAAAATTTTCACAATGTACAATTTAAACAAGCTACAAAATAATTCTAAATATAATATAATCAAACACATTAATTAATGTTATTTTTAAAACACCCTAAAATGAAAAGTACATGTTATTATACACATTATACAAATTAATAAAACACGCAAAGCTTCATACAAGCTAACAAGTTGATGGTACATATAGTTTTGAAAATCGGACTGGACCAACGGGTTCAACCGGAAACCGGTGTCGCCACCGGTTTAGCTAACCAATAATAGTCATCCAAAAACGAACTAGAGAGGACCCGTTGAAACCGATACAAACTGGTGAATCAGGTCCCATCGAGATCTATTTCTCCAGTTAATCGTCACAGGTTACCCGCACCGCAACGCGCAGGTACCCTGCTATACTATATATAAAGGAAAATCCAAAAAGTGAAAATTTGAAACTATTAATACATATCGAAAACCGGGTTGACCCGGGACGCTTAAAACCCGGTGGGTTGAACCTGTTTAATTTGACCCGTTTTGACCCAACCTGTCGGGTTGACTCGGTTTAAATCGACGCGTAACCGGGTTTCAAAACATTATGTTTAATCCCCAAATCTTCAAACTTTTATTATTTTTCGTTTAGAACCCATAAATTTTTTTTAACACAAAGCAATCTGTCGCTATATAAATTTAGAGTAGTGATTGGGAGACCTAACTCATATGCCTAAAGATATGACTAACCATATGTGGCATCATCCTGATGGCTACAGCAATGGGACCCACTTTTTTAAAAACCACCAGGATCATGCCACATGTTTTTAGTCACATCTTTAAGCACATAATTAGTCTTCCCAATCATTTTCCATTTATTATATATACAAGTTCTTCAAAACGATTATAATGTTTTACAATTAAGAGAAAATATGTGCCCGTTAGTGCACATTTAACTTTTCAATAGGCTAAATATGCCCATTTCAAAGGGGAAAAAAAACGGGGCTAAATGTGCCCAAATCTTTTATAAAATAGCCAAAATTAACCCATTTTTTTATTTTGGGCTAATCACATTCATGCTAATTTTGGTACTTGCGTTCTTCTTAACAACGACACCATTATTCTCATCCTTGTTAGTTTTTACGAGACAAGTAACGTGTGTTGTTAGTTTTTATCTCATAACTGATGTAATGTTTACTTTCATTTTCATCAAATGTTTTTATATGTTGTTTGATAGATGTTAAGAATTTTTTCTAGACTTTAGTTATCGTATAGTACAACCGTTTGCAATTGCATTTTCATCGGTTCACGTTCTATTTTAAACCTACACGAAACACTCACCACAATATCACAAATCCTTAATTATCTAACGCTAGAAATCGCTCCCGCTAAGCGCTGGTACTCGCCTAGTTTAATTATATATATTTTTAACACAAAATTTTTTTTCAAGCTTAAATAATATTATTCTATACTAATAAAGTTTTTCAGTGATTTTTTTCATATAAATACATAGAAAAAATATATTTTTATATGAATCCAGTTTTCAGTTTCAATTGCGAAACCCATATTCAAACCGATAACCGAATATTTAGTTCGGTTCAGTTCGGTTTTAACTAATTCGGTTCGGTTATGAATTAGTTTGGTTTGGCTCGGTTTTGTTTTTTGTGGATATTACCCGATCCGTGAACACCCCTACTATGAACTTTTTGATAAACGCTTCTTTATTTTTTGTTAGGAGTGTTTGTTTAAGCTTATATAGTTATATGTGAGTTTATGACTTTATTTGATTTCGATATATCTTATGAGTTTTAATTTTCTTGCTTATTTTGAAACTTGCGAGCTTATATATGATCATTATAAATTTATACAAACTTACAAGTCTTAAAATAAGCCGGAAAAGTGAAGCCTTTAAAATATAAGCCGAAAACCAAATAAGCTCAAAAGCCTCATATAAATCTTAGGAGGAACATGACTGCCTTGGTAAGTGAGAACTTTTATTCGATCTTATCTAGGGTTTGATTCTTGGCCACTCTTGGCTTTCTTTTTTATATTTTTTATTTTCGTAAACATCATTTGTCTGGTTTTAAGATTTGCGTTTTGCTAACAGCAGCCTTTAGAGTTGTTGTTACCAAATAGTTTGCGAAAATTTAGCTAAGACAATGCATCATGTCTAAATAAAATCGTTCAAAATCATTTAAAATTACCAAATATCTCCTAAAATTTCTCATACACAAATTCAACTCATTCTTTTTATTGGTCATTTTAGCGAAAAATGCGGAGCATGTTTCACTATGTCTTAATATTAGCGAATTTTGTGAAAAATTTGTTGTTATCAACGGCCTTTAGGGCCATCGTTAGCATTTTCCTTAAGGTTTGATTATTTTCCTGAAAATTTAAAAATAAGTTGTTAAAGGATACACAACCTCTTTTAAGTGCTAATAAGTTGCTTGATTGCAAGAAAATAAAATGATTAGCATTATTTTATGATCAAAGGCTAAGTAATCTACAATCTTTGGATTTCAAATCAGAGTTTTGGTTTAAAAATATTTCAAGTTACGGAACGAAAATTAATAAAGGGAAGAACAAGTTACTCCGTATTCATCTTTAGGCTAGGCACAAGGGGGTCGACCAGTCGGCCGTCGAGGGTCGGCATCAGTCGTCCTTGTTGTGAAGTTGTCGATCACTGAGGGTCATGATCAGTCGTCCTTGGTCACTAGTCAAATTCTTTATACATACTTGGGTCGTCTTGACGATACTGCATATCTGGAAATAAGTAGAGGAAAAAAAGAAAACGAACATTGGAACTGAAGTCATACGCAAATTCGCGATTGCAAGTATAATCATTGGGGAAAAAAAGCTCAGAACTGCCTTGATTTCATCTCATATAAGAGATATAGTGCAATGGACCCAACCAATGCTAAGGCTTATGATTTCATCTCATATAAGAGATATAGTGCAATGGACCCAACCAATGCTAAAGCTTATCATCATGGTTAAACTGGACCTGTCAAGAATTGAACCCGGGTCTGTACTGTACTATTCTACCACTAGACCACTCGTGCCTTCATGTTAACTCATTGGATTTTATAACTATTATAGTATTGTTATTCTTACGAAAGTGCCATATTCATTTGAATTTTCTTACAATGTCTATTTTGTGGTGAAGTTGCTTTGTTTTTTTTTAAACGTGAGATGATGATTTATAAAAAAAGAACAAGTAGAACCATGTTTTGAAATATATTAGATAACATCATCAAATAAGCACTTTTACAATTAACTACAATAGTTTATTATGAACAAATGAATGTTTAATTAGCTTAACAAATGTTTTTATTAAAATTACTTAACACATGACTCGATGTCTATTAAGATCATGCCCTTGAATTTGTAACATCCATCTTAATATTGTGTTCAATTTAATAACTATCAAATTAATCATGACTCAAAATTCATAATCAAGTTTATTGAATTACTCATAAGCTCACTATCTTATAAAAGTTATTTCTTTAATATGAAATAAACACCAATAATACTCAGTTTGTCGGAATATATACATCGAAGTTTTATCTTGAATATGAAAACGAACTTACAATTATTCTCAACCAGCATTGCACGTAGTTAATACCAAGTGACATTCGGCTTGCAAACATAACATATGACATACATTAATATAAAGATTAATAAGTGTCTCGCAACATCCTAAGAAATGGGTGGAGTTTTTAACTTTGAAGATCAAGTACCGTTAGGCCGTTAGCAGGGACGTACATGGTCAACAACGCAAAAAAGCGTCAGTCGAATTAACATAATTATTTAACACAGATGGTTCTTCAACTCAATCATGCAAAAAGGTACTCTGCCATTCAAACTGATCAATACGCCGGATGTCGAGACATCCAAGTGAGTATGTGAGTAAGAATTAGGCGACATTGGTATTCCACAGATGGCTGGAGCCCTCTTATTTCTAGAGAATATATAAAGAGATAGAGAAGCAACTTTTTCCTAACAATGTAGAGCTTAATCATTCACTAGGTAATAGGAACGTGTGCTTCTAACAATGTAGACCTTAATCAATCACAAGGTAACAGCGAACGTGTATTTATCCAAAATGGATAGATGTGTCACCTACATAAGTCATATTAAAAAAACTTATGAAACCCAGAGTTCGAGTCCGGTTCACCTAATCCGAACTATTGACGTTTTGTTTGCAAGGGGCTACCTGGAGCGACCGATTTAATATAAAGAATCTCTTATATGCGAAGGAAGTATATTCTTTGTATAAAACGCTCGAACTAACCTACCTGCAACAAAGAATACTTAATTAACTTCATGACATGTAATTCAAAAAACACAAAACAAGTTGCATTATTGGCAATATTTTCCTCAACCACAACTGAACAAAAAAAAACAAAAATACATATGATATCAGTGATAAAATTTGCACTCCGTAGAATATCTCTGTCTCAAAATTGCGTAGTCACTTAATAACAAAATTTAAACTTTTTCATTAAGAATCCGAGTAGCTTTATATACGAACGCTCTATGATGAACAAATGAATGGTATAAATTAGAGTACTAGAAATACACAAGTCGGTATGTAAGCATGCATAATATCATGTGTTTGAAAAAACCATTTCTTGTTTATATCCCATATAGGTGAAAGAAGTGAAATCTTTCTAGTTTATATACTATAGAGAATAAGGATCACACATGTCTTGGATATTACTATGTTTTTAGACATAATCGGTTGAGAAAGTCGATTATAAGACTAAAATCAAACTTCTTCAACCGGTTATCCTTAAAATATAATATGAATTCTCGATCTTTTTTCACTTAAAAAATACTCCTACTCCAAAGTCCAAATTTTTATTTATTTACAAATTTTTCAAAGACATTACAAAATTTTGCTTTTCATTTACATATATGGTTCACAAAACCTTCTATCTGTTTAGAGAAACAAAATCACTAAAGATAAAAGCTTAACACTAACTATACGTTAGGATACCATATTGTAGGAAACACATTTCATGATTGGTGTTCATTCCTGTCTTTAAATGTTTCACCGATCCACCTTAACGTACCTAACACATACCGTACGATGCCATATTAATTATGCAGTGACTTGTTACAAAAATAAATGAAGGTGTGGCTCTCCATGTGAGCTCTATTGGTTGCCTACATTTCAAGTGAAGGTTTCAAGAGAAAAAGTGACAACTTTGTCTTGCTAAATAAGTATGGATACCATGTACGATAACTCAATTGATCACAACGTACTAACGAAATTGAGTTTGAGTTAGGTTTCCCTTATCCAAACTAATGTTTCCCAAAAGGTTAATTGATCAATAACATAAAATTTACCTATTGGTGCTAGGCCAACTAGTTTCAACAAAGAGAAAACCCGTTAGGAGTGGACCTGAGGCCGTAGCCCCGGGGTCCACCTCCGACGGTCAAGTTAGTATGCGATGTAGCACATCAAAGTTGTGTTAGGGTTAGAGATAACCTGTCATGTATATATAGGACATGGATTAGGGTTTAGGCGTAGAGTGGGCCGCATCTGCCGGGCCTGACCCATTCTGGCCCAGGACCATACGTCCACAAAGCCCCCAAGTCTAGTATGAGATAGCTCATGGCTATGTTATGCTAGACTTAAGTTCCCGATGGCGTAGGTGAAAGTGGAACCCGTATGCTCCATCCCGGGTAAGGGCGTACCTTTTGTACCAGATGGCTTGCGGCATGATGTGCGACGAGAAGGCGTGCTTCAGTACATGGCAGTCTTGTGCGTTGCGACAAGAGGTGTGGAAGACGTGCTTCTATGGCGAGAAGTGCGCGTTGTGCTGCGACAAAGAGGTGCGGCCGACGGCGTGCTTACGTGGCGGTGTCGCGCTGTGCGCGACGAAGACGTGCTTCTGGCGTTGCTGTGCGCATGCTGCGCGACAAAGAGGTGCGGCGAGAAGGCGTGCTTCGTGCGCATTACATCCGTCTTTACGACCAACGAGAGGACGTCTCCCATGGCAAAGATGCGTCGCGAATATTTAAATTCGTCTTTGTACCGAACTTGCGTCGCTTCCAAATATACCAAGCGATCGCGTATAAAACGGTGATAGCATATACTGGTAGCCCCCAAGTTTGATGGTGCTACTCGTGTAGGAGCATTAAACTTATTTAATCTGAGAAAAACACTGAATGCAAAGATTAAAAGTATATGCCGCGAATCGCAGCATATAAAACCTAATGAATTGAAACAATAAACAGCACATAGCATGAATAATATATTGCACATAGCATAAATAATATATAGCACATACGAGAAGTGGCAGTGCGCACTTGTTGATGCATAATCTGGCGCGGACTAGATTCGACGACTCTCCTTGGCCGTTAGTCGTCTTCTCGAGCCCTAGTAGACCTGTCAACAAAGAGAAAACCCGTTAAGAGTGGACCCGAGGCCGTAGCCCCGGGGTCCACCTCCGACGGTCAAGTTAGTATGCGATGTAGCACATCAAAGTTGTGTTAGGGTTAGAGATAACCTGTCATGTATATATAGGACATGGATTATGGTTTAGGCGTAGAGTGGGCCGCATCTGCCGGGCCTGACCCATTCCTGGCCCAGTACGGACCATACGTCCACACATGTAATTCGAGAAACACAAAATGAATTGAGGCATAAGAGTATCTCCGAATCAAACTGCATCCTCACTATATAAAGTAGCTTCAAAGAACAACGATCTATAATAAACTGACTTATAGCATATAGAAATGCAACATGCACTCTGTACATTATTTCATATTAAAAAACATTCCTATACATCCCACATAGTAAAAAAAAATAATGCTCCACTTGTATATATGTATACTATAGTGAATGTAGATCAAACATGTCAGTTATATTACTATGTTTTCATTGTACACGTTTGTTGGCAACTAAAGAAACATACTTTGTCTACAAACTAGACAAAGTATGTTTTTCGGTAATAATGAATATAAAAAAACATACATTGTCTACAAACTTGTTAAAAAAATTTATATTCATTATTACCAAAAAAAGTCATGAATTGAATACTCATTTTCTTGTACAAATTCATGACTTTTTTGGTAATAATGAATATAAATTATTTTGAGTTTTCTAGTATGTATTCTAAAAAATGAATTAAGATGCGACCCTCCATGTAAGGGTCCCTATATGTTGAGCACATCTGAGCTTGTTCCGTTTAAGCTCCATTCAAACTGATCGAGATCCATTGCCATCCATGCAATGGCGGACCTTTATGAGGGCAGGGGAGGGTCCCGACCCCCCCAAAATTTACGGCACCTAATGTAAATGTTATAGGTTTTAGGGGTAATTTAGTTGAGGTTACAAACAAATCTCTGATTCGGCCCCTCCAATATAATTTCGGCCACCCCAAAATAAATGGTCAAGTTCCGCCACTACATCCATGTGACTATGATATGAACCAGCTCTAGTACAACAAAGGTGACTCGAACCCCTCTTGGACGTACTCTTCATTGCCTACATATCTAGAGATGAAACAAGATTGACCACTTCGGTCAATGTTCAATTTAATATATTACAAGGTACCAACGAATGTGTGTCAATATCCAAAGTGGATAGATGTGTCACCCTCATGAGTCCTACTAAAAAACTCATGAAACCATGAAACTATTGATGTTCACAAAGGGTAACTTAATCAGTCACACAAAGATTGCCTAAAGATTTTTATTCACCAGACTCATGTTAAATTCTAAACTAAACTACTTGCAGAATAATTCAGTTGTCACAGAAATAAAGAACGTACACTGATACATCATCTCAAAGATGAAGGTTATGCGGATTAGTCGGCTCGCAATGTCAAGTCAAAAACCCAGGTATACCCAAAAATAAAAAGTCTTAGTATATTCACTAACACAATGCAACAATAAATATAGGGTCACGATTTTGATTCAAGATTTCATTTACACCACAATTCGGATTTCATTTACGCCACAAAAGAATGTTGTTGACTATATAAGGTCTCATTTTAAACTCATTTCACACGAACGTTGATAAATTTGGACTACATTAATTAGTCTATACGTTTTTGAAATCATGTAACTATAGAGTTGTGCTTAATTTAGGATATATAAAAATTAAATACAAACGGTTTGCATAAACTCCAACAAAGTTTAACCAATAAGACAGAAAGACCGAGTGAGTTTCTCAACTAGCCCAGCAAATTACTTTCATTACCAACAACTTCATGGCATGTAGTTCAAGAAATACAAAATAAGTAGCCTTATCCCCAGTTCTTAACTTGACCACTGCCAAACAAAAAAGAAGGAAAATAATAGAGTAAACCCGTATGAAATCACTCATATTGCGTTGTCCCTTAATAAGCAGTACCATATTTGAACTTTGGCCAAAGAACGTCAAATGATTGCTCGAATATCGATATACATCCACTTTTGTTAGAAACAAGATTTACTTCAATGGTTTTTGCTTCATTTTAGTAAATTTTATTGTCACTTTCTTTGGAAAGGAGAAGATCAACTAACGAACTTAAATCTATATAAGCTTAAACAAGCACTATTTACGTTTAAATATGAAAATGTCATATATACATGTTGAAGCATAATCTGGCGCGGGCAGGATTCAACGACTCTCCTTGGCCGTTAGTCGTCTTCTCGAGCCCTAGTAGACCTGTCAACAAAGAGAACCGGTTAGGAGTGGACCCGAGGCCGTAGCCCCGGGGTCCCCTCCGACGGTCAAGTTAGTATGCGATGTAGCATATCATCAGTTGTTAGGGTTAGAGATAACCTGTCATGTATATATAGGACATGGATTAGGGTTTAGGCGTAGAGTGGGCGCGTCATGGGCGACCCATCTGGCCCGGTCCAGGACCATACGCCACAAGCCCCAAGTCTAGTATGAGATAGCGCATGACTATGTTAAGCTAGACTTAAGTTCTGATGACCGCGTAGGTGAAAGTGGAACCCGTATGCTTTGCATCACAGGTAAGGGCGTACCTTTTGTACCGATAGCGGCGAAATGGTGCGGCGAAGGCGTGCTTCTGCTAGCAGTCTTGTATGCTTGCCGACAAAGAGGTGCGACGAAGGCGTGCTTCTGCTTGAAGTGCATTGTATTGCGCGACAAAGAGGTGACGAAGACGTGCTTCTGCTTGCGAGAGGTGCTAGCGTTGATGCGCGACAAAGAGATCTACGACGAAGGCGTGCTTCGCGCGCATTACATTCGTCTTTACAACCGACGAGGGGCGTCTCCCCTGCGGCAAAGATGCGTCGCGAATATTTAAATTGCCTTTGTACCGAGCTTAGCGTTCGCTCAAATATACCTGCGTGACGCGTACGAAAACCGTGGTATTATATACCCTAGTAGCCCCCCAAGTTTGTGGTGCCGTTGTATTTTTTTTTTCATTGTTAAATAAAATAATATATAACTAAACTTTAATATCACTCTTTTGTTATGTAGTCCATAATATTATACAACACCACAATATCTTGAGGTGAGATCAATACAAAACACATCTAATCTAAAGAATAAATCATAAGATCTCAACCATTCATCTTCTTTACATCCAATGGATGAGATCAAAGTAAAAATTAACAAAGGAATGGTAGAAATGTAATTCTTTTAAAACCCACTTTCCACCCTTTTTTAAAAAACAACATATCTTTCAAACGGTAAATCTTCAAGCTACAAAAAATACACCATCGCGACGAGAAAAAAATCATCTTTCTATTGATATGCACTTTTATATACTTTCGACGAATTTTTTTTTCAAAATTTCCGTCCAGAAAAATCCCACGGGATTCGTAAAAAAATCCCACAAGATTCTTAAAAAAATCCCACGGGATTGGAAAAATCCCACGGGATTTGTAAAAAAATCCCACGGGATTCGTAAAAAGACGAACTTTTTTTTTTCAAAATTTTCATCCAGAAAAATCCCACGGATTCGTAAAAGACAATTTTTTTCAAAATTTCCGTCCAGAAAAATCCCATGGGATTCGTAAAAGACGATTTTTTCAAAATTTCCGTCGAGAAAAATCACACGGATTCATAAAAAATCCACGGGATTCGTAAAAGGCGAACTTTTTTTTTCAAAATTTTCGTCCAGAAAAATCCCACGGATTCGTAAAAATCCCACGGATTCGTAAAAATTCATTTGTGATTTGTATAAATCCCATGGGATTTTGTATAAATCCCATGGGATTCTAGATAATCCGATGAGATTAGAGGTGGACTTTTACAGAAGCCATGTTTGAAATGAATACATCCAAATTGGTTGATGACTTTCGGAATATTTGCTTTTTTCATGCATTCATCATGACATTAATCTTTATTTTTTACCATGAGTTTTAAGTATCTTGTTGGTCCTAAAAGTTGCAAGTTCCCTTTAGTTTACTAATTCACCCATATCAAGATTATACTTTTTAAGGTCAGTAAGAAAAGAATCTTTTTAAGGTCAAGATTATACTTTTTCAAAATACATAACTTACTCAAACATTTCAACGAACATTTGGATTACACTCTAAACATAGACAATTCACAACGTTTTAAACAAAAAAAAAGCAAAAAACTCATTCGCACATTTCGTCGAACACCTCGTGTACGCGTATATAATACATCAAAATTACAAGTTTATAACTAGTTCGTATGAAGGTGAAGGTGAAGGTGAGATCAGATTGTGGTACTTGTACCTCTCGTTGTTCTGAATTGGCTCCAACTCCAACACCCCATCTTCTTCCTCCTTGACTTTTGAAAGAGGTGAAAAGAACTGAAAGAAAGAAAAATCGTAAGATGCAGAACAAACTGGAAATATGTGAATGACTTGGCTGTTAACATTTTCATTTCTTGATTCTAGTTTACATGGCATGAGGAGTGATTATAAGTCTTGTCTAATTAATACAGCAGATTAATCAAATCCAAGCAGCTCGTAACTATACCTGATGCATTCCAAATCCCAAAACAAGAATCCAAACCTAATCCATTTCTCAGCCAAAATCCCAATCGCAGTCTTCGGCCTCCCTTACCTCTCCGCCTTCACCACCACCCACAACCACCACCACCCTTCCAACAACCTCTCCTTATCCCTCGCCCACTTCACTTCCGGCCCATCTCTTAAACTCTCCTGCAACGCCATGTCGTCACAACCCCCTCCACCTCACCACCACCACCTCTAACCCTCACCTTAAAATCCGGTTAATAAAGGTATGATGGTTGATTCGGTTAATAAAGGTATGGGATCTGAGATAATAAAGGTATGGGATCTGAGAGAGAGATGAGAGAGACGTTAGTGAGTGTGTGTATATGTGTGTTTAGGTGGTTAGGTAGAAAGTATGGGATGACTAAAATGCCCCCTCAATATTTTTGTTATTTAATCTAAACCGTTGGATGGAAGAAAGATTGATGGTTGAGATCTTGTTATTTGTTCTTTAGATAAATGTTGTTTCGTATTGAACTTTTCTCGTAACTTTATAACAGGCCAGGCCGAATAGCTAATCTACTAACATTCTCTTGTCTCTTTCTTTGAGGCATACGGATACACTTTAGGAAACTCTGAGCATATTCAACATTTTTTACCCTTTTTCATTGTTATAAAATAGGAAATTAGTGTTATCCACGTTGACCTATATTTTAGGTAAATGGGTCAAATTTTCCACATTTTTGTTCATGTATCGACTTTATGCACATTTTTTAAGAGACGGATTATTTATTATATTTTTTGGCATTTGTTCATCAGGATATTGTATTTGATCTTGTGTATTTGACTTGTGGACACATCTTCTGCTTCATGTGTGCTAGCAAGTCCAGATGAGTAACAATTGTTGATGGACTGAAGGCAACAAAGCCTACAGAAAAGTGTCCTCTTTGTCGAGAAGTATGTTCCATCGTTCAACCATTTTTTTGTTTTAATTTCCCATTGTGAACATTTGGTGAAATATTTCTGTTGTTTTACAGGCAGGAGTTTACCAGGGATCTCTCCACTTGGCCAAGCTTAACATTTTACTAAGTCAAAGGTAAACTTTTTATGTGACAAACATACTTTTACTTGTCCCTAAAATTACAAACTGTAGTTGTAGAGTTGGCTTTATCAATCTATTTATCAAAAGGATGGGTCAACTTTTTTTTGTACCTTCTTTTTATGGGATTATAGTAAACGATATTGACATTCTTATATCCTATAAAATAACTTAATTGTTAAAAAGAGGTGAGTCTTTGTATGTTCTTGTATGAGTCAGATTAGTATATTTGTCGTGCGAGATGCTAATGTTACATGATCAACTATAACTATTTTAGAAAAAGCAGGTTACTTTCTGATTGTCGATTGACATAAGGTTAGGGGCGGTTGAGGTCACTCAGTCTTAATATATTAATTAAATTGAATACGAAAATAATTTATGAGGTTGTCTGCATTTAAAGAAACTTTAATTGTGATGTACGGTGTTGAACACGTTTTTCCGAGCATGGGTCAACCAACCCTCAACTAAGAGTCATGAGATGCAGTAATATCAGACCCAACGATTAGTCCTTCGAACGTGAGTGTGACAAAAGGAACTTTTCCAATGGATGTGTAAACAGGTGACATTTTAGTATGATGTGTGTTCCTATTTAGATGTGGTAAAATGTGTGAGATTGGCGGGTGGCTAATCAAAAAAATAACTTTCTTATGTGGTGTCTAAATTGTGCTTACTATTGTGTGAAAGTAATATCTCACTAAAATTCATGTTGTTTGACCCGACCCATTTAAAAATAGTTTTGATGGTAATTAAAGTATCTCATAAGGTTTGGTGATTTTTTTACCCGTTGACCCATTTGAAAACGGGTTGTTTAAAAGTTTTTTAATGTTTAAAAGTTTTTTAATGTTTAAAAGTATAAACTAATTTTTTTATATGACTGAGGGTATAAACTAAGGAGCTAATTACCAGATTAAGCCAAAAATCCCTCACTGGTCCAAGGTATGGTCAACTTTTTATATTTGGTCATGCTTGACTGCTCAATTACTCGACTCCATCCAAATTGTAACACATGTTTAATGCAAGTACGAGTGTTAGTTGGGTTTCTTTTTATTCTCTTGTTTTGTTATAAAATTACAACTATACCCTTATACTTTATTACTTATACTTTTTAAAGAACAAGTTATTGAGACCCCCGATTTTTACAAAAGGGACCCCCTTACGTTTTTGCGTTTTTTTATTTTTATTTTTTTGATTTTTATAATTTTATTTATATCAAAAAACTATAAACCCGAAATTGTGGAACAGAAAATATAAAGTTTAATAAGTCAAACGTTTAAAACTGTCAGAAATACGGATCAGAAACTGACAAAAAACTGTATTGTACAGAAAAAAAAATGAGACAAAAGGAATAAAAATACAAACCCTTCCCTAATAGGGAGGGTCTGTCCGTGTGTATAACGCAACTCCCAGTCGAAACTCACTGCTCCACCACCAAAACCATATACAAATCTCAAACCAAATCTCACTTTTTTAGTCAACTGATTACACAAACTTAAATCTTAATACATTTTCCAAATCTCGTCACTACGCCATCTATCTTCTCTGGCGAGGATCGAAAGTCAACACCCTCTGTTTTCTATATACCCTTTTTTTCCAGTCGAATATATATAAAAGAAGGTATAGTCCATCTTTTTTTTCTTTACTCCCACCTCAAAACCACAGCAGCCACACGCCCATCAATTAGTGGGCTTTAACCAATTTGTTTAGTCAACCACAAGCTATGTAATATTTTTTTATATAGACTTAACTATATAGTGTGATTCTTGGTATGAAAAAGAGGCTACCGCCTTTATTGTAAAATGGGCGATGGTGGTGGAGTGGAGGTGATGAAGTGAAAGTGTTTTTTTAGAAGAATGAGGGCATGCTTGGTAGAGGGTTACAAGGGATGAGGAATGAGAAGAATAATAAAAAAAAAGTTGTTTGGTAGGGTATTTGGGTAATGGGAAATTACCTAATAAATTGGGGGGATTTTTTTCCTTTTTTATTTCCCCACCATTGTCATTGCCTTTTCTTTACCCTTTTCCGAGTTTGTACCAAGCACACCCTGAGATAAATGAGAAAGATAGGTGATAGAATAAGAGTTGTATGGGGAAGAATGGTATGTAAGGGTATTTTGGACTTTTAGCCCATTAACAATAAGACAAAATTTCAAATCATATCTCCACACTATATAATAGAGGAGACCATGACAAATCATTATTGCCACGTCAATGATGACTCAACGATGACATGGCATTCGATAAACACTTACATAAAAAAGGGTCTTGGCAAGGTTCCAACATGGGTTGTTGAGAAAGCTACTAAACATACTACCACTAAGCCAATTGGCTGTTTATGATAAATTCGAAACACAATACTAATAAACCTCAATCTCACACAAATCCAAAAAGTGGCGGTTGATTTGATACCTTTGCAAATCAACCGAAACTCAATCTCACACAAATCAAATCAACCAAAATATTCACACAAATCAATTGGGCGTTTTTTTTGCTACAAATCAGGGATACACAGGTGATGAGTGTGCAAATACTTATCATTTTTGTACCGTTTAGAATGCCAAAAACATCTGAAAACACTCAGAAATGCATCAAAATGATGAAAATATCCCAAATAAGCGTTTTATGTGTTTTAAATGCAAAAATACCAAAATCAGATGAAAAACATATCAAGTTTGCATAATTGGCAGTTTTAGTCCCTCAAGTTTCAAAAGTTGTCAAAAACAGTCCCTGGTAAATCAAAATAAAGAAAAATGTTATTCAAGGTCCCTGAAATATTCTAAATTGTCAAAAATGATCCTTGAATGAATCTTTGGTCAAATGACAGAAAAGGTCCCTAAAGTTTAAAAAGTGTCATAAATAGTCCTTGGAAATATAAAAATGGAATTTTATGCAAAAGTGGTCCTTGTACTATTCATATATGGCAGGTTTGGTCCTTGTGTGAACTTTGGAATATTGGCAATTTCAGTCCTTCAATTTTCAGAAATTACAAGAATGGTCCTTGTGATAAACTATAAACCAAATGGACCCTTTTGTATTATTACCCCAGCCAAACCTAAAAGAACCCCCTGTCAATATCCTGTGACCCCCCAAATGAATCCCCTCTCTTATTATTAATACCACGGTCAAAAAGTCAAACCCAGCTCACTGTTCACCTTCCCTCTCACAAACGCGCCAATACCTGAAACCAGGGTGGTTTCTTCCACCTTGCCTGTTTTCACCTTTCCACCTCACCCCTAACAGCTGTTTAACAATCCCTTTCCACCTCCACATCCACCAAAATGCATTAATTGATAAAACCTGCTCAAGACCTTTTTCCCGCCAAAATTGACAAATGGCGGTTATGATGAGTTGGAGAGATCCAATGGCTGGAAATAGGTGGGAAACAATCAGAGGTCGACACAAAGTTAAAAGGATCATTATAAAGAAAGAAAGAAGCAGTGTGGAAGCATATCTAGAGTAGTTTAGTTTTTTTACATGTCGTAGGTAGTTTATTTTTAAATTCCAGTGTATTTCAAAGCTTTCAAGCACCTTGTAATCATATTTCAGTGTATTTTAAACTTATTTACAGTTTCAATTTTAGCTTATGTATACGAATTCAGTTTTATGCAAATTTCCTTGTTAAAAATTCTCAAAATATGCAAATGTTGTTAATAGTTGTTGCTAAGGATTCTTAAGCTCATATAAGCTCTTGACAAAGCTTATAAGCTTATAGAAACCTTAAAAATCCAGTTTTATTCAACAAAACAGAAAAATAAAAAAAAAATACTCAAAAATAATTATAAAATTAAAAATCAGAGGGAAAGATGAAAGATGCATTGAAGCAAGGTGTATTATGGATTGATTTGGTTTAGAGGCTTAGTGGTAAGCCTATAGGAGTGATCCTTTGTTCTCGTTTTTCAGTTTGTGCATAAACACAACTTGTAAGCCATTTCTTCAAAATTTGCAATTTTAAGTATAAGTGTTATAATCTTGTTAATCTTAGCTTAAATCTGTCTGAATATAGTTAATATCAGTTAATCAATAGGTTACTTGGTTTTAAAATTTGTTTTAATACATTAAGCTTCAAAACAGTTTATTAAAGTGGTGTTTGGATCTGCTTATTAAACTGTGTTAGAAGTTGATTGTGGTATTGTACTTGTCTGATATGAGTCACAATAGGATCTAAGAACTCATAGAAACCACATAAACCAGTCCTTGTTTTATAAAAAGTCAAAATTAGTTTTAATCTTGCCTTACTTGTTAACTGTTAAGAATTTGGAGTGCAAATCTCATCAAAGTAGCTTGTAACTTTGTACTCTAGCTTAAACCCATCTTATTACAGCTTAATATAACATAATTAGTGAATAGAATTGATTTAAAGTTCATCAAAGTCAACTTCTTAGTGTAAATTAAAAAGTCAAAATTTTTCAATAGCAGTTTTTGAATAAACTTAAGGATTTTATTGTAAATTTAATAGCAAGATTTAGCTTATCATCTTTTAGGTTTCTAATATTCAACTGCTCAGCTTAATCATAGTATTTTTTATAAATTTTAGTTCAGCTTATTAAGTGCTTATTTCTTAGCTTCTTTTGAACTCTTTTTCAAAAACATGCCCTGTGCACAGATTTGCTAGCCTATTTCACAAGCTCTCACAGAGCTTATTAGTTAGCTTTAGCTTGTGCATCTTAGCTTTTTGGAAAGCCCACCTAGCTATGTCTCTATTCCAGTTCTCATTTTTCCATTTCTAGCTTATTTGATAAGCTTGCTTATGGCTTTTAATTTTGTCCATTTTATTTTAAACCAATCATTCAGTGTTTACTAGATTTTTCATAAGCTCATTATAAGCTCTCTAGTGGATCCCACAGTGAGAGTTTTAGCTTTTTGGATAGCTTAATTGGTATACTAGTTAGTTCCAGTGTTTACTTTCATTTTCTAGCTTATTAAAGTGCTTAAATATTAGCTAGAAAGAACCTATAAATCAAAATAGTGTCCTGAGTACCAGTTTAACATGTGCTTATTTGAAGCTTATTCAGTGCTTATTTCTTAGTTAATTTGCTTTTCCAGTTGTCATTTTAGCTTATTAAACAGTTTCTTAGCTTACTATCCGTTTACTTTTGCTTAATTCCTAGCTTATTAGCCATTTTAGCTTATCCTTGTGCTTATTCCATTTCTTACCCACTGTTAAGAAAGCATAAGCTCAATCTGAGCTTATTAGTTGTTTTCATAAAAAGTTGTAGTTTTATAAATTGCTTATTTCAGTGTGCTTAATTAGTTTCAAAAAGAAAAATCCAAAAAGAAAATAAAAAGCAAAAAACCAGTGCTGGGATTCGAACCCTGGACACCCAGCTCACCACACACACACGTTACCAGTTGCCCTTGGGTCTTTGACTGGTTATAGCTTGCACAATTTAATACATAACCCTTTTTTGTCCAATTAGCTTATACGAAATCATTAGCTTATTTAGAGCTTATTAAAATAAGCTTTCATACTTTTTGTATTTTTCCTAGCCTTGTATTGTTATAAAGTATTTTACAAAAAAGTTCAGAATTTTTCTGAATAGTTTTTGTATTTTTAATCATTTAATTAGTTTAAAATAGTATTTAATTCATAATAAAAATATAAAAGTCAAAAAAAATATAAATCTTTTTTCTAAAATTTTCTTTTGTCATATAGTAAGTAAGAAAATTGTTTTACACTCGTAGGACTTTTATTTTACAAATTTTACGTTTTTTTCTTACTGCACTGCGTAATTTTTATATATAACGCGCTTTTCATTCTAGGTCACGTTCTTAGATAATTTAGGTTTACGCTTTAATTAAAATAGTTTATTTAAGTTATTTTGTTTTATAAATCAAGAAAATCAAACTTTAAAAATAGTGATAGCGTTTATTTAATATAATTTAGTTTTTTAATTTTCTTTAATTTGCATTTAAGCGCCTGTAATTTATAACTTATTTCTTTAGATATAATTATTCCAAATCCGCAAACCTTTTCCCATTCAATATCACCCGATCACGAATTCGTGCTATTACAGTTTTCACACCTCGTTGGGACTTAACGACCCGGGGATACACTAAACTCTCCTGGATTTAATTGCATTTCGTTCTCAGACTGTTTGATGTTTATTACGGTTGACCATTCACAAGTGGTTGATTTGTGTGATAAAACCTGACTGTCTGGAGCGAATCAACAGGTTTGCACAATATTTTCTTCATCAATATTTGTTTTTGATTTTCAAACTTTCTCTATTCTCATCTTTTATTCAAGGAAAGTATATCAAATCAACCTAAGAATCAATAATGATTTACAGCTATGATGAAGAACGCAAAAGAGGGGATTTCGGTTTTTTCTTACCTAATTTGCATCTATAAAATCCGCAACTCTCATTTGATTAGACATCACACTCACAATTCACCAATCATTAACAACTAACAGGTATGTTGTTAGTAATCTTTAATAGTGTTTTTTTTCAAACGATTTTATGTACTTTAATTGTGATTCTTATTCAACCAGATAAACAAATGGAACAAAGCAGGAAAGCAACTTTTGGTTATGCCCCTGGTATGTTTTACAACCTGATGATACATTGCATTTTAATGTTCATGATAACTAATATGTGAATCATATGTATTTTACTTTTCAGATACGGAATATGAACCAAACAATGGATCACAGTCAGTGGACTCAACCAGTGTTCCAAAAAATGGTATGTTGGATGTCAAATGTTTAAACCTTAATAGATGTAATTTTCAAGCATTATCCATTATGTCCTGTAATATGTCAATGATAGTAACAATCTTATATTTTGCTTTATGAAATGCTAAACCAATTACGTAATGGAAGCAAAAAGGACTGGAAAGTTTTCGTACGGTTCTCGTAGGTTGTTAATACTAAGTTTTGTAGTTTCATGATCATAGCACATATATATACATGCCTGTTGACATCATTGTTGGTTACCACGTTATGTCACCACATGTAGCCAGAGTGCTTCACGAATGAAAGGGAAACTGAAAGAGACAGAGGGTATGTTTCTTACTCTTAATGCAACTATGTACTTGATTATCAAATAGCATAAGAAGTATGAACAAATGAAAATAACGCATTTTTTTATTTAGGGACAACATTGGCCAAACAAATCACTCCACTTAATCAAGTGGATCCAATGACCGACGGCATATCTGTCCAAGGCAGATGCATTTCCATTTGGCACTCACATCGTGTCAATCATGAAAAGGATCCTTACTCTCTTGACTTGGTACTTCAAGACAATGAAGTAAGTATCGTTCCACGCTCTATTGTTTAAATATGATAATAAATGTATATCATAAACTAGACTCATTCAAAACTTTTTTTTTCTTCAGAACAACCGCATCCAGGTGTTCATTAAGAAGGAACTGATGTACAAGTTTGAACCTCTCTTTTTTGAAGGCCAATGTTATTAGATTTCCAAATTTGGTGTGGCGGAAAATGGTGGAAAACTACCACTTTTACCACACAAGTTCAAGATTGTTGTCCACAAAAACACTACAGTTACCCGTATTGATCCAATAAATTATAATACCAATGGCTTCGTCTTTGATGACTTCGGTGCCTTGTGGGAAAGCCAAAATCCCTACAACGAGCTCGATGCTGTTGGTAAGCTTATTTCCATAGACAAGCTAAATCAAGCCTTATTGTTACATGATATGATTGTTAACTAATATGATTCACAGAACACCATACAAAAACCTTTAATTGTTTATTGCGCTCTAATGTTAATATGTCTGACATTCCATTTTAGTTTCATTAGTTGTGCAAAATAACTACAACTAGATTAAAGGAATCCATTCACATTTTTAATACACACTTAGAACACATCCTTAGCATGAAAGTGCATCAGTTTGCACTTTAGAATGTATTAAATTATAAATATTGTGTCCCTTTTCTTCGGAAGTCATAGGCACAGTTGTTGCGATCGGAGAAATCATACCTCTTAACTGGGCTGGTGTTAAAAAGCTTAGGAGAACAGTGGTTCTCTGAGGATTACGAGTGAGTAACTTATATATACATTTACAACTCATAAGTAATTTCACACATTTTATATTGTATATATCATAGTGCTGATATTCAACCATTTCAATAGGGAAAATACTCTTGATTGCACTTTCTGGGATGCATGGGCCGAAAGATGGAACGAATATGCTAAGAATACCGAAAAAGTGGCCACACTGTTTGCATCTTGCAGCTTGGAAAGGTCAAGTATTGGAACGGTATGTAATAAGCAAACATTTGGTAAATAATTTTTAATATACTACCTACTTTCTTTCTTTGCTGCTTTGTGATAACGCTACACGCGTCGTTCGGGGTCAAAGGAACTTCCTTTTCGTCGAGCAACTTTTTCAACACCCTAGGCAGTGAACCTAATCGTTGTAGTGTAGTATTAGGGTAAGCCACGGGTATTTATATCGTTCTCTAGGGGAATAGGAATGCTAGTTGAGAAGTTACAACGCTAAGGTTGGGGGTTGAGGAAGATTATTTTTTATCTTTTTATGTTTTTTTAGGAAATTGAAAGGTACGAATCTCGGGGTTTGGATTTGGGGGGTTTGTATTTCTACCGATTACTTCTACTATCTAATTATCTAATCCTAAGGTATGGGTAGTATATGTGTATTGTTGTGTGCTCGTATGATGATTAAGAATGTGTTTACTTAGGTTTTATTACTCCCTAGTTATCTCCTATTGGTGGTTGAATTGTCACATCCCTATTCTTAATTGCGTTGTGTCTCTTAGGTCGTAGGGTATGCGTTTATCCCTAACTCTTTGAAGCTACCAAAGGTTAATGACTACAAAATCTCTAGGATTCATAAACTTAACACTAAGGTATTCTTTGGATGTTTAGCCTACAATTACTCTAGGTGATTATAAACTAAGGTTCAACAAAGATTAATCAAGCATTAGTACCACAACGAATGGCCTATCACAATACTAGGTCAATCCACTAGTACAAAAACGGGATTTGGTCACGCATGGTCGAAATGGAACGGCCACACATTCGCATATTTGTGTGGCTGAAGGTACGAAAATTGACAACATGTACTAATTAGTCACACATGAAAATTTTGATTGTGTGACCATTAGAACTGTATCGCCACACAATTGAACATTGTGAGGCTAAAGGTATCTGGTGATTTTGTTTCAGATCATTTAGCCACATATGAATTTGGAACGCGTGACAAATACAAGTAACCTTGATGCGTTAGTCACATGAAGTAATTTTTTGTGTGTCTAAATCATAGAGTCAAGTTTTGTCACACATTATTTAAGGGTGACTGATATGTTTTACCAACTCTTTAGCCACATCTGAAATTGGAACAAGTGACAAATGAAAAGTAAGGTTGAAGCATTAGTCACGATATACATATAAACAGTGACAAATATATGTCACACACTTGAACACTATGACCAAAAGCCATATATGGTCACACTAAATGTTTTGTCACACATTCGTTTAGTGTAGCCAAAATCCAGTACATATGTTCACGTAAGTTAATATGTGTGTTTAAAGTTTAGTTTGTGTTAGCTTGCCAAAAGCTAATCTATAAAGTCACATTTGCTACTAACACCGTGACCAAATGCCATATATGGTCACGCTAAACGTTTTGTCACACATATTATTTAAGTGTAGCCAAAATCCAGTACATATGGTCACGTAACTTAATATGTGGCCATTGGATGATCAATAGTCACTCAAAATACACGTTTCTTCACTTTAAACACTATATGGTCACACTTATTAACACTTATGGTTAATTGTATGTGACTAAATACCCAAAACAAACATGCTTTGTGTGACTAAATGTTAGAAAAGGCCACACAAACATAAAATTCATGTGGCCATTGGATGATCAATAGTCACACAAAATACACGTTTCTTCACTTGAAACACCATATGGTCACACTTATTAACACTTTTAGCCACTTTATGATTAATTGTATGTGACTAAATACCCAAAACAAACATTCTTTGTGTGACTAAATGTTAGAAAAGGCCACACAAACATAAATTTAATGTGGCCATTGGATGATCAATAGTCACACAAAACACACATTTCTTCACTTGAAGCACCATATGGTCACACTTATTAACACTTTTGGCCACTTTATGATTAATTGTATGTGACTAAAAACCCAAAACAAACATTCTTTGTGTGACTAAATGTTAGAAAAGACCACACAAACATAAATTTGATGTGGCCATTGGATGATCAATAGTCACACAAAATACACGTTTCTTCACTTTAAACACCATATGGTCAAGTTTGTTGCATTTATTGTGCTGTTAATGAAAATGTGGGTTTGTAGGTGATGGCTTTTATAGTCACATTGATATGCACACACAAACACACACATCAACACTTGTGCAACACCACAATCTACTAAACTTGGATAAATCCAAACTAATTATATATATGAAGAACTCTTTAACGACGAGTACTTGATTGTTAATGCGAAATCTTAACAACAAGCAAGAAGAACACAAATACTATTTCACTAATAAACTTCTTTAATTAATATTTCTATTCGTCTAAGTACAAGTTCATTTCACTATACTTTAGGGTTACTTTATACACTTAGGAAAACCTAGTGTACAAAACGTGTAGAAGGATATAGATATCTCTTCCTAAGATATCTCTACGCGTACATATGCCTTCCCTAAACTCTAATAAACTATTCTGTTTTTTTTAATGTGCATAAACAGAACTAACTATGAATACTACCGGACTTAACTGTTATATCTGCTAGTATTATTGCTGTTAAGCTTTTGATTCAATTAACCTCAAAAGCTGATAGCATGCATCATCCTTTCTTTCACCTAACAGCTTCTTTTCAAGCATAGCCCTGCAAATACTGTTTGGAAGTGGATACTCCACTTCTGTAAGCATATAAAGAATTGCGTTTCTAATTCCAAATAGTGCACCCGACAAGTGTGGAAATATCTCCATCGATCACTTGTTCTTGGCAGTGCCGCTTCCATTTCATCATCAAGATCCGGTGTCTCAAACATGGTCTTCAAGTCACCCCGAGGACTCTTTCATATTCCTCTTCAGTCTCTCGTCACCATGCTTCTCCATCATCACCGGTACATGGTCTTCAAATCATCCCCTGGACAAATCACTCAATAAACCGGAAAGTTCACATATATAGTGTCTGTGATTTTCCCTTACTATCGGTAAACTACTTTTTCCCATTTTTTGATGATCAACCTTTGCAATCTTAGCAGAAGTGTTGAACATGTAGGAATGGAGCCCATGGTAAACTCTTACGATGACGGTTCATCAACATTATCCTTCATGTACTCTTCCACTTCCTTCTTAACATTTGTCTTATCCTTTTCACTCCTTTCTTTCCAGTGGATTTCTTCCTTGTCATATTCAAAACTGTTGCTTAACCTCGCCTTCCTCCTTTCTTTACAGGTTTTGGCTTATCACCAAGTTTTCGGCCAGCAACCTTTTCAGTCTCGCAATCTTCGCTTCTTAGCATCCTTTGGTTGAAGATTGAAACCCTTCCTTTAAGCGTTGGAAGCTTCCAACTCAATCCATTGGAATAAATGTTTTATTTTGGAACACTACTTTTTCAAATTCTGCTTTTAGATCATCATTCTTCAATTTCCTTAAGCTCAACTTCCGGTAGGATTCCCTTGACTTTTGACGTAGTGGATCATATAATCCCTTTGCTCGCCTTTGGTCAAGGGCTTTCATCCTTTCTCTTTATCTCTACACTCAACCATTTTACTTGCATAGTCTTCTCCGCCAATATCAGGAAGGATATATCTGTTTACTAATACTCTGGCCTTTATAGTATCCCATTCTTCATCAGTGTAGAATTTGGTAGATTCCTCAATTTCAGCTTTCCTTTTCATTTGTTCTTCATTAATTCGTTCCTCCTGCAGACTTTTGGCAATCACTCATCATCCCTTGTTAGTTCTCACGCGTTTAGCTTCTTCAGCCGCATCCTCTGCTTGAATCCTAGCAATCTTAGCTAAGCTAGCTTCCTCTTCGGAGTTGCTTTTGGTCTTCACCGCTCGGAAGATTCTTGCACTATTCCTTTGCCTTCCCTATGCACAAACTCCTCACCGTCAAATTACCTACGGATCACTACCGTGAGTTAATATGATCAAGATACTTGTATTAACTTCAAAGATCAAAGCTATTAAAATCTTCATCGAAAGCAGATTTAATTTCAACACCACCAGACTTATCTTTAGTAAAGTCACCAGACTTATCCACTCCACTAGAACTTGCGGCTTCTTTATCCAGTCTCTTCTTAAAGGATTTCTTGTGATCGAAATTCTTAACCAAGATTTCACCGCTTCCAATCCTTGAGGACTAATTTGAGTTTCCTCGAGGATTCCTCACCTTCTGAAGTCTGTAATGTCCATCCCCGTCTGTTTGAATTTCCCCTCCAATTTCTTAACTCTTTTGCGAGTAGTCCCCAGTGACTTCTTGGTCTTCTTTAATTTTTTCTCCAACTCATCAACCCTTGAAATCAGTTGTGGAACCAGTTGAAGTAGATCTTCCATAGATAAGGAACTGGGTTCTGCTGTAGTAGTGGGTGTTGGAGGTTGTGGTTTAGGAATCACTGGTGGTTCTTCCTCATGGACTGAAGGTGAAGGTGGTGGGGGTGTTGGTGTCCTCTCGTTTTTCTGGTTGAGATGTAGGTTGAGCTTGAGCTTCGATGTAGCAGTAGGGAGATGGAGCAGATGTAGATGTACCTTCAGGGTCAGTAGCAACAGAAGGCAACATAGCAGACAAAAGTGGCTTGTTTACCCCTTCAAAACCCCTTTTCATATTACCAAATATCTTTTTAGTGAAAGGGAGAGCAATGTAAGGATGTTTGCTTGCTTTTTCAACATTTAAGATCATTTGCAAAAATCTTGGGTACATCAAAAACTTTTTCTTATTCTTGGAATTAGCAACCATGGCATCAAAAATCATTTTTGAAAAATTAAAGAGTCTGCCAGTGGAGAGACAGACCAATGCATAAGCAATATTGCTTCCAAATTGATCCCATCCACCACTTTTAGAGCTCATACAATGTAAAATATGATGCACAAGGAAACACCATTGTGGCGTAAAATGACTCTTCCAAAAAGTGAATGTTCCATCAGTTGGATATCCAATATTTTTCAATCCCTGAAAGAGGTCATTATTTGGCAACATTGAAATCCCTCGAGGCATCACCAATTGAAGCTTGCTTCTGACTGATTCCTCAGTGATTGAATACTCTAATGTATCAATAGTTGCACTTAACTCTAGTTTCCCATCAGCAATAGTTCTAGCAGTAGCAGTATGCCAAAACTGTTTGACTAGGGAATCATAGATAGTTGGATTATGAGTAAGGGCATACCTGATATGACTACCCTTTAGAAAGTCCACTATCTGCCGAAGCCTTGTGCTTTCAGCATGCCTTTTGAGAAATCCCACTTGATTGTGCTTGTCTACAAACTTTAATTGTGCCATCTTTTATGTTAATTGAAGTACTTGTAGTGCAGGGCAATTAGGGTTTAGTGCTGGTAAGGAGACTTAATCGACAAAAAAGATTTAAACTTTTGAAGATTATGATAAAGTAATTAAAAGATAAATATGAATTCTATAAATAAAAATTATGCATATAAATACTTCTGACCACCTAAAATTAGGTAACGGTACTATTTAAACAGTAAAAAATCGTTTTTAATTTTTGCACTACCGGACTAAAGAATGGTCAAACAGACTTAACAATGACGTCCACCGAATTAACTCTGTACTCTAGCACATCAACTAGCACAACTTCCATACATCTCCAATCTGTGAGAATTCTTGCTTTTCAACATATCCTTAAACAAAAAAATATACCTAACAGATTTAACTAATATTAAGTCTTGAATTATAAACATAAATCCTTAAAAAAGTACAAAAATCGAATGTCTATATGCTTTAAAAGAGTGAAATATGATAAAGGTAGAGTGTGACAACTTGACCATAACATGGTTCACTTGGATTTTCGTATAACAACACCTCCACAGTTGGTTCGATAGTAGTCAGTTCGTGATTCGTTACCCAAGTCACGTCGATCCACACGTGGCAATATGTTATCATTGTGCTGGTGAATGACGGTACTAAATTCCTCATCGGCTTCGTCATACTTATCTTTGTAATTCTTGGGAGGTGTCTTAAACACAATAGACAATTTTTTATCTACCTGGTCTTTCACATAAAACACTTGTCGTGCTTGTGCGGCTAATATGAACGGATCAACCTTGTGGCATAAACTATTCAGGTCAACCAATGTATACCCAAGAGTAGTATCGCGTTTCACACCACCAGCTTTGTGATTAACCCAGTCACATTTGAAAAGAGAAATTTGCATGTAACGGTAATCTAGTTCCCATATCTCCTGTAAAACCCCATAATAATATGCTTTTCTTGTGGTTGCAACTTCTTTAGATATGTGCATATCTAATGCCTTAACACTAACCCCACATTCTCGTAAACTTTGCCTTCATGATCTTTCGTACAAAAATTATACCCATTGATGTGATATGCATCGTAATTCACTACAGTGGCGCGTGGTCCATAGGATATCCACCTTACAGTTTCTGATACACTTTCTTTGTCGATTTCTAACTCTCTCTCAACCTGAATTTCATTACAAGTATATATTAGCTCAAAAAATAAGTACACCAATTTTCAGATCAAAATGAGCTGAGAAATAAGGTTTAGAAAGGGTATGTTGAGTAACATAAGAATAATTACTTCTTTGCGTAACCATTTGGCAAAAGATTTGTTGTGCTCATTCTCCAGAAATGATATTCTTTTACCCGGGTTTTCTGCTTTTAAAACTTGCTTGTGTCGCCTGAAACAATGTGTTTGATTATTATATTTGTACATCATTTTCAGTAACGAAATAGACATGTGTTATTAAGACTTACTCGATATACGGTACAATTTCATCTGTATTATTTATTACATACAAATGTGCATTCTAAAAGAGTTCCTGAAAACTTCACTTGATTTGCTGGCCGACAATGGCTTTCCTTCCTCATTTTCATCTGTTTCATGTTTATCAGGTGGGATACCAACAGTTTTCATGGATTTATGATATTCGCTAAAAAACTCTATAGTTTCTTCCGCAATAGTCTCCTCAACAATGCATCCTTCGGTCTATTTCGTTCGCACATGTCCTTTAATAACCTTCATACATCTTTCGAATGGATACATCCACGAAAGCATATGGGACCGCATAATTTTACCTCCCTAGTTAGGTGCACAATCAAATGTATCATAATATCAAAGAATGATGGAGGAAAGAACTTCTCGAGTAGGCACAATGTCACTACGCTTCTTGCATATTATATAGTTCTTGCAATATTATTTCTTTGCAACATATTGATTTAAAGAAAAAGCAAAACCTGATAATAGCATATCGTGTGGGTGGGTGCATGATTGAACGTATTGCAATGGGCAGAAACTCTTGCATTAGCATGTGATAATCATGCAATTTTAGGCCAATGAGCTTCCTATCCTTTAGGCTCACCAAACAAGAGAAATTTGAACAATAGCCTTGTGGTACCCTGATGTTGTGTAAAGTTTCACAAAAATATCTTTTAAAGATTCGTTAATGTGTAACCTAGTGGAGGTAGTGTTGTTTTGTCTTGTTCTTGCATAGCAAACAACTCTTGTTTTACCCCCAACTCAGCCAGATCCAATCGAGCATTCATTCCATCTTTCGTCTTTCCTGGAACATGTAGCAAAGTTCCGACGAGACTCTCAGTAACATTCTTTTCTACATGCATAAAATCAATACAATGTGGAACAGAATTATGCCTTCAATACCTAAGTTTTCGATACCAAATGTTGAATATCTTCCAATACGCACCGTTTTGTCCGTTCACTTGGCTTGAACTACCCTCTACTTCTGTTATGTTTCTTTTTTGCTTTTGAATCTTCCCACCTCTGCCTCTCAGTATCTTCTTTTTTTCTGATGCATTATTGTTTGTTCGTTTTCCTTTTCCCCACTCATTTTCAATATGTTGTACCTCGTTGTATATTTGTTCCCCGGTCATTGGATTTGGAGCCGGAAGAAATTCTTGTTGTCCATTAAATGCCTTCCTTTGCCTTCTAAAATAATGGTCATATGGTAGATATCGTCTGTGACCAACATAACTTTACTTGGATGAGGCAGAAAGTCTAACACAGTTTGTATCTTTCCCACATACTACACAACCTTTGAATCCACTGAACGGGCAGCCACATAATGTGCCAAGTGCAGGGTAATCATTTATTGTCCATAACACAACGGCACGTAGATTAAAGTTATCTTTTGTGGATGCATCATATGTATCAACCCCCGTATCGAATAAGGTTTTCAGATCATCAACAAACGGTTCTAGAAAAACATCGATATCATTTCCCTAGTATCCCGATATTAATACCGAAAGCATGATAAACTTTCTTTTCATACACAACCATGGAGGAAGGTTGTATATGACAGTTAAACTGGCCATACACTGTGATGCCTATTTCCCCGAGGTTGACGCCAACCCCATCACCGATATTCCTAGCCGTAGATTTCTTGGATCTTCACTATTTCGGGAATTTTTCATCTATGGTATGCCATGCCTTTGAATCTGCGGGGACGTAACACACCATCCTGTTATCCTCCGGTGTCGCGTGCCATCTTAAATCTTCTCAAATACTTTCTAGCTTAAATAGTCGATTGCGTCTTGGTATAATTGGAAAGTACCACATTACCTTTGTTGGAATGTTTTCGTACACTTTATGTGTCTTATCATCCACCTTCCATCTTGATATCCCACAAGTTCGACACGCAGTCAAATCCTTGTCATCCTTCCAAAAAGAAGGCGATTGTTGATACATACATGTATCTTTTTGTATCCTGATCCCATCAATTTCAAATTTTTTTTTGCTTGATAAGTTTTTTCCACCATTTTGTTACCAACAGGCAGCATCTTCTTTAACAATCCTAGTAATTCAAGTAAAGAACTTATCGAGCATCCGTACTTACCCTTCAAGTTAAGTAGTTTAACTATTGCGGACAGCTTTGTGAAGTCAGGACATCCTGCGTAAAGAGGCTTCTCTGCATCTAATAATAATTGTTGAAACTTGACAAGATCATCCTCATCAAAATTATATTTTGTAGCATTAACCATTTCTATTCTTTGGGGCATCTGTTGGAATATATGAAGCAAAATCCGTGTCGTCAACAAACTCTTTTGTAGCGTTAACAGGTGTTTCGGTACTTATTGATGACTCATCCTTCTCTCTATGTTTAGTCCAGTTTAGGTAGCTTAGATCAAACCCATTGCTGAATAAATGGAACTACACTTTCTCCACTTTATGCTCTATATGGTTTAAACAATCTGTACACGGACATGGCATTGAAAGATCATTTTTCTTAACTCGTGGATCGATGTTCCCCATCTTCCGCAAGTTGTGTACTGCATAATCAATAAACGCTGCTACTCCATCAACATGAGATTTGTTGGTCCTATTAGTTCCTATCCAAGACTTGTCCATGTTTATAAATGTGTCCCACTTATCCGAGCAACAATGTTTATAAATGTAGTCCCTGCAGGCATGTTAAAAAGACAGTCCAAGTTATTGAATTTTATACAAGACAACATCAAACTTCAATTGATGATCTTAAAAGTTAAAAAAGACATTCCAAGTAATAAGGATAGCTCAAAGATTGAATGTGGTATTGAATTATGCTAAGAATTGAATAAAGTCTAATGAAACAGTTCCTAAAGGGATGTTTGGGTCAAGGAAAAATAAGAAATTAACTAGCTAAATTATGGTTCCATGTTCATGTGGTAACAAGCTTAACAGGGTTTCTTAAATTTTTTAACCAATTAACTATTTAAATTTAACAATAAAATGACATAATTTACAAGAGGATATCTCGAAACAAATGTTCAATTAGCTAATAGGCTTAACAGGGTTATTTCATGTGTTAGAACGATGTGTACAAAAGGAAGATAACAATACTTACCAGTGGTGACGGGACTGGAGGGTCTATGACGGGAGAGTTGTGGTGGTGATGGGATTTTTGGTGAGATGAGAGGGAGGTGTGGCGGTACAGGAGGAGGTGGAGTTAATTTTTGCAATTAGTTTGGAATGGCCTTGATGCAACTTTGGGGGGAAAAAATTTAATTTGTGAGGGGAATTTTAAATTTGCTTAAATTTTTGAAAAGTTTTCATATTAGTTTAAAAATGTTTTTTCTCTTATGATTTAATGATTTTTTTTCATTTAATTAGTTTAAAAAGGTTATTTATTCATAATAAATAAAATAAAATTCAGAAAAATACAATTTTTTTAATATATATATATATATATATATATAGGGGCTCATTCTTGTGAGAAGTCTAATTTTTATGAGAACGCGAGAAGAGATCCTAGCCCTCCATCTAATCCCTCATTTTTTTTAGATCTAATGGTCAAGATTAATTTAGAATTTGCACTAACTATATTATGTAAGGGTATTTTTGTAATTATATCTTACACCTAATATATAAAAATAAAAAACACATACAGTCCTCACAAGTTGAGGTGAAAGCTGTACGATTCTCTCCCACCTTCATAACCACCACCATAACCACGGTTCAAACCACCACCGCCATAACCACCGTTCAAACCGCTACCACAATAACCACGGTTCAAACTACCACCGCCATAACCACCGTTCAAACCACCGCTGTAACCACTGTTCAAACCATCACCATAACAACCATTCAAACCACTGCTATAACCGCCTTCGATCAACATCAATTAACAGATTAAGCAACAAAATTAAAGCTGATATAAATGAAGAAGATAATCTTTTCAAATCAGATTATGCATAAATTTCAAGTAACTCATTATTTATTTATTTTTATTTTTTGATAAAATTTAATAGTTGAATTGTGAATTATTATGCATTTGAAGTTATTATCATTGATTTAATTGTAAATATGTCACATGTGAATGTATAGATTACTAATTAGGTCTTGATTGTTATAGGCGACTTAATTAGTTTGCGTAAAGTATAATATAGCGGTGATTAAGTTTACTAAGAGTATCTTCGCGCGTGAAAATATAGGAGATATTTTTCTTCGTGTGTGAAAAGTTTAGTAATAGTATCTTCGCACGTGAAAAGTTTAGTAATAGTATCTTCACGCGTGAAAAGTTTACTAAGAGCATCTTTGTGCCTGAAAATAGAATGAGATATTTTTCTTCGCATGCGAAAAGTTTAGTAATAGTATCTTCGCATGTGAAAAGTTTAGTAAGAACATCTTCGAGCGTGAAATATAGGAGATATTTTTCTTCACACGTGAACAGTTTAGTAATAGTATCTTCCGAAAAGTTTAGTAATCAAATCTTCACGTGTGAAAAGTTTAGTAAGAGCATCTTCGCGCGTGAAATATAGAATTTTTCTTTGCACATGAACAGTTTAGTAATAGTATCTTCGCGTGTGAAAATGTAAGAGATATTTTTCTTCGCGTGAATTTTTTGGAATTTTCTGGAAATTGCGTTATTTGACTCAACATTATTGCGTGTGAAAATTTTCTAGCTAGTTAATCCGGTAGTGTAAGTGCTTTTACGAATGGTTGTGTAAAGGTATGAAGGACTTGCAATTGTGCGTTTTATATTCTAAAATTAACTTTGTAATTAAAGCATTGGGTCACTATATAAGAAATTCATTGCTTATCAAGCTAATTAGTGAGAAGGATGATTCTCGGCATGTGAGCAGATTGCGTTGTCCATTTAATCATTATTCAACATGGACTATTATAGTCTCTAGTGTATTTTACTTTTATATTCAGATAAAGGGAAAAGAATGTGTATACTTATTGTGGCAGTAGTGTCTAGCATTGAATTTTGCCTCATTAGAAATATACACTCCCTGATAAGCAATTGTGTTTTCTTGTGGTGCATAATACTGATTTGTGCCATACTTTGGGAAAGACCCCACAAAAATGGGGGAAGATGCAGATCTGAAACGTGAGTATGATAAGGTATACATGATCTTACCCGAGTTTCCTGATGAAAAGGCTACCGTGGAAGCTCATGAAAAGTTTGTTAAAGAGCTGTTTCTTACTACGTCACCTATGCTCAAGGAAAATGGTGTCATAAAGGTGTTTCACCTTGACTCTTGGGATATCAAGGCATTGGCTCTGGAATGTGATCTGGAATGTCTAGTGAAAGAAAAATTCGACAAGAATACATATCCCGACTTCTCACCTAGGAGGGGTGGAAGTGATGAGAAGTTTGATCTAACAAACTGTGCTGTATACACATTCAGAGAGGTGTCATTCATGGAGGTTTGGTCAGGTAAATAGTTAACCCCTTTTAAAAGGGGTATAAACTTTGGTCTTGAAGTTTAGGATAAAGGGATCCTTGTCGTTTCATTTGTTTTTCTGCTACATTTTATTCTTTCAACATGATGATTCTTACAAGTTACTGGTATTAAGAAAATTGAGTTAGCGAGGGCCGATTCAGTAAGGTCATGCCGTGTGAGATTGAAAAGATCCAAAAGGTACTTTTCTTTTTACATATCTTGTTTTGACTTATTTAACTCGTCCGTTTCCCTTTTACAATAAGAAAATGTATGTATCTTTTACCTTCAGTGAAGTTCTGCTGGAGTTGGCACAAGCGTTGACCTGTACGACCTTACTAATACTGATTCCTTGCTATTTTTTTCACTTAAAATTTTATTTCTTGCTATTTTTTTCACTTTTAGTATATTAAATTTTATCCAGGGCAACAACAATTATAGAGTCTGAAGTTGCACATTGTTTCCCATACAAACTTAATTGATACAAACCCCAAGCAAGTATTCACCAATTTGTTTTTAGAAAAATCTGATTTTTAAGATCACAGTAACATTAGGAAACAATTGCATCAATTATATTGGCAACTAAAATATTGGACACCATTTGTTCACACGTGGAGGGTATTGACATCATTTTTCGCATGTGAAAAGCATTGGATATGAAATTCTCTTCTATAGAACTTACAGATTTGACAATCTCTTGAGCTTTATCATCATCAAAACTCAGTGAAGATTATGGATTTTTGAGGTTATTAGTTATTATCTTCACATGTGAAGATTATGGATTTTTGAGGTTATAAGTGCATATAATTTTAGTTATATTATCTTCACATGTGAAGATTATGGATTTTTGAGGTTATTAGTGCATATAAAGTTTAGTTATATTATCTTCACATGTGAAGATTATGGATTTTTGAGGTTATTAGTGCATATAATTTTAGTTATATTATCTTCACATGTGAAGATTATGGATTTTTGAGGTTATAAGTGCATATAATTTTAGTTATATTATCTTCACATGTGAAGATTATGGATTTTTGAGGTTATTAGTGCATATAAAGTTTAGTTATATTATCTTCACATGTGAAGATTATGGATTTTTGAGGTTATTAGTGCATATAAAGTTTATCTTCACATGTGAAGATTATGGATTTTTGAGGTTATTAGTGCATATAAGTTTAGTTATATTATCTTTACATGTGAAGATTATGGAATTTTAAGGTTATTAGTGCATATAATTTTAGTTATATTATCTTCACATGTGAAGATTATGGATTTTTGAGGTTATAAGTGCATATAAATTTTAGTTATATTATCTTCACATGTGAAGATTATGGATTTTTGAGGTTATTAGTGCATATAAGTTTAGTTATGTGAAGATTAGTGCATATAAGTTTATTTATATTATCTTCACATGTGAAGATTATCAGTTAGGAATGATGTTTTGATGCAATTAGCGGATTTAAGATTGGATTACATTATCTTCGTGTGTGAAAAATATCAGTAAGTAATGGATTTTTGAGCTTATAAGTGCATATAAAGTTTAGTTATATTATCTTCGCATGTTAATATTATCCGTTAGGAATAAAGTTTTGACGTTATTAACGGATTTAAGTTTGGATTATATTATCTTCACGTGTGAAAAATATTAGTAAGTAATTGATTTTTGCGGTTATAAGTGCGTATAAGTTTAGTTATATTATCTTCGCATGTGAATATTATCATATAGGAATGAAGTTTTGACGTTATTAGCGGATTTAAGTTTGGATTATATTATCTTCACGTGTGAAAAATATTAGTAAGTAATTGATTTTTGCGGTTATAAGTGCGTATAAGTTTAGTTAGAAATGAAGTTTTGACATTAATAACGGATTTAAGATTGTGAAGATTATCAGTGGAAGTTTTCAGGTTATAAGTGGATATAATTCTAGTTATAATATATTCACATGTGAAGATTATCAGTTAGGAATAAAGTTCTGATGTTATTAGAAAATTTTAGTTTGTATCACATCATCTTCGCGTGTGAAAAATATACGTAAGTAATGAAGTTTTAAGGTTATAAGTGTATTCGCATGTGGGGATCTCTAATTGTTCTGAATCACTCGATAAGCTTAACCTGATCACACACGAGTACATGCAATATATAAATATAGGTTCTTGCTGAGGTATATATATAGAGCCTTTAACCATATTTGGTGTTTTGTATTCGTTATCTGTTTTAAGGCTATTTGGTAACATGTTATTGATAACGCTAACTGATCACACACAGACTTACGTTCTATTTGAAACAAAGCAGAATCGGTAGGTTCGTGCGCTTGGCGTAGAGTGGGTGGTCAGCCAGGTGGGACCCAGCAGTTTTCGATGCAAATTCCATCCAAAAAGGTACTCTATTAGTCTATTTCAAAAGTAACTGCAGTTGCTGCAAGTTTGTTGTAAGTGGCTTACTTACGATCATACATGACATTATGTAATTGCATTTGGTTATAGGTTGGTCTTGTTGTTGGTAAAGGGAGTGAGACGATAAAAAATATGCAAGCCAATACAGAGCTCGTATTCAGTGCTGTTCAAATTCTCACTCGAGGAATATATTAGCATAATGTTATAGATTATAAACTTTGATAAGTAAATTCACGGAAATTACCGATTTACGCCAACGAGGTTTTGTGATGCTTTATTCGTTATTCGTTTGTGTTTATGATTAATCTGTGAGTTCGCTGATTGAAGTTGTTTGATATTTGTATGTGTTCTTAATGAAATGATGCTTAAATATAGGGCTAGTTGATGATTATAGTGATAGTTATACTGAGTAGGTAGTTTGTTTCGTTGAGTTGTGGTTTTAAGGAACTGGTTAGGAGTTTGGTCGCATTTCATCATTTTGCATACAGGGATTGCAGTTTTGTTATGTTTTATTCATAATTCACGTTTTGTTTTTGTTTAATATGTAATGTTGATGATTGAAGTTGTTTGATAGTTTTAGGTTTATTTGATTAAAGTTAGGGCTAGTTGATAATTACTATGATAGCTATAGTTTACCGCGTAGCCTTGAGTTGCGCTTTCTCAAAACTGGCTTGGAGTTTGTTAGGATTTTGTCAATTTGTGTATGAGATTACGGTTTGGTTCGTGTTTAGTTTATTGAAGCTGTTTGAGATTGTTGTAGTTAGGAAAACCGTGTATGTGTTTAGGTTTGTTATAAGTTTGGTTCTTGGTAATTTGATTGTGAAGTATTTGTGTCTTTGATAAAATGATGCTTAAATTTAGGGCTAATTTATGATTAATGATAGGAGTGATAGTAAACTGAGCATGGCTAGCTTTGCTGTTGAGTCATTTTTTGCATTTAATCATGAAATAATGCTTAGACACAGTGTTAGTGAGCGATTAGTGATCGCTTTGACAATTAACTGATCATAGCTATGTTTGTTTCTCTGATTATGTGTTCAAAGACTGCATAGGATATCCTTCTGATTTTCGCCAATTTACATCCGAGTATTGAGGCTGACGGCTAACATGAGACATTTAGCCTACAGATTAACTATTTGTTTGTGAACAGTTTCCCATAGTTAATTACTAATGAAGTTTAAAAGTGATTCATACTTACAATTGGTATCGGCAAATAATTGAATTGACAACCTCCAGAAGAAACTTCTGTATTGTTAATGCAGGGGTGAAGCTAGTGATTAAAGCTGACAAAGATAGGAAAATAGATTTCTGTTGCTTGCAATCTGAGGCTGCTGAACCATGCATGAAAATATGTGGTGTTGATCGCGAGGATGTTCTTCGTCGTTTTCTATTCGTTGAAGGACCAGATGCATATCACCAAGGATCTACTGGTTCGAACTCTTTTTTACTGATAGCGTTTTTCTGTATTTATGATTAGAGTCTTCCACCATTCATAGGTTAAATGGTGCAGCCACTGAAAGTTCTGTATTTATGATTAGAGTCTTCCACCATTCATAGAGTCTGCTGTTTGAAGTTTGTGATAATGAGACAATCAAAAATTAGTTCTGTTCAAGCAACTCTGAAACCAATTATTTGATCATATGTAGTTAGATGGTCATAGTTACCTTCACTAAATCAGGATGATTTTTTGGGTAATTCAGGTGTTATTGTTCTTGCTGCTACTAATAGGCCTGATGTTCTTGGTTCGGCTTTGTTGAGACCCGGAAGGTTCGATAGGCAAGTTACTGTCGATAAGTATGATGTTGTCAAAATCCTTCAGATTTGATGTTGTCCAACTACTTGAATTGTTTGATGCATAAAATTGTTTGATCCTTACCAAAATTTGACAAATTTATTGAAAATAACATAAATCAACCCACTCATAAGTGAATGGGTCATAATTACCACCTCTAGTATTTTGTTATACTTAGATTTAGCCTACTAATCACTAGGGATATTTATTTTTGAAGATGGAGTTGAATCTGTATTGCAGGTTTTTGCTGGTTGTGAACCGTTGCTTGACAAGACCCTTGGAATTCTTGTTGAAGGTTTGATGGACACGTTACTCAGTCTTTTTTATGAACATAGAGAAAGTAATCTGAAATTATTGGATGCAAATGGTTACTGTCAGCTCATGCTTGAGGTGAGCTTTTCACGTGTACTTATAATATACGAGCACAATTGTTTCATTTATTACGTTATTATTCTGGATGTGTGTTTGCAGCTCAAGTACTTTGAGACAATATTAAATTAGTACTTTACGTCTGAAGCAAGTGAAGCTCTTAAGTCGTTACAAGGGATTCTATTGGAAAAAGCCACCGAGAGTGCAACTGAAGCTAGTGATGCTGCAGGTGATGACAGACAGCAAGGAAGCATAACACCAGATGACCTCATAGTAAGAAACTCCCTTAATATTCTATATCTTGCAGTTGTAGAGTTATTTGCACATTATACCAACAAACCTTTTAATTGGTCCCGTTTTAATCATTGTACATACTTCTTTCTGTACATCTTAGTCATTAAATGATGATTCCTTCAAACTGGTTTTCAAAATGATAAATTCAATATGTAACTTAATAAAAGCATGTTAAGATTACACTTACAAAATGAACCACACAAGACAAAAGACTATCTTTTAATGACTTGTATGTACAAGAGAAAGTACATTGACCAAGGGTATTCCATGATACTCTAATAAATTCGATACTGTAATCATGATTAGATATGTATTTTGGCTAGGATTTATGGCTGTTATTTTTTGCGTAGGCCCTTGCCCAAAAATGTAGCACCAAGCTACTACAATCTGAACTTGAAAGGACTAGAATCAACACTGCATGTTTTATGGAGTCATTTCCGTTAGAGTTTGCACCCGAATCAGTCAAAGTTGCTTACGCTTCATTTAGAGGCTCGATGGATGCTTCAAGTGGCGTTTTCATGGGTGCACAAGCCGCTATGGGCTCATCACAAAGATGGAGATGATTTTGTCACACGAAATAAAAGTTACATTATGTTAGTTAAGGTAGTTGTATCATAGTAGTTACTCTATTTCATTGTTGGAAAGAATGAGTGACATCAATTTTGTCATAATTTATTTTTGGACCGCCTTCTTGATTATTATATTCTAAAGTTTGGCTTCTACATTCAAAGATTATTTTATATCCACATTTATCTATTTTAGTATGGTACAGGACGTGATTGTGTAGTTGTGACTGTGAGGGTATAGTAGGAGAATTTGATAGGAACTAAAGTTTATTTTTTAGAAAATAAGCTTATATATTTTATTCTACTATATAAATCCTATAAAAGCTTTTAAAACATAAACCTTCCCAAGCTTTTAGACAGTAATCAAAAAGCTATTTCAAGCAGCTTTCAATAATAAGCTTTATTTATGGTTCAGTAAATAATTCGGGATCAAGGTAACCCTGCTATAAGATATGATATTCATTACAAGAATGATGTTGAGCAAACTAAACACTTGATTAAAATTTTTATATTTAGGATACATTTGAATTTTTATAAGAAGCCAGTCTCGACCTCTACCAGAAAATACACACTTACGGGTGTTCCTCTACAACAGTGGTCATCTAATAATGGTGCACTCCTTGAGAATCCAAAATCAACAACTTTCGCAGCGAGTTTGCAGTCGATGAGAATGTTGCTTGTTTTGATATTGCGGTGGAATATAGGTGGGTTGGCTTCAGTGTGAAGATAAAGAATGCCTTTTGCTAAATCCAATGCTACATGTAACCTCATGCGGAAGCTCAAGGAGTCGCCAGATTTGGCTGTAAATGCAACACATATTTATTTTCAAAATGCACATCAAAACACCTGTAAAATGCAAAGAATCAAGTCTCGAAAGTTCCATAACATTAAGCAAATCACGTAGTATTCCCCGAGAAATAAACTCATAAACTGACATCTGCACCAGTCCGAAGAATACTTATATCATCCAGCCGAAAGACTACTTGTTCTTGCACCACTAAAATATATAAATCATAAGAGTTAAATAAATAGCAATAAACATGTACAAAAAACGGATCATTTCTTGTACTTTGACTTTTGAAGTCAATGGACTTTTATAACTTCAAAAACTGATGACGATTTTCTCGAGAAATTTAACACCAATCTATATTTACCTCTTCTGTCTGCTTCAGTGTTTGAATAAATCAACAAAATGTACCAGAACACTTAATAATTTCTGGAAAATGTAAAGTCTGAAAAGAAAGTCAAATGTTTACCAATAAACATATTGTGAACCTCTTCACTAAAAGTTATGGTGTTGCACATTCTCTTATCCATGTCCTGATTGTTATTTACTCATTCGCAGAACAAGTCCGAAGATTATATCAAAAGACAGCAACTCGCGAAGAAGCCGGGCTGAACTCAAATTTCGTTCAACACAAGTGGCAATGTCCAAAACCGGGGTTGACGAAAACATGAATCCATGGGTTTTGACCACAGTATCCACTTATATTACAGAAAAAGAAAAAGTAATCACGGTATGCTCTAATATGACATAAAAGAGCCAAAAATAATATAAAGGCCAAATATTTTCATGTGCATACACTGAACTCCTTCTAGAACCGCCCCTGATGGGACCAACATTTTTTGCGTAGCTAGAATAATAGAGTGATAGCGCAAACAGTCACAATGTATGCTTTAATAACACAGGTACTCAAGTTGGTGGTCAGATTTTACAACTCCAATGTTTAAGAGCATAACTTCAAGAAACAAAATTATCAGTTGCCTCTACGAATCAAAGAATCGTGTTTCCTTTACCCAAGTAGAAACAGCAACTTTGTCATGTATACGGCGGTCATTTAGTGTCCAATCACTGGTTTTCAGCCTGTTATGGATGCTATTGAACTCTGTGGCATTGGTTACTGTCAGATGTTAATTTACAAGCCTGCCTTTAATGATCAAAGCTTGGTTGGGCTGTGTAAGTACCGCGTCATATGCACATTGACAGAGTGGTAATTTACTATGAAAATGGAATGCTGGGGAGACTTGGGTTGCTCATACCAAGCACCGTCCCCTGGTTTGTTCATGTGCACTATGGAGACTCACAACTATAACTACACGAGTCCATGTTAACCAATTTACGAGGTAGATTACAGTTTGGACTTCGAAGTCCAAACTCGTGAACTTAACTCAAAAGCATCTTTTTGAAAAATCTGTAATCTAAACAATCTAAAGGTCGCTACTGCTAGGGTAAACCTCAGAACCCAAAACATTTTCATATAGACCATGTTATACACCCGGAACAACAAGAAAATAAATTTTGTAATGGAAAGATTCTAAGCACTGGTGGGTAAAACGAGTTGTTATTTATTAGGTTATTAACAGGTTGTAATTGGGTTACACGGGTTGAACTTTCTAAATTTTTTTATGTTAAACATGAGTATTAGGTCATCACCACGCTTACCAACCGAACCCAATTAGACCCAACCCTTATCCGTCTAAAAGTATTTTGTGTGCCATGCCTAGTGAATACTAGAAACTTACCGGTATCTGACTTCCAGATCTCTGTGATCCACGACTTGATTTCAACGGCTGCGATTCATGGCTAGGATTCAAGGTCTGTGACCTCTAAGATGGCTGATTGACTGTTCGAATGAGCTCCTGTAAATGATTATATATGCTGCAAATTCCAGTAAATTGAAAATTTTCAGTTCGACTATATAACGGTGATAGAACTGAAGAAAAATGTTAGATTCGGTATGAATAACCCAACTAACCTTAACCGATGTCTATTACAAGCTGTAAAGAATGCAAAAAACCCGTGTAAAATACTCCGAACACCACGGAAAACCTTGAATACGTGTACAAAAGAGATTTTGTTAGCACATGAACTGCATATAAGGCCTGAAAAGAAAAGACTACGAATGGCAAATTGTGCGGGCTGGGTCATGGGTCATATCTGGTCATTTGTGTGGGTTGAAATTATCATTGGAATGCCCCACAGACACTTTCTTTTTTCCTATTTGTTGTGTATAATTTGTAAAACTGAGTATGCTAATTATGATTGCAATAACAATCTCAACTTTCGAACAAAATGATCCAAAGGTTATATGCATTAAAAGTATATACTTGGGGAGACTTTCAACCCATTTGATCAATTTGATCCGTTCCTCTTAAGTTAACTCTCTTTATGTGAGCCATAAAATAAAACACAAACTGGATTCACTCATCCATAAGTTTATAAGCAAAATTTGGAAGTTGAGGTTCCAATCACCTGTGAGAAGAGGTCATTCCAAAGAGACTGCCACATAGAAACCTCATATGTATGCACTGTCGCCTCAGCACTTGAAGCTAACTTAAAGATACCACTCATAAACAGCCATATTGTCTCTAGCCAAATCATATATTTCGCTATAAACATATCCCACAAAATTAGATAAACCAAGTATCAGACTAATCGGAGCATAGTGTGTCCCCCAAAGGCACCAAATTATTGGGTACAAAACACTTTTTACTGCAATAATATTGTCCAAATAAATGACAAGAGAAATCAGACAGGAAGCAGGACGACTTCAAACAGATTCTCAGCTACATCCCATGAATTTTCTATTGGAATCCAAACGAACGAGCACAAATATTGTCCCGTTTCGACAACTAAGTTCCAAACAGGAAAAAGAACCTCAAAAAGTTCAACAAACGGCCCAGCTAACGGCCGAGTGATAATCGAAACGAATGATCAAACAATGCGAGTCATCATCAAGAACCACATAACAGCCTTCTCAGAATTATGCAAAAACAACATAGTTCCCAAATACTTGATTCTCAATACCATCTCCCAGGTTTCTATCCAGTCAAAAAGTGGCCCACATAACCGAGAAGCGGTTGCTTTAAGAACGGGGACGTTTTTGTACAGATCATAGAAACCAATGACCACCGTAACAATGGAAATTATCACATATAGAAATCTTGCCAAAAGAGACATCCATGGTCGATAAATATGACAAAATACAGGGTAAGACTGACAAAAAATACCCATGACGGAAGTCCAGCTTCTAATAAAGTAAGTAATCGTAAATCAGATACTATTATCTTTTGTAATTCAAAAGGGAGGTCATGGTCATTAAACCGGAACAAAAGCAACACATCCCTGTATTCGGTAGCTTCAGCTGTTTCATCACACTCAATTGCATAAAAATTGGGCTTGATATCAAGTGTTGTGGGACTCGTTAGTTTTCTTCTTTTATAGGATCCAGCAGGTGGGGGTATATGTATTGTATCTGTTTTACTATTTGTTTGGTCTACTAAAGTTTCTAGTATATCCCCAACATTGTGACGAGGAGTGCATGGAGATTCATGCTCCTTCTGTACACTAGTAATCGAGGTATTTTCATCATGATTTGTATTTTGGTGGTATGGAAACTCTTTAGGGGCATCATGGAACACGTCTCCTGCAATATACAAAAAAATTTAGTATTATAACTTGAACAATATTCATGAATGCATACATCTCATTAATAATCAATCATGAAGGCGTCAAGAATATGTGTTACAGTCCTAATTGTCATCTTTTTGGTATACTCATTGTCATCAATCGTGATCGCAAAAATGGTGGCTTAACCAAACAAACGTGTATTCAAAAGTGTGGTTCTTTAAAACATTAAAAAAATTACTAACCACATATTGCAATCTTAAAACGTTTGTAATATTTAGTGAAATACTTTTTAGTTCGTGTACTCATGTAAAACATATGACAAAATATAAAGTTACTTTATGATATAAAAACTTATTTTAGTATATAAACTTGGCATCATAAACCAAGTTTATTCAGTGTCTAGGCAGTGTAAAACAGGTGATTTACATGCATTATTATCTGTATACAAAAACCTATCACCTAAAATTAGTTATATCACATCACCCTAAGGTGCTATGGTACTTATCTTGGTTCCCCCTACCCCATTTTTATCCAAAGATAACAAAGATGAATCAAATGATACACGTTTATTTCAATGTCTTGGACACTGATGAAATACTCCTCAGAAGGAGCCCCATCAGAAACTGGACCTGTGCTTACTGGATTGACAACGAGTGGGGTCCTTATAAGTGACAAAGATTGATCTTCGATACTAGGTAACATGTAATAGGGCCCTCCACCAACAAATATGTCCCCTAGTCCATTTTCAGATGATGATGGCAAACAAAGAGCAAATTTTGGAGCAAAATTGAATGAAGATGAGATTTGAGAAGCCAATGAAACTTGACTTCTTGCGAGCCCAGCCAAACCTATTGTATCGTCACCAGGTAAGCCTTGTATAATATCAGCCGAGGTGATGATACTCTAAATAATTTTAATTCAACTAATAACCTCAAAATTTCATTACTTGCTTATAATTTTCACACGCGAAGATAATCTAACTAAACTTAAATCCACTAATAACGTCAAAAATTCATTCCTAACTAACATTCTTCACATGCGAAGTTACTCTTAACTAAACTTAAATCCGATAATAAACTCAAAATTCCATTGCATCGATATTCTTCACCGTGAAGATAATTTTTAAAAACTTAAATAATCAAATAATCACTAATCTCAATATTTTTCACATGCAAAGATACTCTAACTAAACTTAAATCCGATAATGAACTCAAAATTCCATTGCTCACTGATATTCTTCACTCGCAAAGATAATTTTTAAAAACTTAAATAAACAAATAATCGCTAATCTCAATATTCTTCAAACGTACCTAAAATCAAAATATCAAAACTTAAAACAATGATTTATGCAATTTAATTCATCTTTAAACATCAAACACCTAATCCGTAAACTATTGTTTCACAAACGCATCATTAGATAGTCAATGTAACAAACAAACACTAAAAAATATCTAATAAATCAATTAAAAATCTTCACAAGTGCAAAAATAGATATGTAATAAAAAAAAAACACATCATTAGATAATGAAAGTAACAAACAAACACTAAAAACAGTAACTAATAAACCAATAAACATCTTCACATGTGCAAAAAATAGATGTGTAATAAATCAATTAACATCTTCATGAGATAGTCAATGCCGGAGTCAACCGGAGAAAAAGTTGTTAAACAGTTAAAACTAAATCAGATTTAAGCAGAAAAAGAAATTAGAGAGCGCATACCGGAGTCAACGCCGGATATTAAGCGAAAGAGATGAAGGAGATGACGTATATGCGATGACGGAGATGACGAAGATAACGCATATGCGGTGACTGAGATGATGGAGATGAAGGAGATGACGAGTATGTGGTTAATACCGAGATTCGGTTTGCTATTTGAGTTTGTGCATGTTTTTTATGTGTGTTTATGTGAGATAGAAGGAGAAAGAGAGAAAACGGATAAACTTTAGGGTGTGGAAGCAAATGACGATAATTCATTAAGACCCGTAAAATTTCGTCCAATATTTACAATAATGCCATTCGCCCAAAATCGATTTACTTGATCCTACGGTTCAGACTCTTCTGCGTTTCAAAAAAGACTTCTCATTTGAACGCTTGTCTATATATATATATATATATATATATATATATATATATATATATATATATATATATTGACAAGCGTTCAAATGAGAAGTCTATTTTTTGTGAGAACGCGAGAAGTAATCTTAGCCCTCCATTTAATCCTTCTTTAATTCTAAATTTCTAATCTAATGGCTAACATCAATCTTAATATCACACTAACTATTATAACCCGTAATTTTAATTTCTTGAAACTATAAATTGAAAAAAACACACACAGCTCACATTTTAAGTGTGAAAACAAAAAAAACTCTCTCAGATTATACAACCGGTGTTTATCACCATCACCATCACCATCAACCACTAGTCTTCACCACGAATCACCACTTCACCCCGGTAACCAGTATTCACCACGTTAATCATCACCAATCACACCTAATCTCCGGTGGTTTTTAACAATCATGCCCGTGGTTTCTTCCTCATTTCCTTCTTAATCTCCGGCGTTGACTGCGATGTTGACTATTTAATTGATGTTTTTCTTATATAATCTGATAAAAATTATAACTTTTTAACAATCTTGTGATGATGGATCTATCGGTAAATCAACCTTCAATCGAAATCCTGTTGAAACGGTGCACTAATGTGGATTTGAACGCTAATATTGGTACTTATTTTCAATTAATTTATTATATTACTGTCATTACTGTTTGTAATTACAAAATATTTGTTTTTACTGTGTATATATTGCATCACATGTGAAGATGCTATATGATGCTCTTTGTAATTGATTTTTTTAGATATGTTGCCTTTTTGTCTCGATTTTAGTTAAAATTAAGCGCCCTGTTAGTGTTTGATCTTAATCTTTGGCGTTGACTACGGCGTCCGGTTAGGAGATATTGATGTTTAATAGCGATTATTTAAGTTTAGTTAGAATATCTTCAAGCGTGAAAATTATCAGCAAGGAATCAGGCTTTAATGTTACTAGCAGATTCTTTATATTAAAAGTGAAAAAATAGAGATATTGATGACTAATAGATGATTATTCAAATTAAGTAAGAATATCTTCGCGCGTGAAAATTGTTACTATCGTTATAATAGAAGTGCAAAGATTAGATATATTGACGTTTAATAGATGATTATTTAAATTAAGTAAGAATATCTTTGCGTGTGAAAATTTTCAAACGTAATGAAGCTTTGATGTTACTAGCATGTTTTTTATACTAGAAGTGCAAAAATAAGAGATATTGATGTTTAATAAACGATTATTTAAGTTTTGTAAGAATATCTTCACATGTGAAAATTATGAGCAAGGATTGAAGCTTTGATCTTACTAGTGTACTTATTTATACTAGAAGTGCAAAAAATAAGAGATATTGATGTTCAATAGACGATTATTTAAGTTTGTAAGAATATCTTCACTTGTGAAGAAAATCATCTATGAATGAGTTAGTTTGCGTAAAAGATAGATTATGAGAATAGTGTACTCTAGTTTTGATTTAGAGTTATTATTTAAGTTTAGAAACAATATCTTCACTTATGAAGAAAATCATCTAGGAATGAGTTAGTTTGCGTAAAAGATAGATTATAAGAATAGTGTACTCTAGTGTTGATTTAGAGGCGATTATTTAAGTTTAGAAACAATATCTTCACTTGTGAAGAAAATCATCTAGGAATGAGTTAGTTTGCCAAACATATGTAAATTTGATTTAGCTAACACTCCTACACGCTTCAAAAATCTTTTTGCCAAGCATATGTAAATTTGATAAAAGCTCATAGGCCCTTTTATTTACTTATGAGCGTATCAACTAACGTTGAATTTATGACTTATTTAAGGTCATACACTCAACTTTATCAGCTCATAAGCTGAACTTGTGAACTTTTCCAAAGTTACATAAGTTCATAAGCCTTGTAAATAAACTACAACAAACATCCTCTTACAAAAAATATCATATGTTTATGTATAGGTCAGAGGTGTGTTACAGATACTTCAAGGGATTTTAAGCTGTTTGTTTTATTGGAATTCGGTTGGACGGTGTTATTGAACTAAAGATGATAATGTACATCTAGCCCATCTCTCTCAGACCAGTCTTCGTACGGTTTTGGATCAATTCATTTATTCAGCTATTTGCCTGAAATTGGCTGAAATAACCCTCTATTCTAAGGAGATTACTAAAAAACATCTTCGCCTACTTTATCAGCTTTTGCTTCGACAGCTTCTGCTTGGCTTAAAAGTTACGGATATAGCTTTGAAAGAGGAAGTTCAAATCAATAACACTCCCATTGTTCCTACTCTTTTGGTTTAGCAAGTTCTTTAACAAGCCTTTGTGCCGGAGCTGAATACTTATTGGAGATAGTGTATGGTGCCATCCCCAAACACTCTCGTTTCTCATCATCTAAAATGGTGGTTCACATCCTCGACTATCTTTATGACAAACTTAATCATGCTTTTCTGTCCAAGGTGGCGAGGAAGATTCATACAGGATGTTGCTCTATCTGTTTGTTGGATGCTTATTGTCGTATATTGAGCTTCTTGATTCCTGGAACTTTGAGGGAATATTAGATGACCAGTTTCAGGAGATGTTCTTTTATGCTAATAAAGCAATTGCAATAGATGCGGCTGAATTCTGGGACAAGAGTTACCTTATAAGATCAACAAAGGGCCAAAATGGAAGGGATCTTGTGATCTGTCCTTTGTTCTTTAAGGACATTGCTAAAGAAATTGTTTCGGCTGGAAAGTCTTTGCAGTTGATCCAGCATGTTCCTATCACAAAATAAGAAGAAAACCAAACCAATTGCTAGTGGTGGTTTGGGTGGATTGATGCATAAGAAGCTATTTGGTAGCAGCGATCGAAATAGCAGCAGCAGCACCAGGAAGGCTTTGACGGAATTGAAACAACAACCGAATAATAATGCTCGTACTTTGGGTATGGTATTAAAAAGTGAGAGGGAGCTCCTGAGTCAGAACAAGGACCAAGAGGCCGAGATTATCCAACTCAAATCCATCCTCAATGACAAAAACACCGAGGTACCCTTCCCTTCCATTACTCCTCTCCCTTTTAATAACTTTATTATAATTCCACTACATTTATATATATATGCTCCTCTTTTTCTTTGTTTGTTTCAGATTCGTTATATTTGGAACTTGCATCTAGGACTTGTCCTTCTCAACACATGCCTCTGTTCCATATCCTCTAACACAAATTAATAGACACACGTCTATCTGTCCAACCTTATCTTGTGCCCTTTATTAGGCTGATGCTTCATAAACTGCTTATTATCAACCTCTTGCTGAGTTTCTTGATTACCTTATTAGCTAGGAGTAATGTGACCTTTAAACACTTTGATATAACTTGACCATTTCTATGTTGAGAGTTGAGAGTTGAAAGACCTTATTTTGCCACTTGAAATTGCCAAATAATTCTTCTATTTAAGCCAGTGAGTGTAATAAGCTTCAAATGGGTATGTTGGTAACGGGTTAAAACACACAGTTTATGTACTGGTTGGACCACGCCAGGTGGGCTGGGAACTTTGGATGACCCACAAGCAATTTTATTTTTCAAAACTTTTTTTATACCTATTATTCATAAATCATATGTTGGACGTGATTACAATAAAATGTTGTTATGATAACAAGTAATAACTTTTTTTTTAATTTATTTATCTAAAATAAAGTGATTCAGGAGGTTGTATGAATTGAAAAAACATTTAGAGCTACTTTCAACCTGTAAGATCCGCTTGATCCATTTGACGTGTTTTTATAGCTAAAATGACCTACAAATAGTAGATGTGTAAAGCTGTCCCTTCGAGGTCTAATCCGCACCTGGCTAGGCCAATCTATAAATTTTTTAAAAATTCTTGTGTTAGTTTGCAGAGGCTTGGAAACAATCATTTCACTCCGCCACTTCTATTTCGTTTGACGGTTGTGTTTTGAGAACCTTCTCAATACTGCTGCAACAGTTATTAGGTGTTGATTGGCCAGCGGATGCCCTGTCATCTGTAATGTACAAAAGTCAAGATAGTAAATATCAAGACCGGGAAAGAAGCAAAAAAACTAAATAACGGATACCATCATACCATGTTAAAATGAGCACATCAACCCATATGAATCATTTACCTTTTACCACATAAGGATAAGCTAAGCTTGGTTATAAAATTCCAATCTATCTGTTTTTTTAATTCTAATTTTGTATCCTTCATAAAAGGCAGATCGAAACATGGAAAAACTGTTGAATGGACAACTAAGGATTTGCTCAAAGGTCTGGAAGAGTTCGTACCAATATATGAGACACGACCCATCAAGAATAATATGTTCGGGATGGGTTTTGACCGTAGCTTTGGGCTCTGGTTTATAGCACGATGGCTGAAACCAGACCTGATGATTGAGAGTGGGATTTTAGGGACATTCAACATGGGCTTTAAGGCAAGCAATGCCTGGCACACGAATTATCTCAGTTACGCCATCCTGAGAAATACCTTAAGAAAGGCCCGGCTTATGTTGATGGGAACTGCACGTCATTTGCTGGAAAGGACTTTGTTGACTTTGGGAAAGTTAACTGGGCAAAAGTAATAAGAAACATTGCATAACTAATTTGAGTCGTGTTCTTATATTCTTTGATGATCGTCAGAATGAATTGAAAAGGTAATCACATTGTTAATAATGAGTATACTTCTTTGGCTTATGTGATTCTAGGATTTGTCCGGTGGGAAATAAGATGTTCTTGTTTCTTATATTACATTTTTTATGCAGACTTAAGCAGGCACTTAAAGCTGGTTTCTCACATCTTGTATTCAAAGACAACTATGATACTGGAACTGGCGATCATTATTCCTTGAGACAGATTTGTGATCAGTCTTATATACAAGGTTAGTATGTTACATCAAGCTATATTATCATGGCCACTAGCATTTCTGAGCTCCCTTAAAGAGAAACGTGTCCCTGTCTAAAATCAGTTACTTGACTGTCATGGAAATATGTCGATTTTAATATTTGTGTTGTACACAGCAGCAAACTTTGATTCCTTCTAGCGTGTCTCTATCGAATATGCTTTTGCTTAGTTGCTTTTTATGCATATTTATTGTTGCTATTCCTTTTAGCCCCCTAACACTCTCAAGTCTCAACCTCACTTATGTATATTTATTATTGCTATTCCTTTTATGCTCGAAACTGGTTGTTTATTGACAAAGGCGTGGTATAGCATCACCTGGAAACCAATTTTTTATAGCCATGTTTTAAGCATAGAGCATCATAACTTAAGTCTAAATCTAATTCTGAAAAAGAAGCATATGTCAACTAGATGAGTAATTGTTTTTGCTAATGCTTGCATTCAAATCAGATAACACAGATTTATAGTTTTACTAGGAGATATATATAAGGTCAATGCCCTCACTCTCTTGCTAAGCTTGCATTACATAGATTTATTGTTTTTGTTAAGCTGGTCAATGCCGTCATTGTCTTGTTTAGCATATTCACGTCCATTGTAACGTCTGTTGCTGGCTATTTCAGTTTACTGGTTTTTAAAACAATTGTTTTTGTTTGTAACTCGTGTTATGTACTGCTTTAGACGTCATTATCTAGTTTTTGTTTCCACTTCAGTGATCATCCCACCTTTTCACCTTGCAATAACCTTTCTAGACGTTTAGTACTTTGTAGAGGTGGCAAAATGTTTGTGTTGGGTTGCAGGTTGAAACAGGTCTATTTAGTATGCGTCGAAACAATTCAGGCTGGCTTCACCTGGAAACACCTTATGTCTTTTTTAGTTATATTGAAGAGTATATATGGCATTACAATAACAGTCTTTATCTTCGAATAAAGTGATAGAAGGTCGCATGCAGTCAAAATACATCATGGGCGACTTATAATACGTTTGACCCATTCGATCCATTTGAGCCGCTCTTTCTTTCTTTTTTTGCTTGACCCTACTTGACATATCTAGGATTAAAAGGAACCCAAAATCAAGTTTCATTAGTTTATGGATTAATGTCCCACCATCACTATTTTGGTTATGATTACTATTAACATGATTATGACTATGTGCTGTTAATCTTTTATTTAGGAGGTGGTCACAGCTGCTTTAAAGATAGTGATGAAGCCAGACAACGATCAAAAAGGAAGAAATTTTGGGAAAAGGCAGTGGACGTAAAAGAACTATGCAGGCCAGGAGAAGCATGGTGGGGAGTTAGAGGGTATATGCGGGACGACTTCAACCACAGCAACAAACCGATATCATACAATGTGTATTTAACGGGTATATACTCAAATGGTGTATGTTCAGATTTCTCCAAAACAATCATAGAAACTAACGTCTTAGATCAAACATTTATACGTTGTTCTTGTGTATGTCAATATAGTGTTCTTGTAACAAGTTTAAACTCTTATCTTTTGCTATATTGGTTCATATTTTTTTATGATTAGAATATTGTGTAAACCTAAAAATGGGGCCTGCATCTTTATTAACCAAAACAGGATACAATGTTAGCTATGCTTCAATGTTGGTCTGCTTAAATTGGGAAATTACTTGGTCAACATTTGAATAGTCAGTAGTCAAAGATTCAATGCATGCAGCTCTCAACAAACATTAGTCAGAATGGGACCCAATATATGTGAAAAATGAATATGCAAAGTCTGTTTCATAGTCATGTTGAATTGTTGATCACTAGATAAATACTCCAAATGATAGATAGTTAGGCGCGAACAGTTGAAGCTTTCGAGAAACTACGAAATTTGGAGTGTAGGTCCCTTTCTTGTTTGCGAGAAGATGAAGCTACTCGAGAAACTACGCACTTGTATTCTATAATGAAGTGAAGGCCACTTTCTTGCATGGCACCATCCATGTTGGCGTACACTGAACCCGTATTTGATAATGAATTGAAGGTCATTTTCTTGCGTGCGCCATCCGTGTTGGCATACATTGAACCTTTATTCTAAAACGAAGTGAAGGTCAATTTCTTGTAATGCGGCCATCCGTGTTGGCGTACATTGAACCCGTAATATAAAACAAAGTGAAGGTCAATTTCTTGTAATGCGGACATCCGTGTTGGCATACATTGAACCCGAAACAAAAAGAAAAAGATATCGTTGAAAATGATACGTTGAACCCGAAACAGAAAGATCGTTGAAATTCCAAATGATAAAATGGAGCAAGTAGTCCATTATTTTTAGAAAAGTGGCACATGCTTAACCGAAAAGTCAGAAACAAATGATGAAGGAGAACAAAGCCATTTACAAGTTACATTAACAAAGGTCAAGTGGTTCACAACAAACTGGATGGTTTCTTCCAGTTATGACTAATCATTCTGCCATCAAGGAAGATGAAATACGAAAAACTACAACCAAAATTATCGAAGCACATATATGAACTCGTGGAGGAGATGCAAAACTCAATCGAAAAACCCTTTTTTCGTGTTAATTGGGATCTTCGGCTAGTTTCTGTTCTTGCCTTTATCCATTGACCTTGGAGCTGTAAACAACACATACGTATATATTAAGATCCATAAAAACTTCAAAATCACATGTGAAACATAACGTCAAAAACTATTCAAGAGTTTAACAACGAATGCTAGAATTTTGTTCTAAGCATTTTTGCATACCTTATCCGATTGCTTCAGAGCCTTTCATTATCCTTAATCCCTTGCATGAATCAATGAACATCCTACAAAACCAGAAACACATTTAGATATTGGTTGTTAATTCATAAATGAACAGGGATTCTGTTAAATTTTGAGCAAGAACTCACTCCCAAGGAACATTGCCTACAAGCATCCAATCACTGTCTTTATCTTCACAAGTTAATACGCATTTAGAGCCATGAAGAAGGTCCTTTAAGTTACTATCGCAAAGCCCTTCACGCCTGCGAATTCCATTAGAAGTACATTGACCTAATCCACAAATCAAGAAATTTATCAAATTTAACAATCATATTGCATTTTGAACTTCAAAGATGGTAAAACGAAGGAACATACCAAGAGTAAAGCAACTGAACATTTTCTCAAGAGCCTTCGAAAGTTCAGCATAGTTACGGTAAAACTTGAGATCAATCTTCCTTAAATATTGAGCACCATCCATGCTCACTTTAACATAGATACACCCTCCCGATCCTGAACTATCTTCGCGGGCATCCCCGTTTTTCGACACATTTGTGGCCATGGTGTTCTTGCGGAAAGATCAAATAGGTGGCCATCCTACCACCTATGCCTGTTACATAATTTAACACACCTGTTATTGAAACCAATTCACGCAATTTTGAACAAACATTTATCATAATTTCAAGTTCAAAACATAAGGTAAACTGCAAAATTTTCCCATGATAAAGCTCAAAGCTTGTTCTTTGATGGTTCATAGAGAAAAAAATACAAATGAACTAAACAATTTGACTCTCATGGTTTAAGCAAATATACATTTCAAGAAAAATAAGCATAATAGTAGAAAATCAACTCCTAATTCAACAAATATACATTGACATGATAAAAGCCTAAAAGGGATTTATAGAAAACTTGCTTAGCTGAAGTTTGGACATTCTTATAAACTTAAGGTCAAAACCAGCATATAGTTTTATTAAGAGAAAATCATAAGAAAAAGTACTAATTAACTCAAGATTCCAACTCTTATCAAAAGCTAAATTCTCCAAGATTGGGGCTTTAAACAAAGACAACTTCTAAGAAACAAAGAAACAAAAGTCATATAAAAATGAAATTTAGTCCAATTCAGCCAAACATACCTATAGATGATTAAAGGGGTTAGAGGAAACTAAAGTTTCTAACTTTTTTGAGCTAAAGTTTTTCAATAGTAGGCCTTCAAGCACATATAACTTTCAAGAAACAAAATAAAAATTTCCAAGATTAGGACTTTAAGCACATATAACCATCAACAAAACACTCGTATAAACAACAATTCAAACTTTAAACAAGCTAATAATCCATTCAAACAACAAAACATGCTTTAATAAACTTACTTAGTAGAAGGAACAACATCTTTCTTCTTCTCTTCACCAACCTTAACAACACCATCAACCAAATTACCTTTTTGCCCTTGAACTTTCTCAAAACCACCATTAACATCAATATTAACATCATTAAACCCTCTTTTAGCACCTAGCATAAAGTTCTTAGCAACAACAACATTTTCCTCAAAATTCTTGGAAAAACCAGGCAAGCCAAGACTAAGCTGAGTTGCTTTAAGGTTAAGAACATTGTTTGTCTCAGAATCTGATGAAATGTTTGATGATTCAACAGAGCTTCTTGAAGCATCTGATAAACCTATGTAGTCATGTTCTTCAAAATGTGCATACGTACGTTACTGATGAGGCATTTAGCGACATGGGAGGTAATGAAGCCAGCATCCCTGGTGGATTTATCAGTACCTACAAGATCATAAAACAAAATGTGCATTAAAGAGTCAAAATAAAATCACTGGTTGCACACAAACCAATTAAACGTATGATGCCTTCCATCCTATGTGACATTAAAGATTTTATGATGAAATAGTTGCTGAAGTTATAGCCTGCTGAAGTTAAGTAAGGCCAATT
>OU343217.1:301543187-301680046 GCA_910596185.1 Chrysanthemum makinoi | reverse complement strand
TTAAATTCTTTGAGAAATTTAAAATTCCGAAATTTAAAATACCTTACATATTTTGGTTCTAGAAATTTATAATTTTTTTTTAATATAAATTTCATAAAAATTCTATTTAAAAGTTTATAAAAAAATTATAAAAAAAGTTTAGAAAAAATTTATAAAAAAAGTTTATAAATAATTTATGAAAAAAGTTTATAAAAATTTATTAAAAGGTATAAATAAAAAGTTTATAAAAATTTACTAAAAAAATTATAAAAAAAGTTTATAAAAATTTATAAAAGTTTATAAAAAAGTTTATAAAAAGTTTATAAAAAATTTCTAGAAATTTATAAAAATTAAAAAAGTTTATAAAAAAAGTTTATAAAATTTATAAAAGTTTATAAAGAGTTTATAAAAAAAGTTTAAAAAAATCTATAAAATTTATAAAAATTTATAAAAAAAAGTTTATAAAAATTTATAATAAAAGTTTAAAAAAAATCTATAAAATAGTTTATAAAAAATTTATAAAAAAAGTTTATAAAAAAATTATAAATATTCTATTTAAAAGTTTATAAAAAAACAATAAGAAAAAAAGTTTATAAAATTTTTTTCAAGCAAATTAAAATCCTCACTTTTTGGAGATTGATTCTCCAATTTTGGCAATTCGAGGAATTGTAAATTGCTTCAATTTCCCCATTTGAGTTACCAAACATGACATTTGAAGGGAATTAAAATGCAAATGCTTCTAATATCCCCCAAATTGCCCCAACCAAACGCCCCCTTAGACCCAATGATGGACTGAGATGAGTGATTGATTTCTTAATTAGATTATATCCTAAGAACATAGGCAAATGGCATAACAAATAGCAATAAGAGCAGATGCAAATGATTTATTGCCCGCATTGGTGTTTTTATCAGTGGTACTTTTTTTAAATGATTTCTGCATCAAGGAACAACAATTAGGCTAGTCGCATTGGAAAGGTTTAACATCGGTTGCAAAACCAAAATAGGGAGGTTGAACCGATGTGGAGATCGGTTGTCTCCAATGTGACTTTCGGTTGGAACATCGGTTGCTAGACGAAAAAAGGGAACATCGGTTCCATATCCGCTCGATATTAACTCTTTCTCTCCCTTTTCCAACGTTTACAAATCCAATTTTTAAATATCCGACCGTTTGGTGCCCAAACTAAAAAAATAATAAAAAAATTCAAACCTATTTTACCACTCTATAAATACTCACTTCACCTCAAACACAATTCACAACTTACCATTTTCATCTATATTCAACTCAATCTAATTCTTTTCCAAATTCAAAATGTCAAAGAAAAATACCCCACAATCAAAAACCCGACGATCACGACTACCCCAAAATGCCCCGGATCTAAATTTCTCGCCGGAAAATAACTTCGAGTTAACCGGCATATCACCCACAACAAAACGGCCTCCTATTCGCTTTTCGTCCAAGGTTTTGAAAATCAAACACAAGCTGCCCCAACCAAATCAAAACCAAAGCGCGTTTTATCTTAACCGTCCTTTTTGTTCCCACATAGCGTTCTTACCAAGATTACGGCAAGAACCTAGTGGGTGCGTTACCATCCAAACATGGACTTCATTTATCCTTCTCACCGTATCAACCTTATTCCCGATTGAAGCACTAATCTAGACATGAATTTGGAAGATTGGATGCGGAGTATCCGACAAAACTACCAAGTCAAAACTACCCAAGTCAAGATGCTTCGATGGGACAAGGTTCGGGCCACGGTTCGCACCACGGTTCGTTCCATGGTTCCATTCCCGTTGATGATTACGATGATGAAGAAACGCTTCCGCTGAAGAGATGTCCCCCATCAAACCAAGGCAGCCATCTAGGCGTGCTTCAAAGGCCAAGGACAAAGGCAAGATGCCGGAAACAAGCAAGGGAAAAACAAGAAGCAGCAGATCCATGGACAAGGAGGAAGAGGTGGTGCTTTGTAAAGCTTGGGTCTATGTGAGGAAAGCGGTGAGAGGAAAGCGCCGCCCGCTTCAAGTTTTGGGAGCAAGTGATCGAGTGCTTTAAGAAGAAAAGCAGGCAAAGACCGAACCTATGACTCCATCACTACCAAATGGAAGAGCGGGATTCAGTAGGGGTTGAAATTATTGTGCTATCATGGAGAATATCAAGAACACCCATGGAAGCGGTGAGAATGATATCGACGACACCTCAAAAGCTCTTAAAGAATACCGTATGATGTACGGTCATGATTTCACTTTAGAGGAGTGCTACGATGTGTTAAAGGATCATGTTGCTTGGAAGGAGGTTGAGTTGCCGGCTATATCAACAAATAGTCGGAAGAAAACAAAGGGTTCTAGCACTACCTCTGGTTCAACGGCAGCTCGTGATCCTTTCGATGTCTATGGCGTTGATGATTCTGCTGAGGAAGCGACTAGAGAATCACGACCGGTTGGTCGTGACAAAGGAAGAAAGAAAACATCCTCCTCCTCTCGTGATGGTGATGTTCCATCAGACTCATTTATGCAATCGTTGGCCAAAAATTTCTTAGGACCAGAAGCCGTCAAAAGAGGATAAAGATAAGAATAAGCACGGTTTAGAAGATACTTGGTTACGGTTAAGGGAAAAAGAGCTCGAGATAAAACAGGCAAAACTTGAGCTCATGAGGGACATCAAAGCGGGAGTCCGACATCATCTTCTACAACACCCCAATCGACCCAAATTTGACCGTCCGCCAACTAGAAGAGTTGGAGAAAGTTAAGCGACAATCAAAGAACGTTACAATTTAGATTATTAGTTTAAGTATTCTAGTGCTTATTTGAATTTCTTATTGTAATGTTTTTATTATTTAGAAGTGTAATGTTTTTTTAATTTAAGTAATGTAATGTTTTTTTTTTAATTTGAATGAAATTTAAATTTAATGTTAAAAATGTTTGAATTAAAAAAAATAAATAAATAAAAATCCTCGGTTCGTCGACTGGGGCATCCGGGTTGTCTTAGGTCGCTGGAGAGAGAAAGCTGACGTGGCGCAGATTGTCCCAGGTCGTCCCAGGTTGCGACCGGGACTAGCCTTAGTCAAAATGTAACTCACAACATCCACCAAAGGGTATTTTATATGTTCTGTCAAAAAGCAACCCAAACAGCCCTTATATAGTATGTTATAAGTAGTTTCAGTAAGTTATCACAAAAAATGAGTGGAGAGACACCACATCCAAATATAAGTTGGCGTTGCTTGTCCCCATTCAACTAGATGTTCTCAAACTTGCGACATGAAATGTAACAACATACAGTTAGAAAACAATATAAATAGAATTTACCAATCCTTCTATTTAATTAAAAGCTATTTAGCCACTGAACAACATATGTATCATTGCACACTATGTAAATATACACTTGTTGACTGTGAAGTTCCACTAGGAAAGGCAAGCAGGGTCGTATATTGTGTAAGGGTAACTGATATTAGCTCTTTTGCTGGTGACTTTTAAAATTATTATTTAAAATAGAAATAAGGTTTCACACATAAATTACACAATTTTCAACTATAAGTTCTCATATATTAAAAAAAATCCATATCTTTACAGTAAGGGATACTCAATTTCAACTATAACCAGAGGCTGTTAAATCCAGCGTGTGTGGCGACAACATCGACATGAAAATACTGGATAACCCTAACAATGGATCGAAGAAACAATTAATCGAATAAGAACTCTAGAAATTAAAAAGGTTAAATGATAAATACACTAACCTTATTGAATACGAGGGTGAGGTTGTCTAATCTCAGATGAGGCAATGGAGATGGTCAAGTGAGCACTGGTGTATTGTTGGTGGCGGTGTTTTTTGTGTTGGAGAATGATAAGATCTGATGGCTTTGGGTTTTTGGGTACTTGAAAATTTCGAATACATGAGAGCAAAGGGTATGGGTGCAAGTTAACATAAAAAAAAGTAACGCCCAATGCCGTCTTTCGGGTACCCAATATCGTTTCTGGTGTATGGGGGAGGTTAAGATGTAGACAGCCTTACCCCTACCTAAGGTAGAGAGGCTGCTTCCAGTTCTACCAAAGGTAGAAAGGACCTCCGGCCTTTTGTACACTACTACATAAACAAGAATAGAGACCCCTACATGGAGACCCTTTTATAAAAAGACAGGTCTAGTAAAGCTTTTCCACTAAGAAAAATAAGATCAAGATTTCTATAATTCAAACAGGTCTCCATTTGAAAAATATATCAAGACCGGGTATACGAAAAGACCGTTTTCTAATCAACCACCGGTCTACCATCTGTGAATGGCGGGACTTGAAAACTTGAATTTTCACCCCAAAATTTCATTCCCGCTCAACATAACCAAACCCTAACCCTTCTCTATAATTACGCATCCACCAAATCACCTCCAGAACCATTGCCATCATTAAGCCACCAAATCAAACCACTGCCACCTTCACACCATCATCCTCCAACTGCCTTCGAACCCTAACCCCATCTCCACAGCTGCTGCAGTTCCTCATCCCCATCTTATCTTGTCTTTTTCGTGGAGAACACACAGATCTGTAGCATCCTTCTTATCCGAAAACAGCAGGTACTTTTATATGTATTGATTTTGAATTTATATATAATTTTAGTTATTTTAATTATCCTTTGCTTATTAAAAAGTAGGGTTATCTGATTAAAGGTTGGATGGAGAATTAATGTCGAAATTGTTAACAAAATGAAGTTTATTTTAATTACTTTATCATTGTACAACTGTACATATGTGATTTGGGTATAGAAGTGCTTAAAAAGTGGCACAGGACTACAGTAATAATTTCATTTTTTTACTGATGTGTGCATAGAAATTGATTATGTGAAAGTGAGACAGAGTAATCGAAATAGTATAATCAGCCTTGGAGAATGTAAGATTGCCGTTACCAAATTAAGAAGTATAATCATTTGTTTATAAGATTCTATAAATATTGTAGTTATTGGATTTTGTAAAAGAATGCTAGTTCTATTTCCTCAATACGTGAAGATGTGCATCATTTCCTTTCATTAACTGCCTTATTTACTCCTAAAAGGACCCAACATTCATTATTTTTACCAAGTATATATGCTTATTTCAAGTTGTTTTGCTGTCATTATAAACTGTTTTTTAGTAATTTGAAACAATGTGCTGCTATAGATAAAAACACTTTATGCTGGACAAGATAAAGATATATGAAGAATGTTTGTTGATATAACTGTGAGTCCATAAACAAACCATATCATTGTATCATGCATTGAATATTCGGGTTTGAAAACTCGTAGCTATAACATATATATCATTAATGCTACTGTAACCAAGGGCGGAGGAACCTAAAGGTTAAGGGGGGCAGTGCCCTCAACACTTGGCCCAATAAACTTGAATATATAGTGTAAAAAACTGTATTTGCTGGTCTTCCTTTTAACATGCCCTCATCCCACTTTTGAAATTGCCCTCAGTGGCTCAGCTCAAAGTTCAGCCCAATATGAAACCTCTTTAATATTGTTATGAATTATATCACCAAAAAAGGAAAAATGCTAATATGTTATTCAGTAATACTTAGTTTTTATTATTTATTAAGAACAAAATGCCTAAGTAACTAAATTATGTGATTGGGATTTGGAAGTATCCAATTATAGTTTGTCATTTGTTTAAAACACGGCAATACCCAAGCCAGTATGTAATGTTGTAATGCAAAGACGCGTTTGCATGTTCGATAATGTAGATCCGCTATTCATAACTCTTGCAAAGAAGCCGTAGTGAGAACGGCCTAGTCAAAATGTCACAGATCGTATAGAACATTTATAGAATGCTTGTTTTCCAGCTCAACGTAAGCGCTTTTTTTTTTTTTTTTTTTTTGTTATTGATCAAGTTTGTTTTGGCATAACGTATAGTAAAAGTGGACTAGCATAACGTGTGATTTTTTGCTGTTTTGGCAGCTCAACGCCAGCTCAAGGCACGGTAGTAAAAGTGGACTAGCATAACGTGTGATTTCTTGCTGTTTTGGCATAATATAAGATGTTTTCTCATGCGATAGTAAGTCACTTAAGCTCATTGTTATTTATTTGTTAACCAAATTTTTATAAGGCAACATTTTTTTACCCTCATATTCTAAATTCGTGGCTCCGCCACTGACTGTAACATGTTTACTGTCGAATAATGAGTGAATTGGATAATTATTGTAGTATCATACTTGGTAGTCTCATCACATATGACAAATCTAAGTGTTTTGAAATTACTGCCACTACATAGAAATTAATTTGCCATCGCAGAACTTAGTAAGCTAAAATTGAGAAAGCCTAGATTTTGTTACATGTTTTTTCTTTAGTGGTGTATTTTACCTTTGGTACCAACTGGGTTTAGATCACAGCAGAATGTGTAGCTTTGATCATTTATTTTCCTTTTCAACAACATTTTTATCTCTTAAAGTTCCTTACAATGTGTAATATTGATCTCTTAATTCGAGTGCATTAGGACATACACTATTTAATTTATTTTGGCATATGGTTAGGGACTGCAAAACTCAGGACAATGTTATGCAATGAATAGAAACCATACTGAGTTCTGATCAACTGAGTTTATTCTTTGAGAGGATTGTCGGGGCTAATCTTCCTACGCCATATGCCGCAAGCTAGAGATGTTAGCTTTACATCAGGTCATGTTTCTTAGCGTTTAATTGTTGTTTTTCTTCACGTTATAAGTCATTGAATTCTATCTGGTGGTAATCTTGGTGGATATATTCATTTGCTAACTTTTACTTAATCTAGCTATTAAAGTTTTTGTCTTCTATGATTTCTGCATCTGCAGATTGAAGATATTGTTCGTGCAACTAAGTAACACTGTCGCCACCAATAAGTCCTTTATAACTAAGTTATAATGCATGCCAAGGGCCTAATCAACTCTATCCACCGGTCAGCCACGTAAAGGAATCAAGAGCTTGTTATAGATTTAGTTCAATGGCTACAAGTGCTTAAATGAGTGTTTACTAGTTTTGGTAGATTTTAGCTGTAACTTGTTAAAGGTGTTGCTTAGCTAAAATTTTACACCTTGATATGATACATTTCATTTGAGGTGAAGAATTTAACTTGTGTACTTATTAAAAAAGTTTTTTGATTGGCTCGAACTCAATATTACTCCAAATGCATGATTTGTAGTGGCTGTTTGGGATTGGTTATTGATCGTCTGTTAAGCATTGTTTATTGAAAGTGCTACTATTAGTTTCAATAAGCAATTCAAAATGGTCTCTTTTTTAATAATAAAAAAAAGCAAATGGACAGGTTTTTACCAAGCAAACCAGTCTATTTTAGTATTTAAAAGCCTATTTTAGTGACAAAACCCGGTCTTCTTTTCGTTTTATAGACGTGTTTTTTAACCCCAAACCGGTCTTGAAATCAAAATAGAGACCGGTTTGAAAACCGGTCTCATTTGATTTTCACATGGAGACTCCCCCTCATAGAGACCATATCAAAAACCGGTCTTGTTTACGTGTACAACAGGTCTCGAAACTCCTTTTTGTAGTAGTGGTAGGGAGTGAGGATCGAACCCCTGACCTCTCGGTTGAGAGGCAAGGGGTTTTCCAACTGATCCAACCCTACTTGTTTGTGCAAGTTAACATGCAAAAGGGAAAAAAAATACCAATAACATGCCATTACCATACCATCTAACATGCCATTTGTGAGCCAAAAATTGTTTGAGTTGGTTGAGTGGCTCAAGCCAAAGGAGAAAGAGGACAAAGTTTTACTATTTATTTTTTATTTTTTTTAGTGTATTGTGAAGGAGTTTGGTATTTTTAGTGTATTTGACCCAATAACATGTTATTGGTGTGTTATGAGGGAGGGTGTTTGAGTTATGGATTGAGATTACATGTTCAATTGAACATGATAGGTAATGTTGTGTTTGTTGTGATTGTACATTGCCATTATTGCAAAGCATTTATTTTATTTTAATTCAAATGTACAATTACAACAAGCACAACATTACCTATCATGTTCAATTGAACATGAGAGGATCTTAATCCTTGAGTTATTGATGAGTTATTGAGAGTTGTATGATGTGGCGATGAGGTGGCATACCAATAACGTGTTATTGGTATTCACGATACCTTGTGAAAAGTGAAAAATGTTTCGCGCTCAAGAAACTAAAAAACTTTAGAGTTGTAGACCGGTGTTAAAAAATACCAACCGGCCCAATTAAGTAGCTTTCAGACCTGTCAAGATGATATGCACGGGTCTTTTTATAATTTCATATTTAGACCGGGTTTTCTAATTTACACACGTCTAAATGAGTTTGGGTGGGTGAAAAATCATTTAAAGACCTGTGTTTATCATAGAAGGTCTATATGGGGAGTTCTAAAAGACCTAATTTGTAGTAGTGCATATACTCTTTTACTTTTTATATTCATTTTTTCTTTCAAATTTCTTTTTTTTTACTAAAGGTTTTGCAAACAAGTGTTCATTAGGGAAAAGTTAACGTGTATTTAATAAACACAAATTTTCTAATTTAACCACAAAATACATTAAATACACTTTAAATAAACTAATAAATTACTATATTTGAACATAATTTTCACTTAGATGAACCAAAACATTTCTTTTATTTACACTTTAATACGTGCCTAGTGGGCATACGTTAGCAAAAGCCTTTTACTAATAAGAAATTAACAATTCGCCGTCTTACGTCATTAACCGCTTTTCTATTTCGGTATATTTTAAAATAAATAAAACTAAAGAAAAAAATATTGATGTTAAAATAAATAAGCAACTGAAGCCATTTTTAACAGATGGAAATGTAAGTTGCTTAGTATAGCCCTTGATTGGAAGGGTTAAGGGTTTCTAGTGAAGCCATACTCCTGTCTTACCTTGATTGTTGTGGGTGTTGGCTGAATGATCTTGGTAGGAGGAAGATATGGAAATGTAGCTAGATGGTACTGGTGCTATAAAGGTGAATCAAAAATTAAAACTTTGACAATGCAGTCAAGTGAATGCTCTGTTTTAGAATTAGTGTTTTAGAATTAGTTCTATCTAATAAAGCTGTAGTGTTATCAGATATTGGATACTTAGAATGTTGTGAGTTGTGTTAAAATGGAGCACCTAACAACGCATCTTCACACCAACTACGAGATCACCCCTTTCATTCTGGGGTGACGGAGGGATCATACCATTCGAGCCTTTTTTTCATGCTTTTCCTCGAGGTATGGAGAAAGCTGAAATCAAATGGGATGTGTCTTTTTTTTTTTTTTTTAATCTATCTATCTATCTCTTACTCAAATGGGAGCGTTTGAAAAGGATCTTAGAGTGTCTAGGGTTGGGCCAGAGGGTCTCTTAATGCCTTCTTTTTCTTTTCATCGAGTTATTTTACAAAGACTTGCCATCTTTATGATGTACAAAAGTTTTGAAAAGATTAATATAACTCTCCTTTGCAACAAAAAATAAAAAGAAATAAAATTAAAGAAAAAACTCTTGATGTCACATAAAGTCAAGTAAACATACACATTCACAAACACTTGAATTTCTTCAAAATCGGCATAAAATTGATTGTTCTAAAATCACTTTAACAGCTTAACTTAATCAAGCTATTTATAAAAAAAAAACTCACTCATACAAAATGTGTCTTTCATAAATGAGGGCTTTGAGGCGAGTCGAGTCCCTATTGGTTTCCTTTATTTTGAATTCATAACCGACCACAATCAAGTGGGATTTTAATTTTACCAGCACAAGAGCTCTTCCGCGATGATAAATCTTTTTCTTGTCTTCCTTAGGCATTTCAGCATAACTAGGACATGATTCGACAATTTTGTGGTCGGATATCAGAGATGGCAAGATGGTCGGGTTAAGTAACAAGTCAACATGGGTTCTGGTGGAAACATTTCTATGCCAGATCAGAATGTGTTCACATGTACTATATTTTTTTGTGTGTGTGTCCAATTTCTTATTTTTATTTCACAAAGAATTGTGCACTAGCAATGAATAACAATTATGGTCCAAGTCATTAGAAGGCCGTATACATTTGAATCTTAGGATTTTTCAATTTGAATGACATGTTCAACCCGTTCATCATTCAGGTAACAATGATTTGACCCATTGTACCCATTCCTCATTGACTTCACGACATGTTATTCAAGAAACACAATACAAGTTGCATTATCGGCATCGCCATTTTATTCTACGATCACAACCAAACAAAAACGTACAAAAATGTAAGAGCAAACCTATATGAGGATCGCTTAATAACAACTTTTATACAATGGCACAACTTCAAAGTACAAACGCTCTCTAATGAACAGATATAACTGGTATACAGACTTGCAAGAGTCAAAAATCATTCTAAGTTTACATCCCGCTAGGTTGAAGAAGTGAAATCTATCATGGTTGTATACTACATTGAATGAGGATCATACGTTTCTAGAATATATTACAATGTTTTCAGATACATGTATTGGCCAAGTTGATTGTAAAGCTAAAAATTTCAAACTTTGCGCCATACTCGTATTTGAAAACAAATATTATATTCTTGACTTTTTTAGTATATGTAATCCCTTGAAAATAATAAGCAATCCAAAATTTGTATTCAAAGATATTGTCTATGTGTTTATATAGTTAAATACTACTTAAGAATCTTCTATCTGAATACTAAAACAAAACCGTAAGTATACCATCTTTTTCAAGTTTAATTGTTAACTGAACCGAATAACCAGAATTACATAATTTTAATTATTTTTTTTTATCTATACTACATATAATAGAAAAATGGTTAAACCTTGAAAAGTGAAAAGTTGAAAATCCAGGATGAGAGAAATGTATTATGTAATTAATACTCTTATTAAAACATCACATTACTTAAAAGTACATTAATTTATTCACATTGTACAACTAATTAAAAGTATATCTACCAAATTAAAAACAACCAATTAAAACACTCCTAACTAAAAAATACAATAAAATTTTCACAATGTACAATTTAAACAAGCTACAATTTAAACAAGCTACAACATAATTCTAAATATAATATAATCAAACACATTAATTAATGTTATTTTTAAAACACCTAAAATGAAAAGTACATGTTATTATACACGTTATACAAATTAATAAAGCATGCAAAGCTTCATACAAGCTAACAAGTTGATGGTACATATAGTTTTGAAAATCGAACTGGACCAACGGGTTCAACCGGAAACCGGTGTCGCCACCGGTTTAGCTAACCAATAACAGTCATCCAGCGAACTAGAGAGGACCCGTTAAAACCGATACAACCGGTGAATCAGTCTCATCAGATCTATTTCTCCGGTTAATCGTCACATGTTACCCGCCTTGTACGCGTAGTATTGCTATACTATATATAAAGGAAAATCCAAAAAGTGAAAATTTGAAACTATTAATACATATCGAAAACCGGGTTGACCCGAGACGCTTAAAACCCAGTGGGTTGAACCTGTTTAATTTGACCCGTTTTGACCCAACCTGTCGGGTTGAATCGGGTTAAATCGACCCGTAACCGGGTTTCAAAACATTATGTTTAATCCCCAAATCTTCAAACTTTTATTATTTTTCGTTTAGAACCTATAAATTTTTTTTAACACAAAGCGATCTGTCGCTATATAAATTTATTATATATACAAGTTCTTCAAAACGATTATAATGTTTTACAATTAAGAGAAACCAGAATTACATAATTTTAATTATTTTTTTTTATCTATATTACATATAATAGAAAAATGGTTAAACCTTGAAAAGTGAAAAGTTGAAAATCCAGGGTGAGAGAAATGTATTATGTAATTAATACTCTTATTAAAACATCACATTACTTAAAAGTACATTAATTTATTCACATTGTACAACTAATTAAAAGCATATCTACCAAATTAAAAACAACCAATTAAAACACTCCTAACTAAAAAATACAATAAAATTTTCACAATGTACAATTTAAACAAGCTACAACATAATTCTAAATATAATATAATCAAACACATTAATTAATGTTATTTTTAAAACACCTAAAATGAAAAGTACATGTTATTATACACGTTATACAAATTAATAAAGCATGCAAAGCTTTATACAAGCTAACAAGTTGATGGTACATATAGTTTTGAAAATCGAACTGGACCAATTCAAGCTCAAACCTAAGCCTACGGTTTACTAACTTAATGCACATCCAAAAACGAACTAGAAAGGACCCGTTAAAACCGATACAAACTGGTGAATCAGGTCTCATCGAGATCTATTTCTCCGGTTAATCGTCACATGTTACCCGCGCCGCAACGCGCGAGTATCCTGCTATACTATATATAAAGGAAAATCCAAAAAGTAAAAAGTGAAAATTTGAAACTATTAATACATATCGAAAACCGGTTGACCGGACGCTAAAACCCGGGGTTGAACCTGTTTAATTTGACCCGTTTTGACCCAACCTGTCGGGTTGACTCGGGTTAAATCGACCCGTAACCGGGTTTCAAAACATTATGTTTAATCCCCAAATCTTCAAACTTTTATTATTTTCGTTTAGAACCTATAAATTTTTTTTAACACAAAGCGATCTGTCGCTATATAAATTTATTATATATACAAGTTCTTCAAAACGATTATAATGTTTTACAATTAAGAGAAAATATGTGCCCGTTAGTGCACATTTAACTTTTCAATAGGCTAAATATGCCTATTAAAAAAAAAAAAAAAAAAGGCTGAATGTGCTTAGATCTTTTATAAAATAGCCAAAATTAACCCATTTTTTTATTTTGGGATAATCACATTCATGCTAATTTTGGTACTTGCGTTCTTCTTAACAACGACACCATTATTCTCATCCTTGTTAGTTTTTAAGAGACAAGTAACGTGTGTTGTTAGTTTTTATCTCATAACTAATGTAATGTTTACTTTCATTTTCATCAAATGTTTTTATATGTTGTTTGATAGATGTTAAGAATTTTTTCTAGACTTTAGTTATCGTATAGTACAACCGTTTGCAATTGCATTTTCATCGGTTCACGTTCTATTTTAAACCTACACAAAGCACTCACCACAATATCACAAATCATTAATTATCTAACGCTAGAAATCGCTCCCGCTAAGCACGGGTACTCGCCTAGTTTAATTATATATATTTTTAACACAAAATTTTTTTTCAAGCTTAAATAATATTATTCTATACCAATAAAGATTTCCAGTGATTTTTTTCATATAAATACATAGAAAAAATATATTTTTATATGAATCCGGTTTTCAGTTCGGTTTTCAGTTTCAATTGCGAAACCCATATTCAAACCGATAACCGAATATTCAGTTCGGTTCAGTCCGGTTTTAACTAATTCGGTTCGGTTATGAATTTGGTTCAGCTATTTTTGGTTTAGCTCCCCGATCCGTGAACACCCCTACTATGAACTTTTTGATAAACGCTTCTTTATTTTTTGTTAGGAGTGTTTGTTTAAGCTTATATAGTTATATGTGAGTTTATGACTTTATTTGATTTCGATATATTTTATGAGTTTTTTCTTGCTTATTTTGAAACTTGCGAGCTTATATATGATCATTATAAATTTATACAAACTTACAAGTCTTAAAATAAGCCGGAAAATTGAAGCCTTTAAAATATAAGCCGAAAACTAAATAAGCTGATCAGAAGCCTCATATAAATCTTAGGAGGAACATGACTGCCTTGGTAAGTGAGAACTTTTATTCGATCTTATCTATGGTTTGATTCTTGGCCACTCTTGGCTTTCTTTTTTATATTTTTATTTTCAAACATCATTTGTCGGTTTTAAGATTTGGGTTTCTAACAGCCTTTTAGAGTTGTTGTTACCAAATAGTTTGCGAAAATTTAGCTAAGACAATGCATCATGTCTAAATAAAATCGTTCAAAATCATTTAAAATTACCAAATATCTCCTAAAATTTCTCATACACAAATTCAACTCATTCTTTTTATTGGTCATTTTAGCGAAAATATGAGCATGTTTCACTATGTCTTAATATTAGCGAATTTGTGAAAAAATTTGTTGTTATCAACGGCCTTTAGGGCCGTCGTTAGCATTATCCTTAAGGTTTGATTATTTTCCTGAAAATTTAAAAATAAGTTGTTAAAGGATACACAACCTCTTTTAAGTGCTAATAAGTTGCTTGATTGAAAGAAAAAAAAAATTATTAGCATTATTTTATGATCAAAGGCTAAGTAATCTACAATCTTTGGATTTCAAATCAGAGTTTTGGTTTAAAAGTATTTCAAGTTACGGAATGAAAATTAATAAAGGGAAGAACAAGTTGCTCCGTATTCATCTTTAGGCTAGGCACAATAAGGGGGTCGACCAGTCGGCCGTCGAGGGTCGGCATAAGTCGTCCTTGTTGTGAAGTTGTCGATCACTGAGGGTCATGATCAGTCTTCCTTGGTCACTAGTCAAATTCTTTATACATACTTGGGTCGTCTTGACGATACTACATGTCTGGAAATAAGTAGAGGAAGAAAAGAAAACGAACCTTGGAACTGAAGTCATACGCAAATTCGTGATTGCAAGTATAATCATTGGGAAAAAAAAGCTCAGAATTGCCTTGATTTCATCTCATATAAGAGATATAGTGCAATGGACCCAGCCAATGCTAAAGCTTATCATCATGGCTAAACTGGACCTGTCAAGAATTGAACCCGGGTCTGTACTGTACTATTCTACCACTAGACCACTCGTGCCTTCATGTTAACTCATTGGATTTTATAACTATTATAGTATTGTTATTCTTACGAAAGTGCCATATTCATTTGAATTTTCTTACAATGTCTATTTTGTGGTGAAGTTGCTTTGTTTTTTTTTTTTTTTAACGTGAGATGATGATTTATAAAAAAAGAACAAGTAGAACCATGTTTTGAAATATATTAGATAACATCATCAAATAAGCACTTCTACATTAACTGCAATAGTTTATTATGTACGTCTACTTGTTTAATGAGTTAACAAATGTTTTTATTAAAATAACTTAGCACATGACTCGATGTCTATTAAGATCATGCCGTCGAATATGTAACAACCATCTTAATATTGTTCGTGTGTTCAATTTAATAACTATCAAATTAATCATGACTTAAATTCATAATCAAGTTAATTGAATTACTCATAAGCTCACTATCTTATAAAAGTTATTTTTTGAATATGAAATAAGCACCAATAATACTCGATTTGTGGGAATATATACATCGAAGTTTTGTTTTGAATGTGAAAACTAACCTACGATTATTCTCAACTAGCATTGCATAATTAATACCAATTCACATTCAGCTTGCAAACATCACATATGACATACACTAATATAAAGATTAATAAGTGTCTCGCCAACATCTTAAAAAATGGGTGGAGTTTTAACTTTAAAGATTATGTATTGTTGGCGGGCATTAGATAGATTAAGTTAGTCAGCCCAAGCCCGGTCTGCGGGGTTAGGGTCCATAAGATTTATCTAGGGTTTTCAAAGTTACATTTGTACCTATATAATGTCATAAATAATAAAGTATAACCTATGAGGATCCTCATACCTAAGTGGTTATACTGAGCCACCTCCCCTAAACCGCCCCGTCAAACCCTAAATCTAAAGAGAGCTGCCAGTCAATCATATTCTTCATTATATAGTTTCTCCTCATTTCTTATTTATAAATCTTGTTGAATAATAATTCGAAAGGTTTAACTTTATTACTAAACATAGATGGTTCTTCAACTCAATCATGCAAAAAGGTGTCATTCAAACTGATCGATCCGCCAGATGTCTGAACATCCATGTGAGTATGTGAGTAAGAATTAGGTGACATTGGTATTACACAGATGGCTCGAGCCCTCTTATTTCTAGAGAATATATAAAGAGATAGAGAAGAAACTTTTTCCTAACAATGTAAATCTTAATCATTCACTAGGTAATAGGAACGTGTATTTCTAATAATGTAGACCTTCATCAATCACAAGGTAACAGCGAACGTGTATTTATCCAAAATGGATAGATGTGTCACCCACATAAGTCATATTAAAAAAACTCATGAAACCCAGAGTTCGAATCCGGTTCACCTAATCTGAACTATTGACGTTTTGCAAGGGGCTACCTGGAGTGACTGATTTAATATAAAGAATCTCTTATATGTGAAGGAAGTATATTCTTCCTATAAAATTCTTGAACTAAACTACATGCAATGTAGAATACTTAATTAACCTCATGGCATGTAATTCAAGAAACACAAAACGAGTTGCATTGTTGGCAATATTTTCCTCAACCACAACCGAACAAAAAAAAAAAAACATTTGAAATCTGTGATAAAATTTGTACACCGTAGAAGATCTCCATCTCAATATTGCATCATGACTTAATAACAAAATTTAAACTTTTCATTAAGAATATGAGTAGCTTTAAATACGAACACTCTATGATGAACAAATGAATGGTATAGATTGGAGTACTAAAAATACAAAAGTCGGCATGTAAGCATGCATAATATCATGTATTCATGTGTTTAATAAAACCATTTCATGTTTATATCCCACATAGGTGCAAGAAGTGAAATCTTTCTAGTTTATATAATATAGAGAATAAGGATCACACATGTCTTGAATATTACTATGTTTTTCAGACATAATCTGTTGATAAAGTCGATTATAAAACAAAAAAAAGAAGTTTCAAACTTCTTTAACCGATTATCCTGAAAATATAATATGAAGACATTTTTTCACTTAAAAAAACTCCTACAGTCCTACTCCAAAGTCCAGATTTTTATTTATTTACAAATTTTTCAAAGACATTACAAAATTTTGCTTTTTATTTACATATATGGTTCACAAAACATTCTATCTATTTAGAGAAACGAAATCACTAAAGATAAAAGCTTAACACTAACTATATGTTAGGATACCACATTGTAGGAAACACATTTCATGATTGGTGTTCATTCCGGTCTTTAAATGTTTCACCGATCCACCTGAACTTACCTAACACATACCGTACAAGGCCATAATGGGTTTGTAGTGACATTTTATGAAAATGAGTTAAGGTGTGGCTCTCCATGTGAGGTCTCTTGGTTGCCTACATTTGTAGTGAAGGTTTCAAGAGAAAAAGTGACAACTTTGTCCTACTAAATAAGTATGAGTACCATGTACAATAACTCAATCGATCACAAGGTACTAACAAAGGTGAGTCACAAAAACTATCCAAAATAGATAGATGTGTCGCACTCACCAAACGACATCGAGTTTGAGTTAGGTTTCCCTTAGATAAACTAATGTTTCCCAAAAGATTACTTGATCAGTAACATAAAATTTATTTTACCTATTGGTGCTACGCCAACTAGTTTCTATATGACCTAGGTTATTGGTACCCTTCTTTTTGTGATAACTACCCCCAATTTTTTTATAAAAGTGCGAAACAAAATATGAGTAACATAAAATATAAAGTGTGAATAGTCAAAATTAGTACAAACACAAAAAATGCAGCAGAAAACCATAAACTACGGTCTTAACTTATTAATAAAGTTGGTAAAACAATTGAAAAGAACTGCGAAACATAATACATAACGTTTGACAAGCTAAATAGTAAAAGACAAAAGATACATAGCAAAAAATCATAAAAAGTTATCTTGTCTTATCAATAAAATGGGTATCATGAGGGTGAAAGAGGTAAGGGATACTAACAGTACCACCCTTTCTATATATAATAAAAAAAATGTTATAATGCTATATAAATATATTTAATAGATATAGTGCTTCTATTACATCTACTAAATATATGTAATAGCAGAACAATGTAGCTGTCATAAAAGCAAAGGAAATACACTAATATATCATCATAGGCGAATACCCGCGCCTAGCGGCAACGGTTTCTAGCGTCAGATAATTAATGATTTGTGATATTGTGGTGAGTGTTTTATGTAGCGTTTAAAATAGAACGTGAACGGATGAAAATGCAATCGAAAGTAAACATTACATCAGTTATGAGATAAAAACTAACAACACGCACGGTCTGCGTAAAACTAACAAGGATGGGATTAATGGTGTCGTTGTTAAGAAGAACGCAAGCACCAAAATTAGCATGAATATGGTTAGCCCAAAATAAAAAATGGGCTAATTTTGGCTATTTTGTAAAAGATTTGGGCACATTTAGCCCCATTTTTTTTTTAAATTGGCGTATTTAGCCTATTAAAAAGTTAAATGTGCACTAACGGGCACCTATTTTCTCTTAATTGTAAAACATTATAATCATTTTTGAAGAAAAACTTATATATATATATATATATATATATATATATATATATATATATATATATATATATATATATATATATATATATATATATATATATATATATATATATATATATATATATATATATATTATATTTTATATAGCGACGGATCGTTTGTGTTAAAAAAAGTTTATGGGTTCTAAACGAAAAATAATAAAAGTTTGAAGATTTGAGGATTAAACATAATGTTTTGAAACCGGTTCGACCCGGGTGGTTAAACTGGTTGAACCGTTCCCGTCGAAAAACGGGTCGATTTAAACCAAGTCAACCCGACAGGTTGGGTCAAAACGGGTCAAATTAAACAGGGTCAACCCACCGGGTTTTAAGCCCCGTCAACCCGGTTTTCGATATGTATTAATAGTGTCAACTTTTCACTTTTTACTTTTTGGTCCTCTCTAGTTAAGCGGATGGTCGTTATTGTTATTTAATCGTTGGGCGACAACCGGTTCCTGGTTGAACCCGTTGGTCCGGTCCGATTTTCAAAACTATATGTACCATCACCTTGTTAGCTTGTATGAAGCTTTGTGTGTTTTATTAATTTGTATAATGTGTATAATAACATTTACTTTTCATTTTATGGTGTTTTAAAAAATAACATTAATTAGTGTGTTTAAATATTAGATATTTAGGATTATGTTGTAGCTTGTTTAAATTGTACATTATGAAAATGTTATTGTACTTTTTAGTAAGTGGTGTTTTAATTGATTGTTTTTAATTTGGTAGAGATGCTTTTAATTGGTTGTACAATGTAAACAAATTATTGTACTTTTAAGTAATGGGGTGTTTTAATAAGAGTATTAATTACAGAATGCATTTCTCTCACCTTTGACTTTCAACTTTTCACTTTTCAATGTTTGACCATTTTTCTATTATATGTAGTTTAGATATGTAGTATAGATAAACTACAACAAAATTTAACTAAAAAGACAGACGCTTAGATCGAGTGAGTTTCTCGACCAATTTAGACAAAAAAAATTACATTGCATTACCAATGACACTTAATCACCTTCATGGCATGAAAAAGAAACACAAAAGGAGTTGCATTACCAATGCCAATCAAACAAAAAAGAATGAAAATACGAGAGTAAACCCAAATTAGATCAGCGCTATAAGATGATCTCTATTCAAACTTTCACATTAACTATCGGAGAAGCTTTAAAATACAAACACTCTTAATGAAAAGATAAATTGTACGTATAGATTATTTTCATTTGTTAAAATCAATTCAACCTTACATCTCACATTTCCACGTAGGCTAAAGAAGTGAAATCCTCCATTGCTTATATACTACATTATATAAGGACCATACATGTTGAGAATAATGTTATGTTTTCAAGACGTAGTTGCTTATGAAGTTGATTATAAGACAAAACACTTCATCTTCAATTACAAAGTCTGAGAATTAACTTAAACTATATGCTTTTGAATATATGTTTTAACTTAGAAAAAGTCGTGTTCCTAACTATGTATTTACAACGATTGTCCATATGCTTATGTAGCTAACTTTTTAGTTGTCTTCTAACAAAACCATAATTTACCATCATAATCAATCACAAGGTACTAATGAACGCAAGTCTCCAGAATTATCCAACATGGATAGATGTGTCAACCCTTGTGAGTCATAACAAAAAAAATCACTAATTGACACATTGTTAATGTGGTCAAACATTTAATCACATAAAGGTGTGAAAATATACTTTCTACGTATACGGTCAGATTGCAGAAGCTCACCCAACTTCTGTTCTACGGGGGCTCTACCGCTCTAGTTAATATACTTTCTAGGTATGAAAATCTTTTATCCAAACAAAGAATACAAATATGTTGCCGAATTGAAATATTTACGAGATATAGTCTTGAGCTATGGCAATGATCATATAACTACAGGGGCCCTACCGCTAACAATTAAAACACTTTTTGCCCAGTTTCTATAATTTCTGTGAGGATCTTAATATTATTGTGTTTGATGATTCGGGTGGTCTTGGATGATGGAAATACATGTTAAACATTTTAGAGAGAAAAAGTTAAGAGAGGGTGTTTCTTGCTAGAGACTTGCTATGTAAATTATGAAAGGTTAGATTGAGAAGCACCACCCCTTCCAAGGATGGAAGGGGTATTTATAGTTACAAGCTACACGACCTCCTGACGGCCTGTGGATTAGGTATACAGTGGGTACAACTAACTAATAAACTACTAAATAACGTAACAAACGATATGTCTACGAGCTAACTTATGCTAGATAACATTTGGGGTGACCGACTCTTCACTTATGGAATTTCTAATTCCTAACAATCTCCCCCTAAGGGAGGTCACCCCATGATTTACATTTTGAATCCTAGCATTCTATTCTTGACTTTGTTCTTGAGCTCGTAGACTTTAATTCTTCAATTCCACAATCTTTGTGCATTAGCAGTGACTCTTCATTGTCTTAATGATTTATACTTTCAGTGGAGGTCTTTAACTGATCCACATCTTTGATGATCTTCAAGCTTTCTTTGAGATCATCAGCCACAACAAATCTCTCTGGATTATGCATAGTTGTGTTGCCTTCATGTGATTTTGTGACTTTTGACATGCTCACACTTTTGGATCATGACATCTTTCATCAGAGTAGCGAAAGCTTTTACTGATTCAAGATATTTGCGCAGCCAGTAGTGAAGCATAGTATAAAAATATCTGAGCCAGGTTATGTGGATAGGCACTTGTCATGATTTCTTCAAATTACGTATGATGTTGAGAGCGCTTTGGATTGACTCCTCAATTACGATCACTGTACCGTAAATGTACCCGCAAACAACAGTTAGCAATAAACACACGAAAGTGTCTTTGATCATATTCGAATTGAGGTACACGCCCACGGTTCCCCGTTGATCGTACAAATACTGCCTGTGATCGTATAATTTCAAGAATCTCCTTGATAGGGTTTCGCAATGTTCTAGCTGTTCTCAAACCGAAACGTCTCAAAGAAGACAACACGGAGTGAGTGAACCAACAAATTGAGATTTACTGATTGATTCAAAATGATTTGAAAACAATGGCGTATTGCTTGAAGAAAGAGTTTTGCAATACGACGAAGGTTTTATAAGAAAATCAATTTTCAATCATAAATACTTTTAATTTTGAAAGATTAATAATAATGTCGATGTGCTAGAAGAAAACGATTTTTGAGCACAACGAACGGTTTTTCAAAGGTATCCGTCAATCCATTTCCTGGACCAAGGTTGATTCAAGATTGAATCGCCCCATCGTTTCTATCCAGTTGTCACAAGTTTGATCTTTAGAAAAGATCTCACATGTCACCCACCAAGAGCTTGTTTGATGTTGGCTCTAGAATTATTTCCATCTTTATCGTGAATATTTTTACATATCACTCGGATGTTCTGGCAATTACCACAAGGATAATGCGTAGGACTCTCAATATATATACTTACTTTCCACATTGTGTGAAACAACAAGTCTTCATTAATTTTGTGTCCTAATGAGATATCGTGAATGATCTCTTGGCTCTAGACTCAATTGTGCACATTTGGTTCCTATGCCGGAGACAAGGGAGATGGTCTCCTTCTTCAATATCAACAATCTCTAAGAGAAAGTCGATAGATTATGTAGGTTCCCCGTGAGAATGAAACAATTTCTTTTAAGAGGAACTTGAGTAGCTTGGGAAGTTAGGTGCTGGCCACTGGGTCCATGACGTCTTGTCTTCAATACCAATGTTACCTTGGTAACAACCAGTAGCATATGTATTGAACCCGGTTTCTGCCCTAAGGTTGAATTATTGGAGGGCTATTTCTTTTTACTCTTTTCACATTCATTTCTTTTTCATTCGTCAACCCCTTCAGTGCTTACCGAGACTTCATAACTAGAACCTTGTTGGGTTTATTCAAGTTCTAGCTCTATCTCACCAAGACTCTTCCCATATCTCATTTTTCTCCTTTTTTCATCATACGTAAGGACTCTACACTATCTAGTGGATTATCCCTGGGTAGATCCCTCCGGTTCTGGCGGATCGTGGGAATGAATACCTAACCTAACCATCCTTATAACACCATGCATAAAGTAAATTGGTCGGTCTTTTGGTATTGTTCATTCTTCCTTGAAACCAATTTGAAAAATCATTTGGAAAAATCAATCAAGGTACTTGTGATACGAGATCAAAGCATTTTGTACCTTAATAGTTTTGATCATTTAGAAATGCTCCCCCTCAACATGAGCATATGATCTTGAAATTGTTTAGCACATGGAGGCAAGAGTTATTTGAAATAATTTCTTGATCACAATTTCCGTAAAAAAAGCCATTTGATTTTCTTGGAAAATTCTCCCCCTCAATATGTGCTTTGGATATTTGAAATCATTTTATCACATAGAGGAAAGAGTTCTTTGAAGCACATCCACGAACACAAAAGCCAAGAAACCATTCAGCCCTCAATATGTGCATCGATATACCAAAGAGTTTAGACATATTAGTAGAGAACTTGCACTTTGAATCAAAACGATCATCTTTATCAAATTTCATATTAAATCACAAATTCTCCCCCGATCAAAAATTTCAAACCCTTTGAGATTTTGGATCCCAAGTGATTTAATAAGGTTTGAAAACATGGGAGAATATGTGGCCTTGTTTAAATACTCTTACTGTTTTAGGTAAAATGCTCCTCCACAATCATGTGCATTATGTATTTCAAAATCGTTTGGCACATGAAGGAAGGAGTGCTTTAGAAACAATCACCTTTTAAAACCGATTTTAGATTTAAATCATGATCTCTCGATCAAAATTTCAAACCAATTGAGATTTTGGATCCCGATTGATTTAAATCATTTAGAAAATTTTGGGAAAGACGTGGCAAGATTTGATTTTGAAAAATGATAGATAAGGACCATTTTAAGACATTAAAGATTGTTAGTGTCAGGTATGATTGTTTTAGGAGATCTTTTAGGTAAAATAAAACAATTTCACAATCAAACAAGAACAGAAAAAATTTCATTTTGTAAGATCTTTGAGTTTTAAAGAAAATCATACCATGACATAACATTAAATCTTTAGATCACCACTTATATTGTACAATCCGGACTTTTTTGAAGAAATATTGTTTGAAAATAATTTATATTAAATCACTCTCCCTCTCAATCGATGACCGTAGTCATTGATTGAGTGACTTAGGTTTTGATAAAAATGAATTCCGGTGATTTTCAAATTTTAGTCCAATTTATTTTCAAAAACAATATTTTTCCATTTTCAAAACAATATTTTTAATAATTGTTTTAAGAAAAATGGTATCATTCACTCTTAATCCTGCACAAAGATACGTTAGGTGGACGAGAAGTTTCTGTTGTTGCTGTAGGGCTTGGAAGAAAAACCGTCTCACGATGCATGAGACTTATCGTTGCATTTTAATGCCAACCGAGGTCAAATTAAGCTCCGTTTCTTCATTTGCTGATGAAGAAAACCATCTGCTGATGCAATGAGACCTCTTACGTTGCATTTTTCCATGCCAACTCTCCATAGAAGTCCAATTAAGCTCCGTTTCTTCATTTGTCAACCCAAGATATAGTTACCCTTTCCTTTCGGCATCCAATCATCTATAATTGTGGGATCCGGATCAGGAACATTCTTTTAAACCATGTTATCTGCATACGTTAGTGAACACAAACAGATATATGGTGGTCGACATCACCCAAACAGCAATCGACTAATTAAAGTCAATCCAACATATCAATCATATCATAAAAGGTATGGGAATAATGTGTTTATCAAACTTTAATCATCTAATCCTAACCATCACATCCTAGAAACCTAGTCCGTCAACATAGGCAATTATATTTTTTTCAGATAAGCATGTAGGATGATTAAGAAAGTCCGTTAGATGATATAAATTTGAAAACATTCTCCCCCTCAATCAATGACTCATTTTCTAAAATTTTAAAAGCGTGAAGTCATTGATTGAGTTTGCAATTCTCTATAAAACTTTAAATCGATTGTTTTAAAGCAACTCATTTACCACATTATTTTGTTAAAAAATATTTTTCAAGAATTTTTGAAGGAAAAATATTTGCGTAGGAACAACATTCCTTCGACATACTTTCCTCATTTTGTTTTAGGATAAGTGCACGAAATATTAGAAAATTGGTTTAGCGCAACACTTTCCTTCCTTGAAGAGTGGGTTGCTATCTGAAATAATAGCAAAACATTGTTTAAGCACGGGTTACAGTCTGAAGTAACTGCAAGCCATATTTTTTTGATATGTTTAGAAAAGAATATTTACACTTCCTGCTCGAACTTCATCTATGGTCCCGTGCCATTGTTGAATGACATTTCTAAGACCGCAGATGTTATCGATACCAGAAGACATGTCTTAGAAAAACAATATTTTTGGACTTTTTCAAATTTTTAGATTTTTATGGATTTTTTGTTGGTTTTATATTTTTCTATTTTTTTTGCTGGTTTTATATTTTTGTATTTGGTTTTCAGATAAATATTTACAAAAATAGAATAGATGATATAGTTTAAGAGAGTGATGATATGAGTACCGAGAATAAGGATATTGAACAGCACGTCGTAGAAGATAGAATTCACCATCTCTTAAACTTCCACCACCAAAGCTTCCGAGGCTCCAGAATAGAAGATAGAACATGAGCCTTTGAGAAAAAGAGACTTTGGCAGCTTCCCCCCAAACCGAAAATCCTTTAGTTGAGCAGATTCAAAGCTTTCTTTCAAGCTTCCATTAGCCAGGTGCACAAAGAAGCACACCATTATCATCGATCTTGCTGCTCCTTTTAAGACTAATCATCGTGATTCTTCGTTCGAGGTTATATCATCCAATAGAAGAACAACAACGTTTCATCCCACGCTTAAATAACTCTTCTCAAATTCGTTTCAACGATGTCCGGCGATCCATTCCAAAAGGTGTCAAGAGAATTCCCCAAGTAGTTGAATTGATGCAGTCCTTTGTATAATGCTCAAGAACTCCATCTTAATCTTATAAAAAGAAGAAGTATTCTTCTTTCTAAATTCTAAAAATAAAATATATAAGATTTTTTATTTGATTTTTTTAGTATATTTTCATTCAGATTTTATACACATCATGAGGGTAATGAAGAACACCTTCCCAATGTTCACATCTTTCACCCCTAATGATTGTGTATGAAGCTCAAGAACTCGTACACCAATATACAAGAACTCCGAATACACATCATCGTAATGAAAAACACCTCCCCAATGTTCACATCTTTAGCCACGATGATGGTATATGAGCTCAAGAACCCGGTACAACACATTCCCACCAAAAGAAGACCGATAACACCTCACTCATGTTATACATTTCTTGGTAAATAATGTGCAAAAAACATATCTCCCTGAATATGTCATACTTGTGTAATCTCTTTATCTTGAAACTTTCAACACAACTTCCCTACGTAGTTGGAATAATGACACTAAAGCCTTGATGAGTAAAACCTTGAGTTTCTCACTGTCATGACATTCGTTTTCCCGGGATATCTTCAATCACTTAGAATAATTAAGTACATCAAGTTTACTCGCGTTTAGATGCTTGTCTCTTCCCCTTCTTTGGTTTTGACACTTCAGAATCAGCAACTCATTGTAAGCCCGTATACATGAAATCTTTTGGGAAGAACACTTGAAATCTTGTGAGAATCAACTTGCTGAAGTAAGTGAGCAAGTCTAATTGGGGATTAAATCAAACATTTCACTGTCCCCCAATTAGTGCTCTCCCCTAAACCGACAATCTTTATGATGAATGCTTGAATAAGAAGAAGTCTTTAGATAATCAAATGCAACTCGTCTTTAGTCTTCTAACATGTAGCAGAAAATGTAGAACCAACTGTAGACTCGACCTTCTTTAAGATTGTCTAGTTGGGGAATAGTTAGTTAACATCTTCATCACACCAAAAGAATCCCAATTAACTTACATCTTGCAAATCCCCTTAACTTAAAATCCCTCCCAATCAAACAAGGACAGAAAGATGTTCATTAAGGAACAAACAATGCCGCAAGAATCAACACATGAAATGGTAACACCAAGCAAACAATCACATCAAACATCATTGCTCTCAAGTGGATCTTCAAAGTAAAACTTGAAGAGCATGGTGATGTTAAATAGCAGAATAGAAGGTTGTTCGGAATCATCATGTTGATGGGTACGTGAAGCATTAACCGGAAGCACTTTGTCGTTAAACTCATATCAGCTTGTGAAGATGTCAACCAACGACTCTAAGAAGAAAAATCCATGTGAAGATGACCCGATAAGAAGAAGATCGGTTCTTACATAAGTTTGGATCCGTTGACCATTTTATTCTCAGATAAAACTCAACATGTAGAGTTATCATACTTCTTCTCCCCCTCAATAATTGCATATGGAGTTGCCATTCTTGATTGAATAAGTGAAAATCTTCAAGAAATGTAGTCTATTCACACTTCTCCTCCGCAAAATTAGCACAGGGTGTCGCCATCATCATTATAGTTGAGCAAGTGGAATAAGAAAACAATCAACAGTAGCCGGTTCACGGATAAGGAAAGCGTGGAAAAGTATGAAGCATGTTGATGAGAATGGTCATTAATGAGAAGATTTCTCTTCTCCGAAGATAAAGCGCGACTTGCGTACACTTTTATTTTCTTTAGAGTACGAGGTTTGAACGAAGTATTCAAGCGTCATAATGTTGAAGTACAAGGCTCTGAGGCGATGTGAACGTCATAAGTAAGAAGATTTCTCTTCAGAAGATAAAGCGCAGCGACCGCACATTCTTTTTCTTTTGAGTATGAGGCATGAATGTTGTGTTCATACGTCATAATCTCTCTCTTTCGCTCTCATGGCAAAACTTGTAATCAACCCCATTATCATTCAGTAGGCTCTTTGTCGTGACAGCTGATCGAGAAAACCCAATATGATGAATTTGACCATGAAGTAAACTAACCCGAACTTGTGACTTAAACTTGCACACATGTAACAAAGAGCGGTGCCGAGACTTCATCCTCCATTGAATCTCTAATTACTATATACTCTTCATCCAACCAACCATCAAGTATAAGACGTACATCACCTCTAGAAAATCCACAATTAAATGTGACACTGAGCACTACTACGTAACTCCTTAAAGTGATAGTTATTTGTGGTGGTAGAGCCCAATTCCCCGGTAAAAGAAAAGGTAAAAGACACCCAACAATAAATAGATTTCCAAGTCTTCATTTTTTGATAATAAGCTCGAATAAGGATCATGAAGAATCTTCATCCAACCATCCCCGATACCTTCAGATACTAAGTACACTCGCCTGTGATATTTCACTTCAACCTCAAATAGATAATATGAATTAAATGCTGTGTCACATCTTCTGGTTAAAGGTACAAATCTAGCCTCCATTGACGTTTTAAGTCAACTATGATAATGGTTTCATCCCGATCATGGTTAAAAGCACATAACCCCGTAAAACTATGAAATAACCAAACTGCCATGACGAAACTCCAAACACACATCCAATTAATGAAGTACACCTTTTATCCTTCTTCAAGGAAACCGTAGCACCACATCAAATAAGATCGAATACACTTTCCTTTCTCCGGGTTGGTTCCATCATTACAGAATTTTACAACTCTATGGTTTAAACCGAGAAATAGTTTCTTTCGCGGTATTTACAAAACCAAGAATAAACCGTAAGATAGATCCAATAATGCAGTTCACAATTACCAGGATGTTTCCATTGTCACGGGATTTTACAAGTCTATGATTTAAATCGAGAAATAGTTTCTTTTGCGGGATTTTACAAAATCAACAAAAATTGTAAACAATGTCAGCTTGAATGTGTTATGACAACGTTGGTTTCGGTGAATATCTATTTTTAGGGGAACATGCAGCGTTTCATCAACGGTTCATTGTCCAGCATCAACAGTATCATCACCCATCCAGTAAACACTTTGGTAAATACATCATTCACGTTCTCGGCTAGGCTAAGGTTGACCTCACGGTGAAGTAAACCAGATATGCCAAACTTGATCATGAAGTAAGATTCCCCAGATTTGTTACTTAAACTTGTACTAATCATTGTGAAGAAGAAACGATGTACCCAATGTACAAAACCTCTTGACATTCTCAACTGAGTGAGACACCGAAGTGATAGCTACGTTGAGGGTTAAGCGAGAAAGAATCACAAACGTAACTAAATAGCCAAGTCTTTATCACTTTCGTTATATGCCCAAACAAGTCATCTTCGCGGAAAGGTAGAGAGAAAGAAGACGAAATAAGTAAACGCGCCCGGAAAAACCTCACTTCAAATCCAAATAAGAAATATCGTCCAAACAACCCCGTAGGCAACTTTGTTCAAATAGCAATTCAATCCGTGACGAAATATTATTCATGAAAATGTATGCACCAAAGTACTAATCCGCATACCACAATGAATCTCATTCTCGAATCTCATATCAACAAAACTCATCGTTAAATCTCTTCAACAAATCTGATAATCAAATTTCATAATTTAACAAATCACATTGACCATATGAATCTTCCAGTTAACACTAGGCCCTATCCAAATAAGTTGACATTCACGAGAGGCACATTCTTCACTTGAGATATTCATTTGTACAATGTCACACGTAACATTCTCAACTAGCATCAACAATCCAATATCATAACACACTTCATGAAAGCCCATGAATTTGTAAATCTCAAATCCAATACCAACGGCACAAAAACATCCGGATCCAATACAAATCAAATCATTAATCTTAATGCCCATGATAATATACATCCAATTCCTACGGGTTCAGTATATCATTTAAGATCACATATCACATTTAACTCACCGAATGTATAAGTACTATATGAAGTAATTTCAAACCCAAAAAATCTCGGCCCAAAAGATCATACCAAGGTAACACGACCCAAAATTTTACCAAGCCCATACACTTCCTTTAGCTAAAAACGTGGTATATAAAACCTCACATAAGAAACATTAACCCTAAGATTTCTCATAACTAACCCTGCTATCACAAACACATCCGCCCCCACTTAACGTTTCTTTCACAAAAATCATATCTGATAACTTATCTTATACAAACCTTAAAAACAAACTCTCAAACTTTACGCCCCCAACAAAACCATTCGACCCTTTTTCAGCTTCTATTCAAACACATGAATTAACCGCACATCACCACATGGATGGTTTGATGGTCCTTGATTCGAAGGTCTATGATCCGCTATAGGGATGGCTTCAAGAATGTTTAGTTCATGGTTTCAAGGTAAGTATCAATAGATTTTGTACGTTCTATCCAAGGTGAGACTTGTTATGTTCTATAATATAACGAAACATGATAAAAGATATAACAACCTTGTTATCATCTTTATCATAAGATTCGAAAATTAAAAGGAGTATACTCCAAAAATGATCTATGAAGCATGCGTTCCTATGTGTATAGATTGAATGAGATCTATGTGTTAAAAGAACCATTCACATATGGAACAAGGCTGAGATCAAGATTTAGTCATTAGTTGTGATGAATCTTGTTAATCATTTGATTGATGATGAGTGTAAATCGTGTTGGATGATCTTATGTGGTCGGATAGTTATTGACCAACACACGAAAACTCGAGATCTTGAAATATGGTGCCCTTGAATAAAAATGAGTATAACATAATCGGTATTATTCAATTTCATTTGTGCTTCATCCAACTTATGTTTTTCAAAACGGATCAGTGATGAGTGGGTTCCGTGGCATATACCTTTTGATGGTCTTGATTATTCAATGAATATGCACGAACCATATATGAGATTCACTTAAATCAGATTTAAGTTATTTTCATAAGTTTGAGACAATATCTGTGTTGAGGCCTTGTGTCTTGCTGCATGACTTACGAGTCTTGATACATTTGTAAACTAAGGAATCTGAGATCTTTTGATAATTTCTTCATATTGTGATTCGAATGTTGGATATGTATATCTTAGATTCGGATATGTTGGATATAAAATGTTGATTTGAGTCTTGATGTTGTATTTGGTTTGTGATCTTTGTTGAATGATGTTTTAAATACTGAAGTCATGAGTTATAATTGGTATTTGGTTCTTTGGTCTATGAGTCAACAAGTCGCTCCATATATCTTCTTCTTCATCCTTTCTGTTAAGTCAAGTTGCTACCATAAATTAGGAGTCAAGTCGCTACCTCAATGGTCATGAGTCAAGTCGCTAGCAGAGTCAAGTCTCTAGCAAGGTCAAGTCGCTAGCAGAGTCAAGTCGCTAGCACTCATGACAAGTCGCTACGACTTGTAAAGACAAGTCACTAGGCAGATTATTTACTCGACTCGCTACACTGTGGTTAATTTTTTAACAAGTCGCTATTGACTTTTGACAGTGGCAACTCGCTACTTATATTCAACGAATCTAGAAAACTTGTAAATATAAGTCGCCACCAGCACTTGTCACCAGTTTCTGAAACAAGTCGCTAGGAAGAAAAAGATGACAAACAAGTCGCTAGGTTATCCAGCGAGTTATCCGACCAAGTTTCTGACCATATTCATAACAAACACAAAAATCTGCATAAAACTGCTTCATATAATGCTCATTTTGACCCAGTTTGACCACGAAAAGTGACCAGATGACCCATTGACTTCACTTTTGGTACAATAACTCGTCACAAAAACTGATGATAATCATTCAAAATTATTTGAAATGCCAATCATTCAAAACCTAGTACACTCATTCAAATAAAGTGCATACCGGGGTCTTTACCACAAACGTAGTGGGTTCATGATTTGGCTCAATAGCAAAAGAAAATACACACAGAGCATAGGCAGATTTATCCTTATAAGCCATCAACATATTGTTCAGCAAAGTAAATACGACATAAAGATTATTATATGTGCCTTCATGACCAAGCTTCTGAAGATACCACTTGCTATAAATCAGCATTTGCCATCCGGTAACATGTTAAAGTATGATTGGTTGGTGGAAAAGGGAGCCTACAATGTTGGACTATCTTTGATAGTTGTTGGAACATAATTGATGGCTTCCTCAATATGGACAGTGGTATATAGATTTAATGGGATAAAAGTCAATAATAGTGATATTGTTGGCGCCTACAATCTGTTCCATATATTGACCATGGCTTTTATCATTTGATAGTGTTGGTTTACAAACACTATAAATAGAGGTGTTTACAAGTTCATTCAGCATCCCATTCTTTCTAAGTAAAAGTGTCTCTCCTAGTATATAAGGTTTTTAGAGAGTTTGTGTAATATTTCCTAATTACAAAAGATTACTCTAATCTTTGTAATTAGAGAAAAGGTGTAACTCCTAATTTCCATTTCTCAACAAGTGGTATCAGAGCTAAGGTTGGGTGTGTGTATAATTATTTATCGTATGCTCTGTTGTTGCCACTAATAAGTGGACCCTCCAGATCAAAAGATAAATAAGATTATAATCACTCAAAAGGTGTCCGTTACTATTTTACACAAATAGTAGTTTTGTCGAAAAGAAGGTTGTGATTGTAGCTATGGCGACGAAATTTGAAATTGAAAAGTTCAATGGGAATAATTTCTCATTGTGGAAATTAAAGATGAAGGCTATCCTTAGAAAGGATAAATGTTTGGCGGCCATTGGTGAAAGGCTACCGTAGGTCACGAATGATTGTAAATGGGATGAGATGGATGGAAATGCTATTTTAAATCTTCATCTTGCATTAGCAGATTGGGTTTTGTCAAGCATAGAGGAGAAGACGACTGCAAAGGATATCTGGGATCATCTTGTACGACTGTATGAGGCAAGATCGCTCCACAACAAAATTTTCCTTAAGAGGAAACTTTATGCTCTTCGCATTGCGGAATCTACTTCGGTGACCGAGCACGTTAATAGTCTGAATACTCTATTTTCTTAGCTCACGTCTTTGAGTTGTAAAATAGAGCCACAGGAACATCTTTGAAATTCTAATTCAGAGTTTACCAGACTCATATGACCAACTTATAATCAACTTAACCAGTAATGTTCTTCTCGATTATCTAGTCTTCGATGATGTTGCGTACCAAGCTATTACGGAAGAAAAAACATGCGTAACAATAGGGAGGAGGATAGACAGAACCAGTTCAAGACAGTGGAGGCTTTGGTGGTGACGAGAGGAAGGTCAATGGAGCGTGGCCCCGTGGGAGTCACAATCATGGTAAATCTAGAACAGGAAAGAAGAAGAATTTTAAATGCTACAAATGTGGCAAGCCGGGTCACTTTAAGAAAGATTGTCGGGGTTTAAGTACCTCTAATCCTCAAGGAACCATCGCTAGCACTTTAGAAGATGGTAACGCTCTGTGTTGTGAAGCAGCAGTTGCAAATGAAGGCAGGAAGAGATTTGCAGATGTATGGTTGTTCGATACAGGAACTACTTTTCATATGACCGCAAGAAGAGAATGGTTTCATCAATATAAACCTATCTTTGGAGGCGGATCTGTGTACAGTTGCAATGATCATGAACTAAAGATCATTGGAATTGGAAATATCATGGTGAAGGTGCATGATGGTAAAATTCGTACTATTCGGGATGTGCGACATGTGGAGGGCCCTAAAAGAATCATTGTCTTAGGGACAATTGGATGATCTTGGTTGTAAGGTTGAAATACAAAACAAGATCATGAAAGTCATAAAAGGTGCGCTTGTACTTATGAAAGGGTGAAAGGTGGCTGCGAACTTACCAAATACCGAGGGGAGAGATAATGGAGGAGGCAGAAGCATCTGTTGCTTCACATAGACCAAGTCATAGAGTTGGGTAATATGGCATCGAAGCTTGACATATGTCGGAACAAGGAATGAAAGATTCTTGTGGAAAGGAAGCTACCGGCCTCACAAAGGTTTCTTTACCTTTCGTGAGCATTGTGTTATTAGCAAACAACATTTCTAAAATTCAAGACATCAAGTTCTAGAAGTGTTTCTGTTCTAGAATTGGTTCACTCTGATGTGTGGCAAGCACCAGTTCAGTCCCTTGGAGGAGCAAGGTATTTTGTATCTTTCATTGATGACTATTCTAGGAGATGTTGGGTGTACCCAATCAAGAAGAAGTCGGATGTGTTTGAAGTTTTCAAGGTTTACAAAGCGCGGGTGGAACTTGATTCTTGAAAGAAGATCAAGTGCTTGAGGACAAATAATGGAGGCGAATATACAGGTGATGAATTTGATACTTTTTGCAGGAAAGAAGGTATCAAAAGGCAGTTCACGACGGAATACACTCCTCAACAGAATGGAGTGGCAGAGTGGACGAACAGAACCTTGTTAGAAATAGCAAGAGCAATGTTGGCAACTGCAAGCTTGGAAAATCGGGGCGGAACGCAGAAATACCGCATGTTATGTAGTAAATCGGTCACCTTCAACAGCGGTTGAGTTGAAGACACCGATGGAGATGTGGACGGGAAAGCCAGTCAACTATTCGGACCTTCGTATATTCGGTAGTCTTGTGTACGTGATGTACAATACCCAAGAAACTACGAAGCTGGATCCAAAATCCAGAAAGTGTTTGTTCTTGGGGTATGCTGATGGAGTAAAGGGGTATCGCTTGTGGGACCCCACTGCCCACAAAGTAGTCATCCGCAGAGATGTTGTCTTTATGGAAGACAAATTTCAAGAAAATGAAGAAGGCGATAGCACTACAAGAGAAACTACATCAATACAGATGGAAAAGCAAATTCAGTCGAGTGATTCTTCTGGCCGTACCACGCAACGCAGGTGAATGAGACAACCGAAGTCTCAAGCTCCAATGACCTCGTACTCTTACTCGTGAAAGAAAACGTCCGTATGGCACTCGATGTTATGGAGAGCAACGTTGCATACTGTCTTCTTACAGAGGAAGGAGAGCTGTCAAGTCTTCAAAAGGCACTGAATACAGATGCGTCATTCGATGGCAAATGCAAGAAGAGATTGAAGCTCTTCATAAGAATAAAACATGGAACTGATGCCACTACCGAAGGTAGAAACCCATTGGAAACAAATGGGTGTATAAGATCAAGAGGAAAGGTGATGACCAGGTGGAGAGGTATCGTGCAAGATTGGTAGTCAAAGGATATGCTCAGAAAGAGGGAGTCAACTTCAGCGAAATATTTTCCCCTGTGGTTCGAATGACAACTGTTCGAGTGGTTCTGGCAATGTGTGCTACGTATGATTTACATCTAGAGCAGCTAGATGTGAAAACTGCATTTCTTCATGGAAATCTCGAGGAAGAAATTTACATGCTCCAACCAGAAGGTTTTAAACAAGAAGGAAAGGAGAACTTGGTTTGTAGGTTAAACAAATCTCCGTACGGGTTAAAGCAGGCGCAGCGGTGTTGGTACAAGAGATTTGATTCTTTCATCATTAGCCTTGGATATAACATACTACACGCAAACCATTGTGCACATTTCAAGAGGTTTGGAGACAATGATTTTGTCATTTTGATGTTATATGTTGACGAAATGTTGGTTGCAGGCCCCAACAAAGATCGTATCAGTAAACTGAAGGCACAACTCGCTAGGGAATTTGAGATGAAAGACTTGGAACCAGCAAATAAGATTCTAGGGATGCAAATTCACCGAGATAGAGTTAGTAGGAAGATTTGGCTTTCACAGAAGAGTTACTTGAAGAAAATCTTGCAACGGTTCAACATGCAAGATTGTAAGCCAATATCAACCCCATTTCCTACTAATGTCAAGTTATCCTCCAAGATGAGTCCTAGCAGTGAAGAAGAGAGGATAGAAATGTCTCGAGTACCGTATGCATCAGCAGTTGGAAGTTTAATGTTCGCGATGATTTGTACAAGACCAGACATTGCACATGCAGTGGGAGTAGTGAGTCGGTACATGGCGGAACCTTGTAGAGAGCATTGGGAAGCCGTGAGAGGATCCTTAGATACATTAAAGGAACCTCAGATGTTGCATTATGTTATGGGGAATCGGGTTTAACTATCAAGGGATATGTTGATTCGGATTATGATCTGACGGAAGTAAATCAACCATCGGGTATGTGTTTTACACTTTCTGGCGGAACGTAAGTCGGGTTTCAAAACTGCAGTCAGCTTGTCGCTATGTCAACTACGCAAGGTAATATGTTGTACCGCCGCTCAAAGCAAAGAAGCAGTATGGTTGAAGATGTTGTTGGAAGAGCTCGGGCACGAACAAGAGAAAATTACTTTGTTTTGTGATAACCAGAGTGCCTTGTATCTTGTAAGGAATCCAGCATTTCATTCAAGACAAAGCATATACGAGTTCAGTATCACTTCGTTCGTGAGAAAGTGGAAGAAGGAACCGTGGATATGCAGAAAATTCATACTGATGATAACGTGGCGGATTATCTGACGAAAGCAATCAACTGTGACAAGTTTATATGGTGTCGATCCTCATGTGGCCTAGCATAAATGTAAGTAACATGAAAGTGCAAGGAAGGATAACGGTGTGAAGATCGATTTAGCTTTAATCGAATCTTCAAGTGGGAGATTGTTAAAGTATGATTGGTTGGTGGAAAAGGGAGCCTACAATGTTGGACTATCTTTGATAGTTGTTGGAACATAATTGATGGCTTCCTCAATATGGACAGTGGTATATAGATTTGATGGGATAAAAGTCAATAATAGTGATATTGTTGGCTTCACAACTGTTCGTATATTGACCATGGCTTTTATCATTTGATAGTGTTGGTTTACAAACACTATAAATAGAGGTGTTTACAAGTTCATTAAGCATCCCATTCTTTCTAAGTAAAAGTGTCTCTCCTAGTATATAAGGTTTTTAGAGAGTTTGTGTAATATTTCCTAATTACAAAAGATTACTCTAATCTTTGTAATTAGAGAAAAGGTGTAACTCTTAATTTCCATTATAGTGAAACGTATCTTTCCTTGCCCGTGGTTTGTACCCTATTGGGGTTTTCCACGTAAAATCCGTGTGTCATCTTTATTAATATTTTCTTATTTTAGTTGCGGGTTTGCTTCAATCCGGTATCGCTTTTCTCCACATAACACACATAAGAATGTAAATTAATAAAGTCAGCACAGACATTACTCATGAAAAAGACACTCATTTTGGGTTGATTCAGTACTATTTACCATGAAAAACTTCAAGATCAAGGTGTATTAGAGAGCTAGGTGTCATGACGAAGTGAAAGTTCATCGTCGCGCCACCTCAGCGCCACATCAGCATCTCATTTTCCCACAACTAACCACAACAAACCCTCTCCTCACTCATAACAAACCTCAACCTCTTCATTTGGACCCCACCACTACCACTTTATTTTTTTTATTCAATTTTTACTTCCAAATAAAAACTAAATAAATTCATTTCATTCAAATTAAAAATACAATACATAACACAATAATAAAAAAACAACACGATACGGAAAAAACAACACGATAATGAAAAAAACAACACAATACGGGAATAAAAACAACAAGATTAAGAAACAACACATGCTAACCGATTTAATCTCGACATCCCAATTTGGGCAATTTTTCAAAATCTCCAAACGCGAACATTTGAACTCCTTTCTACCAAATTGTTGCTGGAAGCTTAGTTTCGCATGGTGATGAGATTGGTCATTTTTGAGCACTTCGACGCTGCAACTGCTTGTAAATTGCGTTGAACCTTTTGCAATCGACGTTAATCTCGGCCCATTTACCGTGATTGAATTTTTTGTACGATGGTCATCGGTTGTTCTGATTATTGAACATATGATAACGTCGCTCCAAAAATATTTTCGAACGGTTATTTTGCATATCCATAGCGTTGTAAATTTGTATCCTAACTTGCGCAAGCAAGATTTCTTCAGACTTGTTCCACTTCAAATTTTGAGACATTTGTGTGTGTGTTTTTTGGATTGATGTAGATGTGAAATAAAATGGTGGTTGTATTTATAAAGGTGGTTTTCAATTTCAAATTAAAATTCAAAAACCGGGTACTGTTGGGCGGGGTAATTCAAATTTAAACGCAATTGATTCAAAAAACAGTATCGTTGGCGGGTTAATTCAAATTTAAACGTTAAACTCAAAAAAAACTGGAAACTGCTATGGTTAAATTCAAATTCAAATTTAAATTTTAAATTCAAATTCAACGGTTAAGTTTTCTATATATAGTATCATATCACAAAGATTACTTTCACACACAAATAACATACCACACACAAAAAAATGTCTCGCAGGACTTTTCTCAAGAATTCCCAAACCAGAAGTTGCCTGAAACCAGCCTTCCCGGCACTTATCACTTGCCGGAAACCAGCTTTCCAACTCTGCCAGAGTTTGAAGTTTACTCAACACCACCAGAAAATGTCTTCCCGGTTGGGTTTGAAAACATCCCGTACCTCCCAATTGTTCCAAGTCCACCGCGGAAATCCACGTGGATTTTCAAAACCACCCAAGCGGTAAGTGAGTTCCCTCCGCAGCTTGAACAAGATGAAGAAAACGTCGGAGATACTGCAAGAGCAGGCACGCGAAGAGGTGCTGTCGTCGTGAGCAAGAAGCACGGGAGGCTCAGTACCTCCAAGACAACTATTTCTACATAATGGAGAGTCGATACATGAATGGGGAGTTTTATTCTACCTACAAGTGATGATGGTTTGGACTCGATGACTCGCTTTTAAGTGTTTAGTAGTTTTATTATGTATTTCATGTTTTTATGTGTTTTGGGGATCCATCTGTAGTTTTAATGTTTAAGCTTATTATGTATTTCATGTTTTCAGTTAATCTTTAAAGTTTCAGTTTTTTCTGTTTAACCACGAGAAGCTCAGTACCCTACTAAAACTTTCAAATCAATAACACTTCAACTTCACCTTATTATATAAAACTTTACAAATCTTAAAAAAAAAAAAAAAAAAGGAAAATCGCTTGTCAGAATTTACCTTCGTCGTCCCCACGACTTCACACTTCACGGCGAGCCACAACGAAGCAGGTCGGTGTGGCGGCGAGCCACGGCGGCCGGCCACGTAGGCGACGGCGAGCCACAACGCCCCCCACACCGCTCTAAGTCACAAACAATAATTAATACCAATAAAAAAACGTGCAAAATGAATTTAAATTATTTGCAATTAGTTGCTCAAGTACAATTTCCTATTTCAAATAATCAGGCTCTGAATAAAATGACGTTTACTTGACTTGTGGAGTAACAACAAAGACCAAGCACATGTTGCTTTCGTTTGTATCTTTTCTAGTTTGAATAGATGAAGTGAAATATACATGTAAGTGCGGTTGAAAATGTGAAATGTAAGTTCCTTTATTATCCATATCTAAGGTAATATTAGACCAACAGCAATTGACAATTAGGTAATATTGGTCTAAAAGACAATCAATATACCATTTGCTATTCTAACCAACGATGTGGCCAATAGCAAGCAAGAACATGGTGTACTTCTTGGCCACAAATGGGTCTACAATACTAAGCTTACATTAACCAAGAAGTAAATAAAGTCTGTGTGACATCCAAACTCCCGATCTAAAAAAAGATGTCTTAAATCATGATATTAGAATTTGTTAACAATGTAAACAGATTACAAAAAGCATACTAAGGAACGAATGTGTGTCGTAGCTTAATGTCGCAATAACCAGCTTATCGTGTTCAGTATCCCATTTTAACAGAAGTTTGAGGAGTAATATAATCAGCGTCTTAGAAGCGTAGTTTCCGATAAGTTTCAGGGTAAGATAATCAAATTTGTACATAAGTTTACAGACACAATTTCAGCTAATCATTATAAGTCTCTTAACTCTCTAAGAAGATTGATATAAGTATATAAACAACATTTAAATAAACTTATGAGTGATTTTAAATTATGACACAATGCTTTTATGCTAGACAAATTGACATGAAGCCACTAAACAAAAGAAAGTGCAGCGAGGGAGATTTGCATGTAAGACCCTGCAAATAAAACAAAATATGGAGAATGTACTCTAAAACAAACTACATTTTACTTTCATATCAAGCTTTGTTACATAACATATGCCTTGTAAGTGATGTCTGTTTGTGAAATCGAAACGCAAAAAATAATATTTTAGATTTTCGCTCAAGAGATAATTGATTTACTAAGCGCAGTGAGTATTGCATCCATATTATGAAACTACCAAGTTCAGGTCCTTGATTGATATATACATTCAAACCATGCACTACAACGAAACAAGATAAAAACCCGATATGTGGAATCATTTGAAGCTGACAATGGGTCTTGGCTGGATATAGCCGGGTCTTATCCGGATATAACCGGGTATAGCCTCTTATCCAGATATGACCGGGTCTAACCGGATATTGCCGAGTCTTGACCGGTTATAGCCGGGTCTAACCGGTCATGGCCGGATATAACCTTAAAAAACACGAAAACCTTGCAATTCTGGCACTATTAAAAATAAACCAATCAATTAATAAAAACAAATTAAATATTTAATTAGCGTAAGCAAACCAATCAAATGCATTTGATGATTTTACTTACAGTCGAGCTCAAGTGAATGAAATGGAATAGATTTGAAAGCTATGGGCCTGTTATCTTGTTATAAATATTGTATGGTGATCTTTAACTTGTCCTCAAGGTCAGAGTTTCAATTCCCTACGTGCTCATACTCCTTTTTTTGTTTTCATTTTCATGAAACATCATTTTTTAGCTGTATTTTCGCTAACTAGATAACTGTTTTTAAATAAAATTATGTCACACTATAATAATTGCATAATGGGCATATGGTATATTTAACTTCATCTCGCTATCTTTTAAGCAATTCACTCATGCAAAAGGTGCCATTCAAACTGATCCAGAATTCCAGATGTTTAACGACATCCATGTGACTATAAATTGAGGGCTTTGAGGCGACTCGAGTCCCTCTTGATTGCATTCATTTCTAGCGACGACAGAGTGACAACTTTGTCATGCGATTGTATAACTCAATCAATCACTAGGTACCAAGGTACCGGCTATCCAACAGAATTATCCAAGACGGATAGATGTGTCGCACTCACGAGTTGTCACCAAAGATTTTTCATGAGTCTAGTTTTCAATTCTATATTACAAGATGCCAACTGATGTGTTTATCACTCACACAAAGATTTTTACTAATATGATATGGAGTATATTTAACATATAAAAAGCTTAAACCAAACTACTTGCAACGTTGAATAATTAATTAACTTCATGTTATGCATGAAATTCAAGAAACACAAAACGAGGTGCATTATCGACACTTTTCAAAGAAAAAAGCATGTAAAATATGAGAGTAAACCCATTTGATCTATGGAAAATTATTTATAGAAAATTAGAAACTCGCAGTGATGTATTGTAGGCTTAATATTAGGAGTGATTTCACAATCAACTTTATGATTGAGACTTCAACCGCATAAACAAGCAAAGCACATTGTGAACCTTGTACAAGTATCCAATGCACACAATGGAGTGTCCTAATCAAAAGTTTGGTTGCAAATCAATTCCTTAACATTAACGCCATAAGGAGTTTACCAACTTAAATAAACCGGATCAAGTTCCAGGGGTGTACAGCCGTCTGTGCCATGCACCCATTTGATAAACCTACGAGCAAAGAAAGGCTTTTATGCAATCAAATATCTTATTCGAAACCGAAAAATAAAATCTAAGAAGAATTGAACGGGTTCAAATAGTTTCCTTCTATATATTTCTTACAAATAATCATCTCTGCCTTGCCAATAATCAAAATTTTAAACAAATTTGAACCGATTTAGAAAAATGAAAATCTAAAAATTTTAAAAATTATTGACTTCTTCACTTACTGATAACGGATTTTTCTACAACTTCTTTATTGCGGCTATTATAAATAGTTTAAAACGATCATCTGACTGTTCATGAAAATTTATAAATAAAACGATCCTACATTAACCCATATCTCTTTGATATTTGTAAGATTGAATAATCCTACGATCAAGACCACGACTTTAACAACCTTGGTTCTATTGTTTTTATTCATCATCTACCAATAAAAAGTGTCGCGATAGATTTGAAACAATACACTTGTGATTTATTGCAATGAGTGATGTATCTTGAGGTCTTGTTGAATAAGCATTGTCAATAAGTTTAATGCAACGAATGATGTACTTTAGGAAGGGTCATCTCAGTTAATGCAATAAGCTATTTGGTTTTACAATCAACCTATTTATAACTAGCTCATATGTGTCAAATACGCTTGTCGCATATGACCTAGTTTGGAAGAGCTTATTTGGCTTTCAAATTAATACGAAGAAAACATATAAAAACGATCTAAAAATATATAAAACGATGAAAACGATAAAAACTGATTTAAAAACGATGAAAAAATAAGAAAATAGGCTAAAAACATATCAAAACGAATGTTGTATAGAAACGCATCAAAACATATTTTTTATTATTTCCGGTCAAAACGTATAATTTTAGACCTACAAAGACGATTGGTGTAAATTTTTTAAAGCCACAGGGACTACTTATGTAAATAACTATTGATTTGTTTAATTTTAGAGCCACAAGGACGCCTGGTGTAAATTTTTAGAGTCACAGGGACGTTTTATGTAATTGGCTCAAGGATGACTGATGTAATTTTTTAGAGTCATAGGGACGAATTATGTAAATAACTCTTAATTAGTTGATACCATGTCATAATGAATTGTTTAGAAAAATTAAAAGTTTGTATCAAAGGTGTTGATGCATTTTGATACCATTAGCCCAAAAATATAACCTCAGGTTCCTCAGCCGCGATTTATAAATCTAAAACATGCGCTTCTTAGCTCAACTACCTGTGTAAAAAAAAGTTTTGTTTTTCTTAATACTGATCACACCCACATTATATAGGTAAGATTATATATAGTTTAGAAAATGTTATATTTAAAGAGCAGAGATGGAGAAAAGCAAAGTATTGGATTGCATGGCCGGGTCACAACATTGCTTGCTCGTTGGTTTATACCTTGGCATCAACTCTGTCAAGCCAACAACTGGTGAGATCTTTCTAACCTCTTTTGCTTTTACGTTTTTTATATTATGATTTCATTTTACACATGCATGCCAACTGTTGATTAAATGCGTCAATGAAGAAAAAGGTATTTATTTTTATTAATTGTTAGATGGATCAACTTTAGTGGCTGTGGTGTTTGGGATGAGTAGTTTTTCTCATTTTATACCGATGGTCCTAAAAGGGTATGCATGTGCATACTTTGTGTCTCAAGTATGTCCGTCCCCGGGTGTGATGAGAACCTTGAATTATCTGCTTGAATCGTGTTGAATTCACTTTCAAAATAAAGTATTTTGTGTGTTCAAACGAAACCAATTTTAAAAGGAGTTGGTTGGCCAACAAACACACTTGTTGGGTGTTTTGGCGAGAAAAACTGGTAGCTTATTTTGGAGCATTGTTCCGCATCTCGACTTTTTTAATATCATATTAACTCAAAGGAGTGTGCATTATACAAATAGTGAAACTTACCAAATATTTCCTAAAATTTCATAATTTTTGTTATTTCCTTGCCTGATTTCATTTTAGTGAAATTTTCTCAATTCAAAGATGCCTTTAGTTTAGAAAAAGGATATACATAAACTTGTGATTAAAGTTATCCACCGTATGAGATGCTTTTCTAAAAAAATAAAGAGTAAAGATGAAGAAAATCAAATTATTAGATTCCATGTCACAAGATTGCTTGCTTGTTTGTTGGTTTATTCCTTGGAGCACTTTAAATATCATATGAGCTCAACCAAATTATTTGTTCAGAGCACATTGGAATTTGATATACCATTACTTCCTTCATTTTGGCTTTGTATCTATCCTCGCTAACCGTGAGATTTTCATAATCTTTGCTTTTTACGTATTATATTATAGCCCGATTTTTTACACATGAATGTTTGATAAAAATATGTCAATGAAGAAAATAGCTCTTGTAGATATTAATTGTCATGGGTTCTACTTTAGATGCTGTTAGAAGGTTATATAAGCGGTTTTTATTTGTTAATGGGAGCATCGATCATGTTTTTATGGCTTTTTCTAAAAGTGTTTGATAAGTTGATGTTACTTGCCATGCATTATATAAATTATGGGAGATGATTTGCACACATTAGGTTTTGATTTGCACACCGTTTAATGCATAAGTTAAAGTGTCCCAATCAAAAAGTTGAGTGTGCAAATCATTTCCCATAAATTATTGTTGCAGCTTATATGTTCAAATCAATTTGTTAAAAAAGTTAGTTAGTCAAGTCGTTTGTTAAATTCAAAAGGCTAGGTATTTTAGGCAAATGCAGCTATGGATATATTCATAATATTGCACTCACGATGATCCTATGTGGTTAACAAGCAACCTTAAGCAGCTAGACTTAAGTTGTTCGTACCCTCTTAACTTGCTTTAACTAAATTTGTGTGACCGGATATAAGTAACACGGATGGGTCCCTGATAAATTATGGTTGTTCAAGAACATTAGTTACTTCTTATTTAACCCGCCCGTTGATTATATTGGCGTAAAGGAATATACCACAATGTCCAATTTTGATTATTGCCCACAAAAGATTTGAGTAATTACTGTTAAAAAGCTTTTATTTACGCTCTTTTATTTGAAACCTTTTGTATAATAAAAGAAAAAATATTTTGGGAGCCAATTGAGAAGAATAAAAAATATGAGAACCGATGCATTATGATTCGCCAATCGAGTTGTTTGATTGCAGTCTAATTTCGAGTAATCATTGTTGAATAGATTTTATTGTTGAATATATATAAATAGGTAGATCCATTACTAATTTATACTCTACAGACAAAATAAAATTACTTTCATTATCTATTCCACTTTATTTGTCAAGTGGTCACCTTTAATACTTGGTTCTTTTCTCAAGCTCTCTTCCACTCTTCCCCATTTCTTGTCAATTATTGATTAACATTTGATGTTCAACCAATTTGTTTGTTCAAGAACACAACCACCTTGAGAGCTCGTACGTTGTTTATTGTTTATTGTTTATTGTTTCTGCTTATCTATCATACGTTGTTCAATAATCAACCATTATGTGCCTCAAATTTAATTTTCATCATGTTCTTAATTCATAAGTTGTTGTAAAGGAACATGTAAAACCAATGCCTAACGAACAACTACAACATACACCAATCTACAAGTTTACCATATAACACCTAATTTAGACGTAAATTACCGGCAAATAATACAAGTTGACATCTCATTAGAATAAGCATCATAATATATACAAGCTCAAATAATGCATGTTACAAATGAAATCTAACCTTCAACGCCTATACAAATCCATAGAGATTGTGTGTTTGTTCTTTTTTGGGATCTTTTGGAACGGCCTTCTTTGCTTCCTTGTCGGAATGCCTAGGCATAACATTCACCGTTCTTTTATAGAGATGGCCCCACATGTATTCACCCCATGGATACTCATTCCACACAAAAAAATCCTGAACATTCTTAAGCAAATGGTCAAGAACGTAAAACCTTCCTTCCCGACCAATAAATACCCATGTTGCAATCACCAACAAACAAACCCCAATAACAGAATCTCATCATAAAGAATCCCACCTTTGCCCCGACTTCACCAAGGCCAAAAGCTCATCACCTTAACTTTTTGTTCTTATTTTCTTTTTATCGTGAAACAAACGATAAAAAAAGGACTATAACTTAAACCACGCATAATACAATGGCCGTGGGTCGCTTTTTTCTACTTTAACCTAAACGAAACCCAGTTAGAAGACTAAATTGTTCACGCCCAAATTCAAGAACATTATCACCTATTAAAAAAGTAATAGGTGGGCAAGAATCACTTACTTCAGCCACCGGAACAACATTTTGATAAAAATAATTGTACAAGTTGTTGTCTGGGGCATATGTGGGGAAATCTAACCAAGGGCCAAACACAGTGTCTCTAAATAATTTGGTTCTATTGACATTCAATGAAGCTTTAATTGTACCAATATGTTATACTCTAGATCTCATCGTAAGCTTGGCATCAAACATTGTCGTCGTTGGATTCTTGAGAAGTGGGATGGTTGAGTGGGAAGCAGTTGGATTAGGGTTTGGGTTTTAGAATGAATGCACTGTAGAGAAGCAGTTGAAAAAGCAGAAGGTTGAGTGGGAACGTTTGAGTTTGAGAAGGAGAAGCAGAACGTTTGAGTTTGAGTGGGAAGGTTTGATGTGTGTGTTAGTAGCAGATTTGTATATGTGTTATGTGTTAGTAGCAGATATGTATTTTGTATTTATGAAAAGGTGCATTATGATTATAAAAACTTTTTAAAAGTATGATTTGGAATATAAAAGGTGTATTTTGTATTTTATAAAGTTGTATTTTGGATAGAGTAAATTAGACCGTTCGTCCTTGGTTTGTTGCCGCAGCCAGTCGACCAAAAGTTGCCCGTTCGTCAGTGAACGTTATGCACCGTATCGCCGTCCTCCATCAGTTCATTTGGGCACCATTTCCCACTAACGCCCGTTAACTAATTTTTAGTATATCCGTTATTTTAGCAACTAGCATTTATACCAATTTTAAAAGTGTCCATATCAAAAGCCCAGTATCATCTACCATTTCTCTAATTTCTTAACGCCGACCACCTTAAACCACCACCACCGCCGCCTACCACACTACACCACCCACCTCAAAACACTCCACTCTCCCTCTTTCCGATCCACCGTGTCACTTAAAAACCCTCACCCACCTCTTTGGTATACACTCACGTGCCACCACCACCTCACCACAACGCACCACCGGTTCTCTTTTTCCGGCGACACCCTTTTTCCGGTGCCACCAACATTTATATTTCTCTTCCCAACTCTCAAACCCAGATCTCAATAAATCCGTCACTTCACAAGTATCGAGACAATTGAAATATCACACTCACCCGGGTAGGTTAAGTGTTATTGTTTTTACTTTTTATGTCAACGAAACTAAGAAAGAAAATAACATTTTTGTTATTGAACTTTCTATATATTCGGATAGTATCAAAGATCTATGATGATAACCTTGTCGTGTGAATGATCTTGTAAAGGTATTGAGAGCACAAGAAGGATAACTGAGATCTTGTTACCTTTTTTAATTATTAAATTGTTTCGGATTTGTGATGATGGTTGGTTTGTAGGTGGATGAGTAGATCAATGATGAGTTTGTTTGTTCTCGTTTATCAAGTTCTTTAAAGGTTTTTAAACATCTCATATGAGATACGAGAGGAAACCAAACTGAGATCATGACAATATTTCAATTTTGTTCTAGTTTATGTCGAGTCATGTAGGGTCTGAATAGTGGAATGGAGATGACATAAAGGTTAGTTTTGGATAGATTGTTTGATGTTGAAGGCTGTTGAATGCTTAAATGTCATATTTACTTAAAGAAAGGTCCATGGACTGATGATGTTAAAGTTAACTGAAGTCCAAAGAAGTTTTGGTGTTTGGTATTTTGGTTTTTGGTCTTAATCTTGGTCAGTCCGTCTCTTCTTCTTCTGATCTTAGTAATAACTGTTAAGGACCAAGGAAAAAGACCAAGAGTATGAGGTCATGATGTTGTTGGTCACGGTCAAACTTATTTCTGCTTCATCTCCTTTTATGTTCTTACGCGTAAAAAAACAAAGCCTTTAGGCGTACACACAACTTACGCGTAAGACTTTAGCCAAGCAGTATAATTGTCTGGTTGGTTCTTGGCCTCGATTCAAGATCATACTGGGTACTGCTGCTGATTTTTAGTGGTAAATTTGTTATGTGATGAGTTCAATTTGAGGTGGGTGGTGTAGTGTGGTAGGCGGCGGTGGTGGTGGTTTAAGGTGGTCGGTGGCTAGGTTAAAGAGAGAGAGAGAAATGGGTAAGTGGTGATATACCACTTTGGACGATTTATGTAATTTTTACTTTAAAAATTGGTATAAATGCTAGTTGCTAGGGAAATGACGGATATACCCTTTTAAAAATCTTAGTTAACAGACGTTAGTGGGAATTGGTGGGCCCAGATGGATGGAGAGACGAACGATGCATAACGTTTCACACTTAAGGACGAACGGTGCAACTTTTTTGGTCAAATGACGAAACCCTGCGGCCAACGCAAACCACAAGGACGAACGGTATAATTTACTCTTTTGGATATAAAAGTATGGTACAACTTACAAGTACCAATACAATAAAATAATACTCCCTCCGTCCCACATTAAATGTCCGGTTTGAATTTTCAAAGTCTTTCTTACTTAACTTTGATTATAAATATTTTTGGTTGTGTTATATAATATTTGATGCAAAATATATAAATAGATTGAGTTTTAAATGTATTTTCTCTACGTATTATCTTTATCTAATACTATATAACATCAGCAAAAATATTTAAGGTCAAAGTTGTAAAAGAAAGACTTGAAAAGTCAAACATGGACATTTAATATGGGACGGAGGGAGTATAAATATGTACTTTCTACCTAATTAGTTGCCTAAGAATACATATGTGTGTGACCAAGTTTCCCAAGAAATATGTACTATTTTATAATAAAAAAGACCATAGTTTTTTACTAAAAGACAAAAATATGTCAGTCGCCCAAGAATGTAGGTCCCAGTTGCCCATAAATCACCTATGACACTAGTACTATGTAAGTACAAGGTGGGCCCAAAGATAGGGACACATGTCAAGTAGATTGGAGAGTTTCCCAAATGTTCAAAGGCGACTGTTGCCCATGGGGCATTTAGGTAAGTTGAAATTTTTTTGGGGCATTTAGGGTAAAGTCTTTGGGCAACTGGGGCATTTAGAGAATTAGCCCTAAATTTTATTGACATTGTGATCTCTAACATTGCTTCTATAAAAAATATATCAATGGTTATGAAACTACGAAATTAGATGAAGGCGAAAGACTTGTTGGATTAGCTATACCTGGAGATTTGGCATTCCTTATGCAAGCAAGGAAATACAGAGGCTTGCATGTCACAGTTGCACCTGAATCTGTTGTGGCACCAAGACCTGTAGTGGCTCCAATTTTTGCAGTGATCCCTGCCCATTCATTTTAATAGCAGATCACTGAGGTTGGACCCCTAAATAAGCAGAAACATCTGTACTGTCCTGTTGTATTTAGCACACCTTTGCAGAATGATGAAAACTAAGAGGGTTTGTATCTTCCCTTTATGGTTTAGTTGAATCTCAAAGGTATTGGGATCTGAACCAGTCTATTACTTTGGGATTTGGTGGCGTTAGACGTGTTGTGTGGGTTCATGGTGGTGTTAGATGTGCTGTTTGGGATTTGAGCCGGTATATTGCTTTATTTTTTATAATATTAGTTTGTGTTAAATGAATAAATTTAGGTTTGTACGTAGTTAGAGATGATTTTTTTGCACATAATGTATGGATTGACTATTGTGTGCATAACAAACTAATAACTAAAAACATTTTATTTCTGTATTTTTGTACAAACTATCACAAGTCACAACCACCTTCAGAGAGTTGTTTATCTATCGTAAAGTGCAATAAGCTAAACAATCCCAAACACCCCATAGTAGAAGTTGCAGTTAGCAGAAGCTCAAGTATCACAGTCATCGGCCATGCGCAAGGCCTAAACATGTATAATTTCACATGTATTTTGTGTTCGTTTAGTTTTGAAAAAATCGGTCTTATATATGAGAGATTATTGTATTACAGTACTCAATATCGTCAAATTTATTTGAGTACATGATTGTTGGATGAATAGGTGTTTGTGGTTAATCATACATCAGTGAGTGACTAATTAATCTTTTATATCAGATGACTGCACTTAATGTAACCATGCAGAAGTACTCTAGATGGGTTGGTATGTGCCATTGTTTATTATGCATATCTCAATAAATATAAGTATGACTCGAGTAGTTCGGTAAGTGTTTGGTTCATATGGTTCAATCGTTTGAAGTAAAAGATCGTGAAATTGTAACAAGTATGTGAATTTTATCCTATGCAATCTTTGTCTCCTTAATTGTAGTTTTTGATTGTATAAATGGTGTAATATGAGCTCGAGACTAAGATTAGGAGAACATGTTGAAGGAACTCACAATAGTCCTCTTTGCATTTTTTTAAAAGAAGTTGCTTAAAAAAGAATTATACTGTTATTTTCAAAAAGTTATATTTGTTAATCACTAATATAAAAGTAACAGTTCCTTAAGAGTCTATAAGTTGCTAACAGTTAAGTATTTATAATTTATAGGATGCTGATAATCAATCTCGCGATATTAGTTAGCTTGGTTCCTATTAAGTATTGATTCAGTTTGCGTTGTCAAATTATTAGTTTCAGTTTATATTAGAGAGAACGAAAGTTATATATAGACAACTACAGAGTAATAACTAACAAAATTGCACTGCTTCGAAGAGAAAACGCAAAACTTCACACAAACAAAATTCTACACAAATTCTAAGGCTTTTATAAGGAAGTTTCATGGTTATAATGTCCCACTCAACATGTAAAACTGATCACAAAAAGTGAAAGTAACCACAAGTTTTTGTTATATATATTGTAAGTAAAGTATTTACACATAAGCATTTTGGTAACTGTTTATTTCAAAACAAATAAGCACTTAAAAGTAATCAAGATGGTACATACATGTTTATCAGAATAAAAATGTGATATTAAGTTTGGTCACGCCATACAACAAATTGTGATATTAAGTTTGGCCACTTCCACACAACAGGTTGTGTAGTTTATGATTGAGTTGTTTATCAGAAAATTTAACGAATCTAACAAAAAATCTATCCCAAAATCATGTTTAATACTATTTTTACTTTTAACATTATCTAACAAAATTTAAGCCAAAACTTAATCTAACAAAAATAAAATATAAAGTTTGTGCGTACATGGAGATCTAAAACTAGTTTATCTAAAACCATAAATGGGCATCGTTAGATCAAGCATTCGGCTAGTACTAGTATAATCTGATAAGCTCTTAACTTCTTTTAAAAGTTTGTGTGGAGAAAAAGAACAAACCCATGTGATTGTAGGGCCCTTCCATTATCAAAGAATTTAATGAATATAACAAAAAACTCTATCTCAAAACCATGTTTAGTACTGTTCTAATTTTACTTTCAACATTATCCAACAAAATTTAAGCCAAAGGTTAATCTAACAAAAATCAAACCCAAAGTCTGTGCATACACGAAGATCTAAAACTAGTTTATTTAAAACTATAAATGGGCATCGATCAAACATTCGGCTGGTCTAATAAGCTCATAATTCTTTTAAAAAATTGTTTTGAGAGAAAGAACAAGCCCATGTGATTGTAGGCCCCTTCCATTATCGCCTCTAAGCAACTAGGTCTGGGACTACTATAAGGGTCATACTATACAAACCTCTCCTATAATCAACTGTACAACCCGCTATGCAGACAGTATAATATTACGATGCACACTGTACAACCCGTCAATGTATCCAATGATTGGAAACCCCCTATAAGGGATTAGTATAACATGACCCCTACTATAATTTGCTTACTTTGGTTGAGTGGCTATGTCGATATTTCACTATCACTCAATTATTAACTAGCTTTATTTGATACATGGCCAAATGGAGTTTTTTATCTAACCATAGTGGTTTTAAAAAATATTTACACAAACCTTGTACTTGAAAACATATATACACAAACCTTGCAGTCCGTTAAGTGTTTTGCGCTGTTAGTCCTTCGTTAGTGCAGTCCGTTAAGTGTTTTGCGCTGTTAGTCCTTCGTTAGTGTAGTCCGTTAAGTGTTTTGCGCTGTTAGTTCTTTGTTAGTGCAGTCCGTTAAGTGTTTTGCGCCGTTAGTCCTTATTTTTTAAAATGTAGTTTTTCCCAACTAGTCCCTCCGTTAATAATAGTTATCGCCTGATTTTTTACGTTTTTGTCCGTTTTTATCCGTTTTCATTCGATTTTTTACGTTTTTGTCCATTTTTGTCCGTTTTCTTACATTCTTATTAACTTTTTGTCCGTTTTTCTTATGTTTTGTCTGTTGTTCTTACGTTTTGTCCGCTTTTCGTACGTTTTTATCCTTTTTCTCCGCTGTTTTATATGCTTTTGTCTGTTTTTTACGCTTTTGTCCGCTTTTATCCGCTTTTGTCTGCACCCTTTTTTTACATTTTATTCGTTACCGGTTTTTACTGCTTTTGTCCGCTTTTTTCCTGCTACCGCTGTTTTTACGTTTTTGTCTGTTTTTCTTACATTTTGTCCGTTTTTATTTCGTTTTTGTACTATTTCAACATATTTAAAATTTTTTCCAAAAAAAAATTGGGAAAAAAAATTTCCGAAAAAAAATATCAAATTTAAAAAAAAAATTGAATAAAAATTTTCAAAAAAAAAATTTGAACAAAAATATTTTTTTTTTTCAAATATTTTATCCGTTTTCATTCGATTTTTTACGTTTTTGTCCATTTTTGTCCGTTTTCTTACATTCTTATTAACTTTTTGTCCGTTTTTCTTATGTTTTGTCTGTTGTTCTTACGCTTTGTCTTTTTCGTACGTTTTTATCGGTTTTTGGTATGTTTTTGTCCGTTTCAAAAAAAATTTGAATAAAAAAAATATTTTTCAAATATGTTTTTTTTTTTTAAATATGTCCGTTTTTTTTCAAAATATTTGAAAAAAATATTTGAAAAAAAATATTTTTGTTCAAATTTTTTTTTTGAAATTTTTTATTCAATTTTTTTTTAAATTTGATATTTTTTTGAAATTTTTTTTTCCCAATTTTTTTTTTGGAAAAAATTTTAAATATGTTGAAATAGTACAAAAACGAAAGAAAAACGGACAAAATGTAAGAAAAATGCATAAAAACGTGAAACAACGAAAATGGAAAAAAAGGACAAAACGTAAAAAAAACTCAAGCGAAAACGAATAAAATGTAAAAAACGTCGAAAACAGACAAAAACGGATAAAACGGACAAAGCGAAAAATGCATAAAAGCATATAAAACAGAAGAAAAGGATAAAAAACGCATCGAAAACGGACAAAACGTAAAAACAACAGACAAAACATAAGAAAAACGTACAAAAAGTTAAGAAGAATGAAAGAAAACGGACAAAAATGGACAAAAACGTAAAAAATCGAATGAAAACGGATAAAAACGGACAAAAACGTAAAAAATCGGGCGATAACTATTATTAACGGAGGGACTAATTGGGAAAAACTACATTTTAAAAAATAAGGACTAACGGTGCAAAACACTTAACGGACTGCACTAACGAAGGACTAACAACACAAAACACTTAACGGACTGCACTAACGAAGGACTAACAGCGCAAAACACTTAACGGACTGCACTAACGAAGGACTAACAGCGCAAAACACTTAACGGACTGCAAGGTTTGTGTATATATGTTTTCAAGTACAAGGTTTGTGTAAATATTTTTTAAAACTACTATGATTAGATAAAAAACTCGGCCAAATGTAATGGAAGATTAGTGGGAAAAAAGTAGCCATTTTACTTTACACTTTGGAAATTTCTGCATGTTTTCTCGAAGAGCATTCTCCATTTGTTTTTAATCATCTATAACTCAACCAACCTTCTTTCTTTGAACACTAAAAAAATTACATCTTTGAGAATTGGTGAAGTCTGTATTTCAAGGTACTAGCTCTTACATACTTTTTGGCATAGAATTAAGTTACTAAATGTAGACACCTAAGTTTTACTTTTTCCTAGTATTTTAAAAGTTGTGTAACCTCTTAAGTTTGATGTATCAATATTTCTATCTTTATTACTCAACAAATGAAACATAGTGAAATCTGTTGGGATCATATTTAAGGAGGGGTTTTTGGTATTCCTTATTTGTTTTTAAGTAAAATAAGCAAGTCTCAATAAGTAGGTAGAAGCTCCTTATTTTAATGCTTGAGATCATATAAAAATGTATACTGGTTTTTCTTGATACCTTATTTTGAGGGAAAATTTTAAAGGAGATAGAAGCTGCTTATTTCAATAGGCCTATTTGAGATTATTCTTTTTTACTTTTATATTTGGCCTTAACCAAAGGTTTTATATTTGACCATACGCTGTGTGTGGGACGAGCTTTTTGGAGCTTTTATTGTTTAAAATATACAGCTTGTTTAGTAACGATTGTTTAGTTTTTTTATTTTGCCTATATGATACACCAAGTGTTTAGCATTAAATTTTCACTTTTACGTCATTTTACTCTTTAACCCGAGTGCTTATGTTTAAGTAGCTCATAAGTACTTTTTTATAAGCAGAGAATAATAAGCAATCCAAAAGTATGAATACTGTAATAAGATTCTCATCCCTTTTGTTGGTAGTTCAGTCGTGTTTTAGTCACATCAAACCAACCATGTGAACTAACCCTGTTAGACCCAAGCTTAACATGTTTATTTTCCTATCGTTTCTGGAATTGCCACCCCTAATTTTGTTTATATAATTTCTATGTCTCAGGAAAATGGAAGTTGTATCTGCAATCATTGGTCCTGTTGTGAATGTTTTGACGGGCCATATTACGCAAAAGTTGAGAAACCTCACTTCCTCAGCTGATCGTGTGAAGGAAATGAAAGACAAAATGAAGGTTTTGGAGGGTCAAAAAGCTGATAACAAAAATCATATGAGAGCAAACCGTGAAAACAATCGAGATATACCTGATCGTGTACTGAAGTGGTTGAAAGAAGTAGAAAACATCAAGAAAGAAGTTGAAAAAATTCCAAGTAACGACATTGGATGCTTTAATGTCAAAAAAAAGTATCGAGCAGGAAAAGATGCATTAACGCATATCAAGGATATCGACCTTCTTATTGAAGAAAGTACTAACCACATCAAGTGGCGTGATAATCGAATACCTCTTGGAAGAGTCGATTCCAAACGCCCGACATCAACATCAGCATCAGGTGGAAATACCCAAAATGTGTTCGACTCAAGAGTTAAGACATTCAATGATGCATTGAAGCTCCTGCAACATGATGGTGGTAAGACTCGAGTGATAGCCTTGTGTGGAATGGGTGGTGTGGGGAAAACCACGCTGATGAAACAACTGAAAAAGGCTGCACATGATAACAAGATGTTTAATTGGATCGTGGTTGTAGTTATTGGGAAAAGTTCCAACTTGTTTAAAATTCAGGAGGTCATAGCAGCACACACAGGCGAATCTCTAACCGAAACCGATGAAACACTAAGGGCAACTCTTCTTTCCAAAAGATTTCAAGAATTTTCAGAGCGTAATGAAAAGAGTCTGATTATATTGGACGATGTGTGGGATAAGATTAAACTCGAAGATATCGGATTAACGGGTCCTTTGCAAAAGGGGGTCAAGTTGTTGCTCACATCACGTGAAGAAAGCATTTGCCATCAAATTGCAGTTGATGCTAAATCTGTTCTTAAACCTGTTAGAGTTGATGTCTTGGAGGAAGAGGAAGCACGGGATTTCTTTTGTCAAATCGCAGAGATTTCAGCCGAACATGATCGTGATCTCTATGATATAGGATGTAAAATTGTCAAAAAATGTGGTTGTTTGCCCCTTGCCATCAAAATCATTGCTGCAGATGTTAAATGTGAAAAGAAAAGGAGTGTTTGGAAGCATAAGCTCAAGTCATTGGAGAAAAATAATGATTGGCTAAATATTGTTGATATGAGCTACAAGAATTTAGAACGAGAAGATAAAGCGATTTTTCTGCTTTGTGGCTTGTTCCCTGAGGACTCAAATATCCCGATTGAAGATCTCACAAGATATGCATGGGGATTAAAGCTTTTAGAACAAGTTTCTACTATGGAAGATGCTAGAGACAGCACAAAAACAAGTGTGAGCAAACTCAAAAATAAATATTTGTTGATGGATGGTGATAGTCGTGACACTCATGAGTGTTGGAAATGTATATATTTACAAACATCTGTTAAGTGTATCTTTGTAGGATACCCTAAGGAAACTATAGGTTACTACTTTTACTACCCAGCTGAGAACAAAGTCTTTGTGGCTAGGTATGGAGATTTCCTTGAAAGGAATCTCATATCTCAAGAACTCAGTGGGAGAATATTTGATCTGGAATATGATCAAGAAGATACAACACCTTCTGAAAATACTAGCCAACTTCAAGAAGAACCTGAAAGCTTAGGTGCTCCTCCTGAAGTTGTTCCCATTCGTAGGTCTGAAAGGACTATACGTGCACTTGACCGTCTATGTCTTAACGTAGAGGTGGAGGAAAATATGGTTGGGGATCTTAATGAACCTGCCAACTATAAGGTCGCCATGGTGATCCTGAGAAGGAAAAATGGCAGATTGCTATGAATGGGGAAATGCAATCCATGAAAGATAATGATGTCCGGATTGAAGTTGACCTTCCTCCCAAGGCTAAGGTCGTTGGAAGTAAGTGGATCTTCAAAAAGAAAACTGACATGGATGGCAATGTACACACCTACAAGGCTCGTCTGGTGGCTAAAGGTTTTACTCAAACCTATGGCGTTGACTACGAGGAGACATTCTCTCATGTAGCGGACATAAGAGCTATTAGGATTCTCATAGCTATAGCTGCACACTATGACTATGAGATTTGGCAAATGGATGTCAAAACTGCTTTTTTGAATGGTCGTCTAGATGAAGACATCTATATGGCACAACCGGAAGGGTTTGTGAATCCATTATTTCCTAACCGTGTATGCAAGCTTAAGAGGTCCATTTATGGACTAAAGCAAGCATCAAGGCAATGGAATAAAAGATTCGATGGGGAAATCAAAAGTTTTGGATTTACTCAGAATCTTGATGAGCCATGTGTATTACACAAAGCTAGTGGGAGTCATGTTACTTTCCTTGTTCTGTATGTCGATGACATATTAATCATGGGAAATCATATACCAAGTCTGAATGAGGTGAAAGCCTATCTTGGTAAATGTTTTTCCATGAAGGACTTAGGGAAGCAACATATATCCTTGGAATCAAGATCTACCGGGATAGATCAAGGCGGCTAATTGGTTTAAGTCAAAGTGCTTACATTGACAAAATATTGAAGAGATTCAATATGCAAAATTCCAAGAAGGGATTTTTGCCAATGCAAGTGAATCATGGTTTGAGCGCCAAGGCGTGCTTCAACACCTGTAGAGGTGGCGCGTATGAAGAAAGTTCCTTATGCTTCGGTTGTAGGATCTATCATGTACGCGGTACGATGCACAAGGCCTGATGTGGCGTTTGCTCAAAACTTGACCAGGCGGTATCAACAGAATCCGGGTGAAATTCACTGACTGCTGTTAAGCATATTCTCAAGTACCTTAGGGCTACAAGAGATATGTTCATAGTGTATGGAGGAAATCCGAAGCAGAATCGACTGTTACAGGTTACTGCGATGCATACTGGAAGTGTGACAAAGATGATACGAAGTCTCAGACGGGTTACATATTTGTCATCAATGGAGGTGCTGGGGATTGGAAGAGTAAGAAACAGACAACACTTGCGATATGCTACAAAGTGTAAGTACATAGCGGCGTCTGAGGCGCCATGGAAGCCGTTTGGATAAGGAAATTTGTTTCAGGGCTTGGTGTTATGCCGTCGATTGAAAATCCTATTAAAGTATATTGTGACAATTCAGCTGCAATTACTTTTGCCCATGAACCTGGAGTTATGAAGGGCACCATACACTATCCTAGACAATATCACTATGTTCGAGAGCAAGTCGAGATAGGTGAAATTGAGTTGCTCAAAGTTCACACAGATGATAACCTAGCAGATCCGTTAACGAAGGCCTTACCGGGTGAAAAACTTAATCATTTGTCTGATAAGTTTGGACTTCGTTTAGCTAGTAGTTTCATGCCCATCTGTGACTAAGTATTTTAGATAAAAGGATATTGTAAACATTATTATTGAAATGAAATAAAGTATTTTGTTATGTTTATTATTCATTTATTATGATGTTGTCCTATATTTACATGTTTAAATCCTTGAATAACTTAAGTTATTCTAAATAGTCCGTTGTCAATCAATAACATGGGAATGATATTGAATTAAGACAAATCTGAGTATTAGTTAGAATATACTTGAAAGTATATTGATGCGTAGCATGACTAATTTCAGATGATATTCAATGAATTGAATATAGGACTTATCCCACTCACATGATGATACTTTATGGATCTTTGTCATTAAGTATATCATGGATATTTATCCTCTGACTTGAGATACAAGAGATATGTCATGGATGTAGTGCATTTTTGTGAAGCAATCTAACGCTACATTGCTTGTAGTCAAAATGGGATTTGTTTCCTTCAAATTCATTTTGAAGTATAATACTACTGGGCCCCTCGTAGGATTGTTAAGATGTTTGTATGGCCATACCCAAGGTCTTCTGTTCAGAAGAATTGGTAATATTACTCAATCATATAAAGCGAGAAACAGAATAGTTAATTAAGAAATGAGTGAGATCCATATTCTTATTAACATGGTATTAGAAACAAAAGGATGAATATGATGATGAATCATCAAACTTGGTTTTTCTCCAGAAAACCATACATGAGTTGTACCGGGGGCATTGGCGTGTTGCTAGACGCAAACCAATGTCATTTCACGTTTTGTAAACATATCCAAGTGGGAGCTGTTGGAAATGTATATATTTACAAACATGTGAATGTCCGGATTCGAACTCGTGACCACGGGATTGCACACATTAGCGAATGAGAATTAAAGTTAATAATTAATGTTTATGTTTACGATTAATTATTACACATTAAGTCCGGTTAACGATCGTTAAGTATTTAACGGAAAAATGACTAACGACCGTTAAATGGAAAAGAGAAGGACTAGAAATGGAAAACTTGGAAAAGTTATGGATGGGCTTTGGGCTTTCCTTCATGGCCGGCCATAGGGGCTATCCAAGGCCTAATCTCCTAACTTGTTCCCTAAGTTTGCCTACTAGTATATAAGGAGGGGTAGGTTCTAGGGTTTCATACACTTGTGCATTAAATTAACCCTAGATCTCTCCTCTCTTCTCTCTAGTCCATAATTCGGCCGAACACCCCAAAGTAAGGGAGTTTGGTTTCGTTTTTCTTTAACGAGGACTTGTGTTAGATCTAGCAATCGCTTGATTCTTTTGGTTAATTCGTGTGTACAAGAACGTGGTTGTAAGACATTATTCTTACACCAATAGGTACTTCTTTGGTTTGCTTTGCTCGAGGGTTGTTTTGCTTTGCTCGAGGGATTTGATATTCACAAGAGGTACGTTACGCATACTTTCAGTTAATTAATTTATTTGTTATGATCTTAAGTCTTCCGCTGTGTACTCTTGATGTCTTTATGTTTTATTATATTTTATATATCATAAACTCAACAATGAGTGTGTGAAAATTCATGATCTTGTGCTTGCATTTGTGGTGGGTACTGTTTCTAAAGGTGGTGAGGATGGATGCTGGATCATTCACCATGAAGATGATTTCTCAAAGTTTAGTGAAGCTAATAATATGAGCCAGTCTTGCAAGCTACTTTCGTTAACATGCAAGGGCATGTCTGAGTTTCCTTGTGAATTTCAATTTCCAAACCTTTCACTTTTGAAACTTATGCACGGAGATGAGTTGCTAAGGGCTCCTCAAGACTTTTATGCAACAATGGAAAAGCTTCAAGTTATAGCATTTGAGAGAATGAAGTATCCATTAGTTCCCACATCCTTTCAGTGCGCCAACCTTCGAACTCTTTGTCTCCATGAATGCTCATTGACATTTGATTTAACTTGTATTGGAAATCTTTCGAATCTGGAAGTGCTTAGCTTTGCTAACTCTGGCATTACAATCCTACCTTCCACGTTTGGGAATTTGAAGGAGCTAAGGCTACTGGATGTAACAGGTTGTTATAATCTTGTTATAGATGATGGTGTCTTCAAAAACTTGGTGAAACTTGAAGAACTTTATATGATACCATATAAAAGAGCATGCTGCTTCTTCACTGATAGCGATGGTAGTGAACTTGCAGAGCGTTCAAAAAACCTTTATGCATTAGAATTTGAATTCATTGGTGACAATGCTCATCTGAAGAATAATATGTCTTTTAGGAAACTTGAAAGATTCAAGCTCTCGGTGGGATGTTATTTTGATGAGCTGGAAACAAATTTAGTTGACGCACAATCATATCAAAACAGCTTGTATCTGGTCACCAACAAAGACGAACTACTGAAATCAAAAATCCGTGAGTTGTTTGAAAAAACTGATGCACTTTATCTGAGAGTGAATGATATGAACACTCTTGAAGATGTTGATGTGGAATCTCCACGTCCTGCTGCTCCTGGAAATTTCAACAGATTAAGAGTCCTTATAGTTTCAAAATGTGCAGAGTTGACATACCTTTTCACACCGAGTGTTGCAACAATATTGTCAAAGCTAGAGTATCTGGAAATTTCCGAATGCCCTAGAATGGAAGCAGTATGTAATGGATCAGATATAATTAAGTTTCCCAACTTAAAGTATCTCAGGTTGGCTGACCTACCAAAGCTATTGAGTTTCAGCAATAACGTCAATGTAATTAAGCTGCCACGTCTCATGGAATTGCAACTTGAAGGCCTTCAGAGTCTTACAAGCATTTATCCCTATAGTGCAACATCTTTTGTGCCGAGTAATATGACCCCCACGCAATCTTTCTTGAACGCTCAAGTAATTATATGCTTTGTATTAATATACTTATATTAACAATCTTTTCAACTAAAAGCATTTTGATAACAGGTGGGTATCTAATGAATGAACAAATCTTTTTTTACATTGCAGGATACGACTCCTAAGCTGGATGTTGGAATTAAATAACATGACATTCAAATAAATAATCACAAAACATCAAAGTAATCATGCGGAAGCGTTTAGGATGTATTAACGAATAATTAATTAACATAAAGAATATGCGTACCTTTGTTGATTCTAGCCGAACAAGAATCAAATTCACAAACTAGCAACGGATGAACCCTAATTTGATTTAGTTAGGATTATGTGAATTACCCCTTACCGTTTTGTAATTCAATCCAAGATAATAACAATAGTGTGTTATTACTATGTTCTTGTACACACGTACTAAACCGAATTAAAGTAATGCTAGTTTTTAGTAAACGAATAACTTGATGTGGAAAAGTTTGAGGATCGACACCCACAAAGGTGTGGCCGATCGGTTTTAGCAAACACACACACAAAACGATTTTAGGTTTAGCTAATGAATACAAGAGGTGCAAAAACAAGACCCCTAGCCTTGTTTATATACCCAAGCAAACTTGGTGAACAAGTTTTGGCTTGTTTCCTTTTACCCCTAGCCGATCGGTTCTAAGCCTCCACAAGGGGTTCCGGAATCTTCCAAACTTTGCAATTAAGTCATTTTCCAAATACCTTTAACGACTGTTAGTCCATTACATTAATTACTTAACGTCCGTTAGTTATTTCGTTTAATAAATAAATAAATATAACGTTTATATTTAATTATTAACTTTAAATTCTCATACGTAAAGTGTGCAATCCCATAGTCTCGAGTTCGATCCTAACTCACGTCTACTAATTTATATCCATAAAACCAACAGCTCCCACTTGGATATATCTTAATAGAGTGATCACATTCGGTTAGCGTCTAGCAACACTTCGATGCCTCTAGTACAACTCGAGCAAGGCTCCTGGAAAACCTTTTAATGATTTCTCATTATTATTATCCTTTTGTTTCTAATACCACGTTAAATAAAGATATGGAATTAAGTCATTCTTTATATAACTATTATGTTTCTCGTTTGTAAGTGATTGACCAAGATTACCGAATCATCTAAACACATTTAGGGGAGATTTGGGTGCGGCCGCACAAACATCTTGTCAACCCTACGAGGGGCCCAGCAGTATTAAACTCCAAATAAATTTGAAGGAACAAATTCTATTTTGACTACAAGAATAACCCACAAACTTTGTAACATTTCTGAAAACAACCCTTATGACTACCAATTACATATAGCGTTAAGTTGCTCCACAGAAATGCACTACATTCATGACACTTATCTGGTATCTCAAGTTTGAGGATAACTATTCATAATTTACTTATAACAATATCCACAAAGTAAATTATGTAGTTGGGATAAGTCCTATATTATATTCAATTCATTGAATATCATCTGAAATTGGTATGCATTCTCATCAATATACTTTCAAGTATATTCTACCACATCTCTCAGATTTGTCTTAGTTTAATGATACTCCCATATCATTAATCGACAACGGACATTTAAAATAACTTAGTTATTTACGGATTAAATATGCAAATATAGGACAACAATATTATAAATGAAAATAAACATAATCCAAAGTTTATTTCATTAAAAAATAATAAATGTTTTACAATATCCTTTATCCAAATACTAATCACAGTTATGCATGAAACTATTAGCTAAACGAAGTCCAATTCCATTGGCAAGTCCTACAAGCTTGTCTTTAGCTAAAGCCTTAGTGAACGGATCAGCTAAGTTATCATCTGTGTGAACTTTCAGTAGATTTATTTCACCTTCCTGGACTTGTTCCCGAACATAGTGATACTTCCGTAGAAAATGTCTGGTGCCCTTCATGACTCCAGGTTCATTGGCAAATATGATTGCAGCAGAATTGTCACAATACATATCAATAGGCGATTCAATTGAAGGCATAACACCAAGCCATGAAATGAATTTCCTAATCCAAACAACCTCCATTGCAGCTTCTGAAGCAGCTATGTATTCGGCTTCTCGCAGACATCGCAATCGTACTCGCTTCTTGCTCTTCCAATCAACTGCTCCTCCATTGATGACAAAGACATAACCCGTCTAAGACTTCGTATCATCTTTATCACATTGCCGGACGCATCACGTAACCTGTAACACCAAGCTCGTGCGGATTTCCACCATACACCAAAAACATATCTTTAGTATTTCTAAGATACTTTAGAATATGCTTAACAACAATCCAGTGAAGTTCACCCGGATTCTGTTGATATCGACTGGTCATGTTTTGAGCGAACGCTACATCTAGCCTTGTGCATCTCACAACATACATAATAGATCCTACAGCCGAAGCATAAGGAACTTCTGCATGCGTGCCACCTCAGCAGGTGTTGAAGCACACATATCGCTACATAAGCCATGCTTTACTTCCATCGGCAAATATCCTTTCTTGGAATTTTGCATATTGAATCTCTTCAATATTTTATCAATGTAAGCGCTTTCACTTAAACCAATTAACCGCTTTGACCTATCTCAGTAGATCTTGATTCCCAGAATGTATGCAGCTTCTCCTAAATCCTTCATGGAAAAACACTTCCCAAGATATGCCTTAACACTTTGCATACTTGGAATGTCTTTTCCCATAATTAATATGTCATCGACATAAAGAATTAGGAAAATTACATCACTCCCACTAACTTTGTGATATACACATGGCTCATCAAGATTTTGAATAAATCCATACCTTTTGATTTCTTCATCAAATCTTTTATTCCATTGCCTTGATGCTTGCTTCAATCCATAAATGGACCTTTGAAGTTTGCATACACGGTTTGGAAATTGTGGATTCACAAACCCCTCAGGTTGCTTCATATAGATGTCTTCATCTAAGCGACCATTTAAGAAGGCGTTTTGACATCCATCGGCCATATCTCATAGTCATAGTACGTTACTATAGCTACGAGAATTCTAATAGCTCTAATGTCCGCTACAGGAGAAAAGGTCTCCTCGTAATCAATGCCATAAGTTTGAGTAAAACCTTGCGCAACTAGACGAGCTTTATAGACGTGTACATTGCCATCCATGTCAGTCTTAATCTTATAGAGCCACTTACTCCCAACCACCGAGGCGTTTGGAGGTAAGTCAACCTCTACCAGACTTCATTTTCTCTCATGGATTGCATTTCCCCATTCATTGCAACCTGCCATTTAGCCTTGTCAGGACTTGCCATGGCAGCTTTATAACTAGTAGGCTCTCCAAGATCTCCTAACATAGTTTCCTCAACCTCTACGTTAAGACATAGACGTTAGGTGCACGTATATTCCTTACGGATCTCGACGGGAATCACTTCAACTTCGGTGGAGGACCCGACTATCAGGGTTCTACCGGAATGCGTTAGTGTTTTCAGAAGGTAATGCATCTTCATGATCATCTTCCGGATCATAAACTCTCCCACTGAATTCTTGAGATACGAGATCTCTTTCAAGAAAATCTCCATACCTAGCAACAATTACTTTATTTTCAGTTGGATAGTAAAAGTAGTAACCCATAGTTTCCTTAGGGTATCCTACGAAGATACACTTCTGAGATCTTTGTTGGAGTTTATCTGCTGAGTCACGTTTAACATACGCCTCGCAACCCCAGAACTTTAAATAAGACAGGTTAGGAGCTTTACCATGCCATATTTCATATGGTGTCTTATCAACCTTCTGTGTGGGAACCATATTTAGAATACGAACAGCAGATTCTAAAGCATAATCCCAAAAGGATAAAGGTAGAGTGGTAAGATTAAACATAGATCGTATCATGTCCAACAATGTACGATTTCTTCTCTCAGATACACCATTTTGTTGTGGAGTATATGGAGAAGTGAGATTCTGGACAATTCCATTCTCAGCTAAGTAATCTTTAAACTCTTGGCTTAGATACTCGCCTCCTCTATCGGATCGAAGAGCTTTAATCTTATTTCCCAATTGCAGTTCTACTTCAGCTTTGAAAACCTTAAATGTTTCAAACACCTCATGTTTATGCTTAAGTAAATAAACATAACCATAACGGTTGAAATCATCAGTAAAGGTTAAGAAGTAGCTAGCACCTCTCTTTGACACATGTCTAAGTGGTCCACACACATCAGTATGAATAAGACCAAGTAGATCGGAAGCCCTCTCCATATTGCTATGAAAAGGTTTCTTAGTCATCTTCCCAGATATGCATGACTCACATTTATCAAATGATTCATCATTGATATTTTGCAAAATCCCTTCTTGTTGCATCTTATGCATGCGAGCCTTGCCTATATGAGCAAGTCTACAATGCCAAAGATAAGAAGAATTCAAGTCTAACTTTATCTTCTTGTTAATGCTAAACATTGAATTATTATTATTGTTAGATTCATTTCCAATCACATCAATTTCAAACACACCATTCACAGTAATTGCTTTAAAATAAAATACACCATTTAAAGAAACATCAATTCCATTATGTGAAATAGTATGAGTAAAACCATCATCCAACAAAACGGAAAAGGAAACAACACCTCTAATTATAGAAGGTGCGTAATGACAATTGTTCAATAACAGTACTAAGCTCGAAGGCAATACTAAACTAAACGTTCCTATGGCTTCAACAGCTGCATGTGCGCCATTTCCCACGTCAGATATTGCTTCCCATAGGCAAGCTTCCTTTCCACTCTAAACCCCTGCAGTGTATTACAAATGTGAATACCACAGCCCGTATCATATACCCAGGAATTATTATGATTTAGAGTAAATAATTCAATGACAAATAAATTACCTGAAGTACGAGCCCGCAGACCCTTCATACTTCATCTTATTTGCCCGCAATTCATCAAGATAGAGAGCACAATTTCTCTTCCAATGCTCAACGCTCTTACAGTGGTGGCATGCTTGATCCTTTTTAGGATTATCCTTCCTAGGAGTAGGGTTCTTCTTGGGTTGAGGTTGATAGGCCATCACCTGTTTGCCTTTGTCAACCTTTCCCTTACCCTTCCCTTCTTGTTGTTCGCACGCTGCGGTTTTGGCTTATTAATTCTTCCACCCTGAATAGCAAGTACCTGGGCGGTAGGAACCTTTTGAGGCAACCCTTTCTCATAATCAATAAGCAATGCGTGTAGGTCGATGTTGTCTTCCCACGCAGTGCATATTGAAATTTCGACAAAACCATTAAAATCCCTTGTTAAGGGATCGATTAATCAGGTTCACAGCCATGTCATCATCATAAGTTTTGCCAAGTGCTTTTAGCTGGTCCATGTAACCTTTCATTTCCAGCACATGAGCACTTACGGGTTTACCTCTCCCTGCCTACAGCTGTGTAACGCGTCGGTCAAGTCATAAATCTCGACGGCAACTGGTTTCTCAAACATAGTTCGAAGTTCATTGAGCATATTATATGGGAAATAATGTTCGAACTGCTTTTGAAGAGCAGATTCCATTGTTCCCAACATAAGACAAGCCACATCATTATGACGCTTATACTCCAGTTTCCACTCGTCCTTTTGAGCTTGAGTAGCTTCGGGACCGGTTGGTTCAAGGGCAAGGTTCATAAAGATATTTCATACGGTCGGCAACTCTGAGACAATTCTCAAAGAGCGGTGCCAATCATTGAAATTCTTAGAGCCGGTCAACTTTTCTCGATCAAAAAAGCTTTTGAACGCAGAATTTAGAGCGATGTTAGTGTTATCGGTGTTTTGAGCCATTTCTACAGAAAAAAGTTCAAGTATTAGTATTTTCGACAATACACTTTTCAAGAAAATAAATACACCCAACGGTAATATAAACATATAACCATATAATTTTCTCGAAAACTAGGATCCAAATTATCATAGGTTCATTACATCAGTTGATCTGCTAGCAACAAACGCATATAATAAGGTAATCTGTCGAACATTAATTGGCAAACAATTTCCAACTCCTAGATCATTATGGGATTTATATTTTCCAACGCTATTGCAAATATAAACATGTTTCATCCCATCTTATGCCATTGAGTCCAAGTCTCACTTCCTACTCAACTTAAGTGTCTAACTTAAAGAACTGCAAATATGTCCATGTAAGGTCTCACTTTACATAGAGATTTACCTCTCCATCACAATCTAGCCAAGTACTCTCATGACATAAATTGCAACTTCAAGTGTTCCTTTTAATTAGATGGCATATTCTTAATTTAAAAGGGTACTAGTTTTGATTTTATGTGGTCAAATCAAATATGTACAAAGATGTCATGCATTCATCTTGTAGCATAAATTTAATAAAAAACTTTTTATTACCAATTCATAAAGATCAAATTATCAAAGTTTTGATTGAGGTATTGGGTTCACCAATCAAGGAATTTAGTGTCAATTATCTTCCATTATACCGTACTTTTGCATAAGTGTAAACACTTAGTGTTTCGGATAATTACCACCAAAGTGGCGAATGGAATTAACACTAATTCGCCCTTAAGATGAGCTTGCACATTATATGGCTTACTAAGTAGCTCCACTCGAACTTACAGGGGGCAGGGACCACGCGCTAAAGCACAACCTTGGACATCCATTCAGTGTGACTATGCGCACTTCTTTAAACCCCTTTTATTAGTTCATTCTCATGGGTGAGCCGTTCAGACCATTTGTACCAAAGTCACCAATCAATTAAACTATTGAAAACTTAACTCTTCTAAAACAAATCAAATTTCACTATTTTTTAGTCCGTATTATTTTTCTATTCAAAATTACCCTTTGCTTAAAACTGTCTAACATAATAAACAAACAAGTAACAAATAAAAATAAACTACTAAAAAACAATGCGCACATAATAAACAATTTATACGTGTAAACAAGTAGCCACATGCAACTTATTCGATAAAATCCTATTAATAATCAATATCTAGGTTAAATTAATGTATATATTAATTTAGGGTTTTCACTCCAGCAATAGAAAGTGAGCCACATACATCGACGAATCGATTGCGTAAACCCTTAATTAATTTATACCAAATTGCACATAATTGATTCATTAATATATATATAATTGGAGTCTTCCCCAATTCAAGATTTATCGTAAATAAATATGTCATAACAATTAAACAATTATCAAAGCAACTTATCCATGACTAACATGCATGTATAGTCATGGACATCATAACAATTTATACAAGTAAGTCACAAGATCGCATATAAAAATTCCATGACACATAACCAATTATTCATGAATTAATCACGTAATCAATATTAATTCTAGGTTTTAATAAGGTTAGCAAACAATTTTCAAAACCCTAAAAAAAAATATGTATATGTCGACTTTAAAAAAAATGGTACGCCCCAATTTAAAAAAAAATTCGACCAAAACATAAATTAAGCATAAACCCTAGATTAACATAGCAAACAACATACAAGTATTTGTTTTATTACGCGTTTATGTAATTAATTACTCATTAAAACCAATGACTCGTGATGCCACTGTTGGAATTAAATAACATGACATTCAAATAAATAATCACAAAACATCAAAGTAATCATGCGGAAGCGTTTAGGATGTATTAACGAATAATTAATTAACATAAAGAATATGCGTACCTTTGTTGATTCTAGCCGAACAAGAATCAAATTCACAAACTAGCAACGGATGAACCCTAATTTGATTTAGTTAGGATTATGTGAATTACCCCTTACCGTTTTGTAATTCAATCCAAGATAATAACAATAGTGTGTTATTACTATGTTCTTGTACACACGTACTAAACCGAATTAAAGTAATGCTAGTTTTTAGTAAACGAATAACTTGATGTGGAAAAGTTTGAGGATCGACACCCACAAAGGTGTGGCCGATCGGTTTTAGCAAACACACACACAAAACGATTTTAGGTTTAGCTAATGAATACAAGAGGTGCAAAAACAAGACCCCTAGCCTTGTTTATATACCCAAGCAAACTTGGTGAACAAGTTTTGGCTTGTTTCCTTTACCCTAGCCGATCGGTTCTAATCCTCCACAAGGGGTTCCGGAATCTTCCAAACTTTGCAATTAAGTCCTTTTCCAAATACCTTTAACGACCGTTAGTCCATTACATTAATTACTTAACGTCCGTTAGTTATTTCGTTTAATAAATAAATAAATATAATGTTTATATTTAATTATTAACTTTAAATTCTCATACGTAAAGTGTGCAATCCCATAGTCTCGAGTTCGATCCTAACTCACGTCTACTAATTTATATCCATAAAACCAACACTGGAGAAGTTGTTCGTCAAGCATTGTGATTCCATTGAAGTCTTGTTCAACATGGATTTTGGTGAAATCGAGCAACTTAGCAGCAGCTTGAGAAGCATCAAAGTGGATGGATGCAATAGTCTCGTGAAGCTTTTTTCATGCAATCCGTTTCCTTTCTTCAATAATTTACAAGAGCTTGAAGTTAGAAGGTGTCATTCCATTCAAGTGTTATTTGAAATTGATTCGGCACGTGCTGGCAGATATGAAGAGCAGGTTTGTAGCAGCAGTTTGAGACGCATAATATATCAAATAATATATTGAAAATCATTTAGATTTCTTAAAAACAAATTATAAAATATTTTTAAAAAGTTGTTGCAGTTTTTGTTAATAGTAATTATTACTAATTATAACATTTGTGGCTGTGATATGCAAATTAACAATCTTCAACTAATATTATTTTAATAACAATCCATTTTTACAGGATGCGGCTCCTAATAAGTTGGAGAAACTGGTTGTTTCTGATATGGAGAATTTGAAGGAGATATGGCCTCCTCAGTTTAGTATTAGTAATCTTTGCCCATTGAGAGAGCTTACGGTCGAGGGCTGTGTTTCCATTGAAGTCTTGTTCAACATGGATTTTGGTGAAATCGAGCAACTTAGCAGCAGTTTGAGAAGCATTAAAGTGTCGGATGTGATAGTCTTGTGAAGCTTTTTTCATGCAATCCATTTCCATTCTTGAATAATCTACAAGAGCTTATCGTCAGAAGTTGTGGTTCCATTGAAGTGTTATTTAACCCTGACTTGGGACGTGCTGGTAAAAGTGAAGAACAGGTTTGTAGCAGCAGCTTGAGAAGCATAGAAGTGTTGCATTGTAATAGTCTTGCGAATCTTCTCCCAAGCAATCCAATGCCATTATTCAATCATCTAGAAAAAATTACAGTATTTCATTGTGCTTCTGTTGAAGTGATATTCGACATCGACATGGGATGTGTTGGTAAAATGGATAAAGTTAGCAGCAGCAGGTTGAGAAGCATTTATTTGGAAAGATTAGGGAAGCTTAGAGAGGGGTGGAGGATAAAAGATGCTGGAAATAACTTGATTCAGGGCTTTGAAGCTGTTGAAAGCATATGGATTCAAGATTGTGAGAGTTTTGAAAAATTAATCACACCTGCCACAACCAATTTTGATATTAGAGCACTGAAAGAAGTTAAAATTATTAGATGCGGCAGAGAAAGCGAGAAACATAATGAATTGGTCGAGAGTAACCAAGATCTAGAGGTACGACCCCTAAATTTTGTTTTGGATTGCAACCTCCTTTTTCAGTAATGTACATATAGGGTCCTATAATTTACCAAAACTTGCTTATTTTTTCTCTAAGTATTAAATAATGGCAACTATAGTCTTTACTTTTGATATTAGTTATGCTTTTGGTCCTTAGCTTTATCATTCGTTAAGAAGGTGCATGTGCAATACGAGTGGGTGGAGTGACAAGTGATCACAAAATAATTGTTATTAGCCAGTTGAAATTGAGAAAGGTGATATTAGTTTCAAAAGCAAGGTCATGGTTACATTAATTTTTACTACAATATTCCTTAGATTTTACTTTTTCAAAGATTATATATTTGTCAAAAGTTTGTTATTGTGAACTCTATCCAGTTTTAGTCCATGGAATTTATTACTAAATGATGATGCAGATTGATGTTGTATCTACACCTGGGAAAGAATCAAATGATAATGTACCTAAAGTGGCACTCCCGTTCTATCTATTACACACTTTCCATAAACTTCATGAACTTTATTTGGACGAATATAAAGGTGTGGAGGTGGTCTTTGAGATAACGACTCCAAGTAGTAGAGAATCACCTCACAATACTCAACAACTACCAATACTCCCCTATCTTGAAAAATTAACGTTAAAGGATATGGGGAGCATGAGTCATGTGTGGAAGTGCGATTGGAATGAATTCTTAATTCTTCAGAAACCACAGCAGTCACAGTCCTCATTCCATAACCTCACAACCATAAAGATGAAGGATTGCGACAGCATCAAGTACTTGTTTTCACCTCTCATGGCGAAACTTCTTTCCAACCTAAAGAAAGTTGATGTATGCCTTTGTGATGGTATTGAAGAGATTGTTTCAAACAGAGATGATGAAAATGCGTCTATATATTCCCACACAACCAGCACTTTCTTCCCTCATTTAGACATTCTTAAGCTTACACAGCTCAGAAATTTCAAGTGTATCGGTGGTGGTGCCAATGGTATATCTACTCACATTCATGACCAGCATAAGGTATATTGCCTATATATTCAGTGACAACAATAATGGTTGGTTAATTCTGTTAATATTATTAGCTCTGTTGATTATATAATTAAATTCTCATTTTTTTTCCAGTTATCTTCTTGGTCCTTATGCCAATATGCTAGAGAGATAAACATAAGATCTTTGTGATGCATTATCAAGTGTGGTTCCATGGTATGCTGTAGGTCAAATGCAAAAGCTTCAGGTACTGAGAATAGAAGATTGTGAATCAATGACAGAGGTGTTTGAAACTCAAGAGATCAACAACAAGAGTGGTACTGATACTGGAAAGTCACTTCCAAGGCTAGAATATATTACGATGCTCGAACTTCCAAAACTACAGATCTTGAAAATTAAAGGGTGCAACCTTTTGGAACATATATATTCACATTTTCTACTCTTCAAAGCCTCACGCAACTCGAAGAGTTAGTGGTAAAGGATTGCAAGGCAGTGGAAGTGATTGTTAAGAAAAAAAGTGGAGAGCAAAAGACGACATCTGATGCTGCGGTCTTTCCTCATTTGAAGTCCTTTAAACTAGTCAATCTACCAAACTTTGTGGGTTTCTTCTTGGGGAAGAATGAATTCAGATGGCCAGCATTGGAAAAGGTTGTGATCCGTGAATGCCCAGAACTAACGGTGTTCACTTATGGACGGTCTCTGACTCCAAAGCTTAACTTCATAAATACAAGCTTAGGCAAATATAGTGTTGAATGCGGCCTTAACTTTCATGTGACGACCACCTCGCATCAGGTATTATTTTTATTTCAAATAAAAAAAGAAAAAACCTTCCCATGTCAGGTCTTTTCTAGAAAATATCAACGGTTTAGTTATGTATCTGATCCCCAAAACCCAACCAGTGTACAAGCATGTAGAGCCTTTTGGCTTATTTTACTCACATCGAAGTTTTTAATCACGAACCAACTTATATGTACAATTTTCTCTGACATAAGCTTGTGTTTTTTATGACCTTGTAGGCTCGATTACCATGTTATGAAAGTACAAGCTCGAGGCCTACTACTATGGAACGGTTTCCTTGGTCTTTTCATAATTTGATCGAAATGGATGTGAATTATAATCCCAGTGGTGGACAGACTCTTTTTTCATCTGATAAGTTGCTACAACTGCAGAAGCTTGAAACTGTCCATTGTAGTAGATGTCAGGACATTGAGAAGATATTTGACTCACAAACTGTTGCTGAAATTCCAAACTTGAGACAAGTGTACTTAAAGGAGTTAGGTATCAAGTATATATGGAAGAGCAAGCAGGGGACAGTATTAAAGTTTCCAAACCTAACACGACTTTCAATTTATTGGTGCAATAGTTTAGAATATGTATTTACATGTCCCATGGTTGGTAGTCTATTGCAACTCCAGGAACTAAATATAAGTAGCTGCAGAAGAATGAAGGTAATTGTGAAGGGAGAAGAAGAAGAATGTGATGCCATAGTGAATGCTACTGTGGTGTTCCCTTGTCTAAAGTCCTTAAAACTTCAAATTCTTGAAAGTCTCGAGGGATTTTGCTTAGGAAATGAAGCTTTTTCATTTCCATCATTGGATACATTGGAAATTCAAGGGTATTGTCCAAGAATGACGGTTTTTACCGAGGGAGATTTGTCTGCTCCAAAGCTATATGCAATTAGTAGATATGGTAGGAAGTATAATATACACAACAGGCTGAACTCCTTTTTGAACACCTTAAATAAGAAGGAGTAAATATGTAAAAAGTTCATGTTCACAGCTTCTTCATCTTCAAACTTAATTTTCGACGCCATCCACATGATCTGTAAGTCGTTCAATTTATGTTTTTTATTTTCGTAATTAACTTTGTTTATTTATAAGATAATTCATAGGATTATAAGTAACTGGGTATTTTGAATTGGAAGTATTTATTTATGGGTTTATCTCTTTAGCCTGATTGATGTCATGGGTCAAAATAAGGAAGTCAACAATAAAATTCAAACCCACATCAACAACAAGTTTGATGAGAAAACGCAATTTTCTTGTAATAGTGTTAAAAGTTGAAGTTTTAGTTTGAATCTTGATGATGAATTGGAAGATTTTGTAGTATATGATGGATATTATCAAGTAAAAAATGAAAAAGATTATAGTGCACCAAAGATGTTGGGGAAATGTCAATTAAGAAATTTGAGGTTGATGGTGTTGCTTGTTGTTGATGTGGGTTTGACTTTTATTGTTGACTTCCTTATTTTGACCCATGACAATTGATTTCTGTGTTTGTGTATTTATTGCAAGTATAAATTGTAATAAGCTGAATGTATAATATGATTCGTAAAATGTTTAAACAAGAGAACTACCGAGATGTATGATGCAGTAGGTGCGACGATTAATTGGATCGCTTTTGGTGTTGTTCATAGCCTATACCGTGTGTTCTTATTGGCTACATGTACATAGTTACATGTGTTTGAAAATAATTATGAGATCTTGTATTTAATTGAACTCTGCAATTGGTAAAACATATAGGCTTGAATTGGAATGACCTTTAGTTAAAACATATAGGCTTGAAACTACCCTTATAGAAACAAGATAACTGAAACAGGGGAGGAGGGGACTCACCAAAGTAATTCAACAAAATTCAAAGAAAACGTGCAGTGAGTACTTAGTTTAGCGTCCTATTTTAGGGAATTTTTTATACCAATCTCATCCAGTGACTAAGAAGAGATCAACAACAAAAGGATCAGTCAACTGCCTAATCTTAGAATATAGTGCTGCAGAAATATTTAAGCACGTTAGTGAAATCAGTATGCTCGAGTACTTGTCCCATTAAAGTTGCAGTCTTTTCTTTTTCGGGCATCTTGTTAAAATTGTAATAAAAAATATTTTAAGTTAGAAAGATTATTTGGTCATCATCACAAATGAAGTAAATGTGTCTGCTTTGACTTCACAACAAATGTTCGAACAATTTTCTTAAACTAACTAATCAAACATTGCAGGTTCGTAGATATTGTAAGTGTTAGAAAAGTAACTTCACTTCGATGATATAAATTTATGACAATGTCACAAACTCACAGTAATGGATGATAGAGGATAGATTGTAATTTAACTTGACTTTTTATTATGTGGACAGTATAATATGACTTTAAACTATAGCAATTTCCCCCAATTTTTTGTATTGTAGAGACCTAAACTTACTTACAGAAACATAGATAGAAGTTAATTATTCATTATATACCTTCTTTTCTTGGTTTAACATATTTACAAAATGTGTCCAATATTACAGGAACTTCAGAACTCTTCAGAGGTTCAACTCGCGTGTTCTTCATAACGCCATGCCTAAATTCGTGGAAATTTGGGCATGAAGTTTGTTTTTGGACAGTTCTATACAATCGTTGATCTAAAGGAGTTTGAGAGAGGCATGAACAACGAGCATATAGCTTTCACGCAAAAGTTATGCGCAACAACACGTTTGTCACTGTGACAGACAGATTCAAAAGGAAACAAGAAAATGGAGCCTCGATCTTCTAGATCTTAAGCAATGAAGGAGGAATTTTCTAAGTATACTGCTGAAGATGTGAGAAGAGTTACTAAAAGTATGGGACTGAAGTCGGTTGTGATAAAGGTCGATGGGTTTCTCATTTCAAGAGAAAGAAGCTTGTGATTTTGAGGTTTAGAGACGCATAAAAAAACTGGTCACATGACCAAAACACGATTGTGTAATTAAAGCCACTTAATGGGTGTCGACTCAGGATTGTGTTTGTGTTTTTTTGTGCTGTTGCAAAATGCTAGTTGAAGTGTAGTCAGGAGGCTTGGTTGATGTTTTTATGGTTTCACCATCAATATGTAGCTTTGTTTGATCCATTGTGAGTGTGCGTTGTTTTTTCTTTTTATTTATTTATTTATTTATTATTATTATTATTATTTTTTTTTTGATATTGCTAGAAGCAAAAATTTACAGCGTTTTGTTGAAGGGGTCGTTTAATAGAATATCGTTTGCAATATGTTTTGTACTTGATTGCTTTTACACATATGATTATGTGAAGGGACGTAAGTTCCGCAAAAATGAAAATTTCCACAAAAAATATAACCTGGGTTCCTCAGTTTCTGCATTAATTAGTAACGAAAACATGCATAATCTAAGCTCAACCAAACTATGCTTGACATGTAGTAGTAATTTTTTAGAGGCCAAAAGTTTAGTGTCTATACTTATATTAGAAAATGTTATATTTAAAGATAGAGTAGAGATGGAGAAAAGCAAAGTACTGGATTCGATGGCTGGCTCACAACATTGCTTGCTCGTTGGTTTATACCTTGGCATCAACTCTGTCAAGCCAACAACTGGTGAGATATTTCTAACCTCTTTTGCTTTTACGTTTTTTATATTATGATTTCATTTTACACATGCATGCCAACTGTTGATTAAATGCGTCAATGAAGAAAAAAGTTTTTATTTTAATTAACTATTAGATCAATCAACTTTAAAAGGGTATGCATGTGCATACTTTGTGTCTCATGTATGTCTGTCCCCGAGTGTGATGAGAATCCTGAATTATCTGCTTTAATCGTGTTGAATTCACTTTCCAAATAAAGTATTTTCTGTGTTCGAACGAAACGAATTTTAAGAGGAGTTGGTTGGCCAACAAACACACTTGTTGGGTATTTTGGCGAGAAAAACTAGTAGATTTTGGAGCACTGTTCCGCATCTTGACTTTGTTAATATCATTTTAGCTCAAACGAGTGCATGCTCTACAAATAGTGAAACTTACCAAATATTTCTTAAAATTTGATAATTTTTATTATTTCCTTGTCTGATTTCATTTTAGTGAAATTTTCTCTATTCAAAGATGCCTTTAGTTTAGAAAAATGATATACATAAACTTGTGATTAAAGTTATCCACCGTATGAGATGCTTTTCTAAAAAAAAAAAAAAAAAGAGCAAAGATGGAGAAAAGCAAAGTATTAGATTCCATGGCACAAGATTGCTTGCTTGCTTGTTGGTTTATTCCTTGGAGCACTTTTAATATCATATGAGCTCAACCAAATTATTTGTTCAGAGCACATTGGACTTTGATATACCGTTACTTCCTTCATTGAGGCTTGTAGCTATCCTCGATCGTTTACAACTGGTGAGATTTTCATAATTTGTTTTGCTTTTACATGTATTATATGATAACCTGATTTTACACTTGCATGCTAAGTGTTTGATAAAAATATGTCAATGAAGAAAATAGCTTTCATAGTATATATTAATTGTTGTGGGGTTCTACTTTAGATGCTGTTAGAAGGTTATATTATAGGCGGTTTTTATTTGTTAATGGGAGCATCGATCATGTTTATTTGTGTTTTGCTAAAAGTGTTTGATAAGTTGATGTTAATTGCCCTGCACTATATAAATTTTCTGCATGTTTTCTCGAAGCGTCTTCTCCATTTGTTTTTAATCATCTAGAATTTAACCTTCTTTGTTTGAACACTAAAAAATAGTAACATCTTTGAGAACTAGTGACATCTCTGAAGTCAGTATTTCAAGGTACTAGCTCTTACATATTTTTGGCATAGAATTAAGATTTAAGATCATGTGAGGACAAAATATTTTTTACATACTAAAGGATTAATCTTCACATTTTATTTTTATTTGATCTAATGAATGAAATTAATCCCAACAATTTAAAAAACCCATTTTCATAATTTTTTTTTCAAATATTAATATCTTTCAAACCGTTAATCGTTAAGCGAAAAAAAAAATATATCATTATGACGAGCATTTAATTATCTTTCTATAGATAGGCACTTTGATATACCTTCGACAAATTTTGTTTTTTTCGTATTTTTCACGTTTTTTTTAAGTTTTTTCGTTCTTTTACGTTACTAAAATTTGCATTAAAAAAATCATATATGATAAAACACTAATTTGAATATCACATGTATGTGATATTAGTGTTAAATCATATATGATATGTAATATCACATGTGATATTATATGATATTACACTAATATCACATGTGATATTCAAATTAGTGTTTCATCATATATGATTTTTTTCATGCAAATTTCAGTAATGTAAAAAAAACGAAAAAGATACGAAAAAACGTGAAAAAAAAATGATTTTTTTTTTCTTTTTTCGAAAGTATATGAAAGTGCCCGTCTATAGAAAGATAATTAAATGCTCGTCGCGACGGTGTAAATATTTTCGCTTAACGATTAACGGTTAAAGAGATATTTAAATTATAAAAAATAGGTAAAATAATAAAATGCTTTTAATCTCAGCTATTCATTTGTTTTTAAATGGATTGTGGAGATGAGTCCCATGGTATGTGAAAAAAGTTTGGTATGTAAAATAACTCTCCTCTATAATTAGTTACTAACTGTAAACACCTAAGGGTCCGCTTGGTTCAAAGTGGGGAAAGGGAAAGGGAAAAGGAAAGGAAAAGGAATGCAAAGGAATGAGTGAGGTGGGTAATCAATCCCTTACCCCTCAATTTATTCTATAATGGTTCATTACCCATTACGGGGTAATCAATACCTTACCCCTCCTCAACCAAGCACTAAATTATTTGTGATGTGAGCCCTTTTGAATACCTTACCCATTCCCCACCCCCTTAACCCCCTAAGTTTTATCTTTTCCTAGTATTTTACAAGTTGTGTAACCTCTTAAGTTTGATGTATATACCTATATTTCTATATTTATTAGTCAACAAATGAACACAGCGACATAAATCTGTTTGGATAATAATTAAGGGGGTGTTTGTTATTATTTATTTTTAAGTAAAATAAGCAAGTCTCAATAAGTAGGTAGAAGCTGCTTATTTTAATGCTTGAGATCATATAAAAATGTGTACTGGTTTTTCTTGATAGCTTATTTTGAGGGGAAATTTAAAGGAGGTAGAAGCGGCTTATTTGTGATAAATTTAAGATTGTTCTTTTTATTTTTATATTTGGCCTTAACCAAGGTTTTATATGCTCTAGTGTTGCGGACGTATTAAGTCACTTTTATGGCTGTGTTTGGGGACGAGCTTTTTAGAGCGTTTATCGTTTGAAATATACGGCTTGTTTGGCAACGGTCGTTTAGTTTTTTTTTTATGTCATTTTACTCTTTAATAATATATTTACGATACCAAACGCTTTTATAAATTAAATAGCTACAAGTAACAAGCTACTACTAACTGCAAAAAAATGTCTATAAGGCCGATTAATTGCCGCCTAGGTGCTACTGGGCCACCAATCTTTCTGCTTTGTGTAAATGGATCAAACAAATTGGTCAACGGTGGTCAACGATGATCAAACTTGCCGGAAACTTGCAAATTTTGCTGAAAATACCCAAAACCCGTCGTAAACTACTTTTAGTCACTTATAGTCCCTGTTTATAACTATTACAAGATTTTTTTTTAAGTAAAATTTGTCAGGAATATCCAAAACTCATCGGAAATACCCAAAACTTGCCAATGACTATCCGAATAATCATCGATTAATCCCGCCTTGACCGGTTACAAGCTACAATTAAGGGGGTCGACCGCTTGACTACCGATTCGCTATTTTTACAACCTTGGATTATAAGTACTTACTGATCATAAGCATAAAAGATAAGCAATTATCCAAAAGTATGAATAAAAAACAAAAAATTACCGTATTGAGATTCTAATCCTTGTTGGTAGTCCATTTACAAAGTACCATACACGACTCATGTGACTATTTATCGAAACAAGTTGGCAGGCAACCCAAAACATGTTTAGACCCAAGCTCAACCCGTTTATTTTTGTTTCGTGTCTGGAATTGCAACGCATAGTTTTGTTTACAAGTTTTGTTGGTGAGGTAACAGCCCAGAACAGGGTTAAGACAATCAGTAGCAACTGCAAATACCAATAAGTGGGTACCGGATATCACTTGGAATCGTGTTATCACTTTCGAAAGTAAACTATTCGACCCTATGCCTGGGTTACACGAATATCTACTTGGGATAAGACCAAATGTTAGTTATTGAAATAGGCACAAATCAATAACCCCTTGCGCATATAAGTGTTTAAGCTTTCAGTTTGTTTCTCCCTGGTATTGTACTTTTTCAGTGTGTCTTTAAGCTGAAGATGTCACTCTCTATTTATAGTAGAGAACACTCAACACTAATCAATGGACATTATGGGTGATTAATTAACGGCCAATTAATCACCCATAATAAACCTCCATAATCATAGAAATAGTCGTTACATGACCAATTAAACGTGGTCATAAAGCAGTCATAATAGCCAATTGAATGAGTCAAAGATGTTACAAAATAATTACTGCGACACTACCAGTAGGAACCATTACACTAGTAGCAGTAACCATACACTACCGGCAGGAATCATTACACTAGCAGCAGGAACCATAACACTACCAGTAGGAACCATCAGTTATTACACTGTCAGTAGTAACCAATACACTAGCAGTACAAACCACTATTGAGTCGAGTCAGGGTGTTCAGGGACCTCATTGGTGTACACTCCGTACCTCCTAACCCAAAACCAGGTGTGAACTAATCCCACAAGTGCACTAAATTTTCCAACAATCCTCCCCAAAGTTAATTCACTTCCTTTCCAAGAAAAAACAAACATTAAACAAAACATGTTCATAAACGAAAAAATCCTGAGGATTGAATTTTCATCTTAGTACATTACACGTTCAAATATTCGAGAATCAGGGTGTTCTAAGAATTGAACCCTTCAACCCATTTGAATACTTAAAGATAAAATATACACAAGTTTTCAAACACTTAAAAGCTCCTGACACTATACAAGCCATGTGTCCATATCCAAATTCATAAATGTTGTAAAAGCTAAAAGTCCAAAAACTCCCTGAAGTGAATAAACTTCAACATTTACATAGGTGGTTCCCTTTTATTCATGCTCCTGCCAAGCACTTTTTCAAAGAAAATTAACCATTAAGAAGTAAAGACTTCATCCTCCTTTCAGCAGGTTATGAGCACAACCTTGGGATGTAAAATAAACATGTGCTCCAGTCAATTGAATGTTCAGCTTTCCACATTGAACTCAGCTCCCAAGTTTCCTCAGGAAGGAGTTGGGTGTTTTAGCATTCAGTGACTAAGTTGGACTTAAACCCATCCCGTTAGCAGACTTTATAACCAAGTATCTAGCCAATCCCTTCGTCAAGTGATCAGCTAAGTTTTGTTGAGATCTAACAAACTCTATAGATACCACCCATTCATGATAAGCTCGCGAATCATGCTATGTCTAACACTTAAGTGTCTAGACTTCCCATTGTACATCTGGCTATAAGCCTTTGCCAATGTAGTTGCACTATCACAACGGATAGAAATATGTGCTATAGGTTTAGGCCACAATGGAATCTCAAGAAGCAAGTTTTTTAACCATTCAGCTTATTTACCAGCAGCTGCTAAGGCCACAAATTCAGATTCCATTGTTGAACTGGTGATGCAAGTTTGCTTCTTGGATGCCCAAGAAATTGCACCTCCACCAAGTAGGAATACCCAACCACTCGTGAGCGAATTATCTTGTTATTCTTGATCCAACTTGCATTAGTGTATCCTTCCAACACTGAAGGATAGCCAGTATATGAGAGACTATAATCCATAGTTCTCTTCAAATACTTGTACCCTCTGAACAGACTTGCCGTGATGAGCACTAGGATTACTAGTATACCTGCTCAATTTTCCCACTACAAAACCAATGTCAGGTCTTGTACAAGTCATGGCATGCATCAAGCAGCCAATTACCCTAGAATACTCAAGTTGAGATACAGCTTTGCCATTATTAGGCCTCAGCTTTTCACAAGTATCCATAGGTGTACTCACTAGAGTACAATCAAAGTAATTGAATTTCCTCAACACCTTCTCAATATAATAAGACTGAGAGATAGAAATTCTTTTACTTTCATGTTTAATCCTTATACCAAGGATAACATCAGCCTCCCCCATGTCCTTCATGGAGAACCTTGATGACAAAAATTCATTTGTCAGGTCAACCTGATTTTGGTCAGTGCCAAAGATCAACATGTCATAAACATATAGACAAATGATGACTCCTTTACAAGATTCATCAAATTTGCTATATACACATTTGTCAGATTGGTTAAGTACATAACCATTAGACAAAACCACTTCATAAAATTTTTGATGCCATTGCTTAGGTGCCTGCTTTAGTCCATAAAGAGACTTAATCAGTTTACACACCTTGTTTTCATTGCCAGGCAAGATGAAGCCCTGAGGTTGGTTCATATAAACCTCCTTATCCAATTCACCATTCGAGAAAGTTCTTTTCACATCCATCTGATGAATAATCAGATTGTGAATAGATGCCAAAGCAATCAGCAGTCTTATGGTACAGATACGAGCCACATGGGCATAAGTATCAAAATAGTCTATTCCTGACTTTTGTTTAAAGCCCTGAATTACTAATCTAGCCTTGAACTTTTTAATAGTTCCATCAACCTTCATTTTTTTTTTGAAAATTCATTTGCAACCCAAGGGTTTGCAACCAGGTGGTAGATCAACCAACACCCAAGTGTTGTTGCCCATGATGGAATCCATCTCATCATTGATTGCTTTTTTCCTGAAAGCAATATCCTATTCTCATCAAAGTTTGCATCCCTTGATTCAATTATTGAGTTAGTTGAAACATATTCATTAGGTTCAATAGCATAGAACCTACAAGCCTTGGAATGCTCAGCATATCTAACAAAGATGCAATCAATGCCTCTTTCACCCAAAGTTTTCATCTTTGGATCAGGGTGTCTTACAATAGCCAGAGTTCATAAGGGGTAACCTTGTTCCTTTTGTTGGGAACCCTATTTAACAAATAGCAAGCTGTTAACATAGCTTCACCCCAGAACCCTTGACTCAGCCGTGAATAGGACAACATGGAATTAACCATCTCCTTCAGCACCTTGTTTTCCTTTCCGAAATGCCATTTCTTTGCTGAGGAGTATAGGAACGATCGTTTCGTGGATTATACCAACGGATGAAAATACAGAGTATCCATGTACTCACCTCCCTATCAGTCCTTAATCTTTTGATCAAAGACCCAAGTTGTAATTCAACTTCAGTTTTAAATACTTTGAATTTATCTAATGCTTCACCCTTAGTATGTAATAGATAGACATAACAAAACCTAGAAGCATCATCAATATATGTCACAAAGTACTTCTTATTCCCCAAAGAGGGAGTAGCATGCAAATCACACAGGTCACTGTGTATTAGCTCCAAGATCTTAGTCTCACGATTAACACCCTGAAAAGGTTTCTTAGTTATCTTTGTCAACATGCAAGTTTTACACTTTTCAGTGTCCATGTCAAATTTTGGGATTAACCCATCCTTAGACATATCTTGCATCCTTTTATAGTGTACATAGCCAAGTCTAGCATGCCATATGGTAGAGTCAGTCAGGTCATTGGTGGTCATAAATGCTGAATTATCATGGTCATTAACAATATTAAGCCTGAACATTTGATTACATAAATATCCAAAACCAATAAACACACCATTTTCAGACAAGACAAATTTATCAGATTCAATAACTTGTTTATATCCATGATTATTCAAAACACTACTTGAAACCAAGTTTTTCCTTATATCAGGAACATGAATAACATTAAACAAAGTTGCAATCTTTCCAGAACTAAACTTAAGATCTACACAACCACGACCATGTACCAAACGTTGACTCATTTCCCATGTGAAGAATAGAACCATCATTCAGTGTCTCATAAGTCTTGAACCAACTTCTATCTTTACACACATGAACTGTTGCACCAGAGTCAACCCACCACGCAACATCATCATGCTGCACATAATGAGATTCATATACATATGTAACATAATAAATCTGAAAAGACTTATTAAACATATTCTGACCTTTTAGTGAGTTGGTAGAACCACCACTCACTGAACCATTAGTGCATGATCCATTGGCTTTACCACCAACCTTAACACCTTTGTAATACCTTTTAATGTGACCAGTTTTGTCACATTTCCAACAAGCAAGTGTTGCCTTCTTGTTAGGATCTGCCCTTGTGTTATCATGATATTTGCGTTTGCCTTTTTTGTCATTGTACCTGGTGGAGTTGTTATGCTCCACCATATTGACAACAAATGCACCAGTAGCATTGCTACTTTTTGGCTTGTCATTATCCTGCATTCTAAGAGATTCCTCAACGCGCAGATGACTTCCCAACTCAACAAGAGTTAACTCCTCTTTCTTATGTTTCAAGGTATGCTTGAAATCTTTCCAAGAAGGAGGGAGTTTGTCAATGACACAAGAGACTGAAATAGCCTCATCCATGTGCATATTATGTTGTGTTAACCTTCCAAGTATACCAAAAAGTTCATTGTATTGTTCCATAACTGGTCTTGAATCAGTCATTTTGTAATTTATAAAATTACTTACAAGGAACTTCTTACTTGATGCATCCTCAACTATATATTTGGCATCCAAGGAATCCCATAGTTCTTTGGAAGATTCAAAATTCTGATAAATGTCAAATAGAGAATCAGACATACCATTGAGAATTAAACCTCTGCAAATGTAGTCATCATCATTCTCCCATTTGCTCCTCCTCCTGATCTGCTCCACAGTAGCATCATCCCATCATCAGGAATATGAGTGGTTAGCACATACACTACACTCATGCTGGACAGCAAGAAATGCATCTTCTTTTGCCATCTCCTAAAATCCACCCCTTCAAACTTATCAAGGTTGGCAAAGTTTGAAGCCATGTGTTTCATTGCAGCACTAGCCATTGATTATCACAAATAGTTTACTTTGATTGTTGGTGAGGTAACAGCCCAGAACAGGGTTAAGACAATAAGTAGCAACTGCAAATACCACTAGGTGGTTACCGGATATCACTTGGAATCGTGTTATCACTTTCCAAAGTAAACTATTCGACCCTATGCTTGGGTTACACGAATATCTACTTGGGATAAGACCAAATGTTAGTTATTGAAATAGGCACAAATCAATAACCATTCTTGCATATAAGTGTTTAAGCTTTCAGTTTGTTTCTCCTGGTATTGTTCTTTTTAGTGTGTCTTCAAGCTGAAGATGTCACTCTCTATTTATAGTAGAGAACACTCAACACTAATCAATGGACATTATGTGTAATTAACGGCCAATTAATCACCCATAATCAACCTCCATAATCATAGAAATAGCGGTTACATGACCAATTAAATGTGGTCATAAAGCGGTCATAACGACCAATTAAATGAGTCAAAGTTACAAAATAATTCGCAACACTACCGGTAGGAACCATTATACTAGCAAAGCAGGTAACCATACACTACCGGAACCATTACACTAGCGGCAGAAACCATAACACTACCGGTAGGAACCATCGGTTACTACACTGTCAGTAGTAACCAATACACTAGCAGTACAAACCACTATTGAGTCGAGTCAGGGTGTTCAGAGACCTCATGGGTGTACACTCCGTACCTCCTAACCCAAAACCAGGTGTGAACTAATCTCACAAGTGTACTAAATTTTCCAACAAGTTTTTGATATGCGTGCTTATTTAAGGTAAATTAATTTTAGTTTTTTTTTTACCTTATATGTATTTGATAAATTTATTTGATTGAAATTTTGAAACAAATTATTATTTTCATAACCCGAGTGCATAAGTACTTTTTTATAAGCAGAAAATAATAAGTAATCCAAAAGAATGAATACTGTAATAAGATTCTCATCCCTTTTGTTGGTAGTTCAGTCGTGTTTTGATCACAACAACCAACCATGTGAACTAACCCTGTTTAGACCCAAGCTTAACTTGTTTATTTTCCTGTCGTTTCGGGAATTGCCACCCCTAATCTTGTCTATATAATTTCTTATCTCTCAGGAAAATGGAAGTTGTATCTGCAATCATTGGCCCTGTTGTGAATGTTTTGACGAATCATATTACGCAAAAGTTGAGAAATCTCACTTCCTCAGCCGATCTTGTGAAGGAAATGAAAGACAAAATGAAGGTTTTGGACGGTCAAAGAATTGATAACGAAAAGCATTTGAGAAGAAACTGTGAATACAATCTAGAGATACCTGATCGTGTACGTGGGTGGTTAGAAGAAGTTAAAAAGATCAAGGAAGATGCCGACAACATTCCAACTAACAACGATGGATGCTTCAATATAAAAAAGAAGTATCTAGCAGGAAGAAATGCTTTGAGGCATATCAAGGATATCGATCGTCTTATTAAAGAGAGTTCTGACATGAAATGGAGTGATGCCGACATCGGTTTTGGAAGAGTTGATTCCAAACGCCTGGCATCAACATCAGGTGGAGGTACCCAAAATCTGTTCAAGTCAAGAGAAAAGACTTTCAATGAAGCATTGAAGCTCCTTCAACAAGACGATGATAAAAATCGAGTGATAGCCTTGTGTGGAATGGGTGGTGTGGGGAAAACAACATTGATGAATGACCTGAAAAAGGTTGCAACAGATAAAAAGATGTTCAATTGGATCTCGGTTGCAGTTATTGGGAATACTCCCGACTTGTTTAAAATTCAGAAGGTCATAGCAGCAGACACAGGCAAACCTCTAACCGAAACTGATGAAACCCTAATGGCAACTTCCCTTTCCAAAAGATTTGAAGAATTTTTAGAGCATAACGAAAGGTGTCTGGTGATATTGGACGATGTGTGGAAGACGATTAATCTCAAAGATATCGGATTAACGAGTCCTTTGCCAAAGGGGGTCAAGTTGTTGCTCACATCACGAAATGAAAATATTTGCCACGAGATTGCAGTTGATGCTGGTTCTGTTCTTCAAGCTGTTAGAGTTGATGTCTTGGAGGAAGAGGAAGCACGGGATTTCTTTTGTCAAATCACAAAGATTTCAGCCGAACATGATCGTGATCTCTATGAAAAAGGATGTAAAATTGTAAAAAAATGTGGTTATTTGCCGCTTGCCATCAAACTCATTGCCGCAACCCTTTACAGCAAAGATGAATATTTATGGAGGCGTACACTCAAGCGTTTGAAGAAAAATGATCTTGACGAGAATGTGCAAAAAATAATTAACATAAGCTACGAGAGTCTAGTGCATGATGATAAAGCGATTTTTCTGCTCTGTGGCTTGTTCCCGGAGGACTCCAATATCCCGATAGAAGATCTCACAAGATATGCATGGGGACTAGAACTTTTAAAGGAAGATTCTTTTATGGAAGATGCGAGAGACAGCACACAAACAAGTGTGAGCAATCTCAAGAATGCATATTTGTTGATGAATGGTGATAGTCGTCACAGTGATTGTGTGAAAATGCATGATCTTGTGCTTGCCTTTGTGGTAGGTACTGTTTCTAAAGGTGGTAAGGATGAATGTCGGATCATGCAACACGATGATTTGTCAAAGTTTAGTGAAGCTAATAATATGAGCCAGTCTTGCAAGCAACTTTCGTTAACATGCAAGGGCATGTCTGAGTTTCCCAGTGAATTTCTGTTTCCAAACCTTTCACTTTTGAAACTTATGCACGGAGATGAGTCACTAAGGTTCCCTCAAGACTTTTACGAAGGAATGGAAAAGCTTCAAGTTATAGCTTTTGAGAAATTGGAGTATCCACCAGTTCCCACATCCTTTCAGTGTGCCAACCTTCGAACTCTTTGTCTCCATGAATGCTCGATGATATTTGATTTAACTTGTATTGGAAATCTTTCAAATCTGGAAGTGCTTAGCTTTGCTAACTCTGGCATTACAATCCTACCTTCTACGTTTGGGAATTTGAAGGAGCTAAGGCTACTGGATGTAACAGGTTGTTACAATCTTGTTATAGATGATGGTGTCTTGGGAAGCTTAGTGAAACTTGAAGAGCTTTATATAATACCTTACGATAAAAAAGCATGCTGCTTCACAGACAACAACTATAGTGAACTTGCAAAACATTCAGAAAACCTTTCTGCATTAGAATTTGAATTCATTGGTAACTATGCTCATATGTCTTATGAGAAACTTAAAAGATTCAAGCTCTCAGTGGGATGTAATTTTACAGAATTTAGAAACACGCTACGCACAAGGCAAGTTGACACGCATTTATATGAAAACAGCTTGAAGCTGATCACCAACAGAGAAGAACTACTGAAATCTAAAATCAACAAGCTGTTTAAGATCACAGATGCACTTTATCTACAAGTGAATGATATGAATACTCTTGATGATGTTGACGTGGAATTCCCGCATACCCGGCATTCTCCTCAAAACTCTTCATTTTACAGTTTAAGAATCCTTGTAGTTACAAAATGTGCAGAGTTGAAATACCTTTTCACATCGAGTGTTGCAACAAATTTGTTTAAGCTCGAGTATCTGGAAATTTCCAGCTGCGATGCTATGGAAGCAGTCATACATACTGAGAATAATGGATCCGATATAATTATGTTTTCCAAATTAAAGTATCTTAGGTTGGCTGGGCTACGAAAGCTATTGTGTTTCTGCAATAACATCAATGTAATTGAGCTACCACGTCTCATGGAGTTGCAACTTGTAGGCCTTCCAAAAATTACAAGCATTTATACCGATAGTGTAACATCTTTTGTGTCGAGTAATATATCCCCCACGCAATCTTTCTTGAACAAAGAGGTAAGTATATGCTTTCTATTAGTATACTGATATTAACGATCTTCAACTAAAAGTATTTCAATAACAGTCGGGTATCTAATGAATGAACAAATATTTTTTTACATTGCAGGATGCGACTCCTAAGCTGGAGAAGTTGTTCGTCAACGATTGTGATTCCATTGAAGTCTTGTTCAACATGGATTTTGGTGAAATCGAGCAACTTAGCAGCAGCTTGAGAAGCATCAAAGTGGATGGATGCAATAGTCTCGTGAAGCTTTTTTCATGCAATCCGTTTCCTTTCTTCAATAATTTACAAGAGCTTGAAGTTAGAAGGTGTCGTTCGATTCAAGTGTTGTTTGAGATTGACTCGGGACGTGCTGGTAGATATGAAGAGCAGGTTTGTAGCAGCAGTTTGAGACGCATAATATATCAAATAATATATAGAAAATCATTTAGATTTCTTAAAACAAATTATAAGATATTTTTAAAAATTTGTTGCAGTTATATTCAGATTTTGTCAATAGTAATTATTACTAATTATAACATTTGTGGTTGTGATATGCAGATTAACAATCTTCAACTAAAAGTGTTTTAATAACAATCCTTTTTTACAGGTTGCGGCTCCTAATAAGCTGGAGAAACTGGTTGTTTTTGATATGAAGAATTTGAAGGAGATATGGCCTCCTCAGTTTAGTATTAGTAATCTTTGCCCATTGAGAGAGCTTACGGTCATGTATTGTGGTTCCATTGAAGTCTTGTTCAACATGAATTTTGGTGAAACTGAACAACCTAGCAGCTTGAGAAGCATTGCAGTGTTTAAATGCAATAGTCTTGTGAAGCTTTTTTCATGCAATCCATTTCCATTCTTCAGTAATTTACAAGAGCTTAAAGTTGAAAAGTGTCGTTCCATTCAAGTGTTATTTAACACTGACTTGGGACGTGCTGGTAAAAGTGAAGAACAGGTTTGTAGCAGCAGCTTGAGAAGCATTGAAGTGTCGCGATGTGATAGTCTTGTGAATCTTCTCCCAAGCAATCCAATGCCATTATTCAATCATCTAGAAGAGCTTGATGTATCAAATTGTGCTTCCATTGAAATGATATTCGACATCGACATGGGATGTGTTGGTGAAATGGATAAAGTTAGCAGCAGCATGTTGAGAAGCATTCGTTTGGAGAAATTAGGGAAGCTTAGAGAGGTGTGGAGGATAAAAGATGCTGGAAATAACTTGATTCATGGATTTGAAGCTGTTGAAAGCATAGATATTAGTGATTGTGAGAGGTTTGAAAATTTAATCACACCTGCCACAACCACTTTTGATATGAGAGCACTCAAAGAAGTTGAAATTACGTGGTGCGGCACAGAAAGCGGGAGAAACAATGAATCGGCTGAGAGTAACGAAGATGAAGAGGTAATGTCTTGAAATTGAATGCTTAAAACTAACATAAATGACTAGAATGTTACTTCCTCCGTCCATAAATAAATGTCCAGTTTGACTTTTCAGAGTCAAACTGGTTCAACTTTGACCGTAAATATTGTTTTTGTGTTATATAATACTTGATAAAAAACTATACCCATGAAAAATACACTTAAAACTCAATCTATTCATATATTTTTCATCAAGCATTATATAACACCCGCAAAAATAGATAAGGTCAAAGTTGATCCAGTTTGACTCTGAAAAGTCAAACTGGACACTTATTTAGGGACAGAGGTAGTATTTATTATTTTTTCATATAAAAAAATAATATGATATTAGAAGTAAAGGTTTCCATACATTTTGAATAAATAATTATTTAGGTTGTGGCTTTTTTACTTGATTTTTATGACCTTATGGAAAGAAAAGAAAAATAGCATATTACTATCATATATTTTATGGAATTTCATAAATTTTACATGAAACTATAGTTCTTGATTTTGAAACTAGTTACACTTGCATCTGTTGTCCACGTAAGGATAAAATAGTGATTTTAGATACTTTTAATTTTTTAAACTTTCATCTGACCCTTTTTCAGCTTTTCGTCACATGTGTACATGCATAATTGCATACCTTGTAACTGCGTGTAAAAATGTAAACTTTTCTATAAAAGCAACCACTCATAAGTAATTTAGTACAATTCTAATTTTATTTTATAGAAAATGAGTTTCTATGAATTACATGTTTTGTAGCTACGTGTGAATTAAGATTAAAATTGTGTGTATTTTTGTTAACAATTGTGATTTTTTTTTGGGTTTACTTTTTTTTTTTCACTTATCAAGATTTTCCTTTTTCTAAACAACATAATATAAATAAATAAAAAAGAAAAAAAAAATCTAACAAAACATTACAAGATACAATCATGAATACAAAGAGGCTCGCTAACAATAAACCTACAATCTCACTATACCAAACGTTATAAATTGACCCTATAATAGAAACAAAGAACACCTAATGTCAAATTACAACTAAACACAAATCAAAACCCGATGAACCGAAAAGACACCTATGGTCTCAAAAGAATAATGCCAAATGACGAACATTCATCCGGGATCATTTGTCGCACATTCAAATATTCCTTAGATTGCTTTTTTGTTTTTTTCTAAAAATTGTAACATTTGTGGTTGTAATATGCAGAATAATGCTATACACACATTGAGGGAGGAAGTGAATGATAGTAATTCTAAAGTTGCACTCCCATCCTATCTATTACCCACTTTCCATCACATTCATGAACTTGATTTGCGGGACTATAAAGATGTGGAGGTCGTCTTTGAGATAACGAGTCCAAGTAGTAGAGAATCACCTCACAATACTCAACAACAACCAGTACTCCCCTATCTTAAAAAATTAAAGTTAGTGGATATGGGGAGGATGAGTCATGTGTGGAAGTGCAATTGGAATGAATTCTTAATTCTTCAAAAACCACAGTCACAATTCTCATTCCAAAACCTCACAACCATAACAATGTGGAGCTGCGACAGCATCACGTACTTGTTTTCACCTCTCATGGCGAAACTTCTTTCCAACCTAAAGAAAGTTGATATATGGCATTGTGATGGTATTGAAGAGGTTGTTTTAAACAGAGACCAGTCTACTGATAGCCTCAAAAACACCGGTCTCTTCCCTCATTTAGACATACTTGACCTGTCTAGCCTCGAAAAGCTCAAGTGTATTGGTGGTAGTGCCAATGGTATATCTACTGATATTCATGACCAGCTTAAGGTATGTTTCCTATATATTTAGTGACTAAAATAAAGGTTGGTTAATATTATTAGCTCTGTTAATTTTATAATTAAATTCTCGGTTTTTTTTCCAGTTATCTTCTTGGTCCTTATGCCAATATGCTAGAGAGATAAACATAAGATCTTGTGATGCATTGTCAAGTGTGGTTCCATGGTATGCTGTAGGACAAATGCAAAAGCTCCAGGTGCTGAAAATAAAAGATTGTAAATCAATGACAGAGGTGTTTGAAACTCAAAAGATCAACAACAAGCATGGTACTGATACTGAAAAGTCACTTCCAAGGCTAGAATACATTACGATGCTCAAACTTCCAAAACTAAAGATCTTGAAAATTCAAGGGTGTAACCTTTTGAAACATATATTCACATTTTCCACTCTTGAAAGCCTCGTGAACTCGAAGATTAGAGGTAAAGGATTGCAAGGAATTGGAAGTCATTGTTAAGAAGAAAATGGAAGCAAACAATGGTCATTTGTGGTGGTCTTTCGTCATTTAAAATTCGTTTCACTAGTCGATCTTCCAAACTTTGTGGGTTTCTTCTTGGGGAAGAATGAAATCAGATGGCCAGCATTGGAAAAGGTTGTGATCGGTGAATGCCCACAAATAACGGTGTTCACTTATAGTCAATCTACAGCTCCGAAGCTTAACTTTATAACTACAAGCTTAGGCAAACATAGTGCTGAATGTGGCCTTAACTTTCATGTGACGACCACCTCATCGGTATTATTTTTATTTCAAATAAAAGGAAAAACCTTCCCATGTCGGTCTTTCTAGAAAATATCAACGGTTTAGTTATTTATCTGATCCCCAAAACCCAACCGTTGTACAATCATGTAGAGCCTTTTGGCTCATTTTACTCACATCTGAAGTTTTTTTTTAATCATTGAACCAACTTATATGTACAATTTTCTCTTACATAAGCTTGTGTTTTTTTGACATTGTAGGCCCGATTACCAAGTTATGAAAGTACAAGCTCATACGACCCTGCTACTATGGAACGGTTTCCTTGGTCTTTTGATAATCTGATCGAAATAGATGTGGATTATAACCCCAGTGGTGGACAGACTCTTTTTTCATCCGATAAGCTGCTACAACTGCAAATGCTTGAAACCGTCCATTGTAGGCGATGTCGGGACATTGAGCAGATATTTGATTCACAAACTGTTGCTGAAATTCCAAACTTGAGACAAGTGAACTTAGGGCGTTTAAAAAGTCTCAAGTATATATGGAAGAGCAATCATGGGACAGTATTAAAGTTTCCAAACCTAACACGACTGTCTATTGATGAATGTGATAGTTTAGAATATGTATTTACATGTCCCATGGTTGGTAGTCTATTGCAACTCCAGGAACTAAATATAAGTGACTGCCCAAGTATGAAGGTAATTGTGAAGGGAGAAGAAGAAGAATGTGATGACATAGTGAATGCTCCTGTGGTGTTCCCTTGTCTAAAGTCCTTAAGACTTGATTCTCTTAGAAGTCTCGAGGGATTTTGTTTTGGAAAGGAAGCTTTTGAATTTCCATCATTGGATACCTTGGAAATTGGTTGGTGTCGAAAAATGACGGTTTTCACCAAGGGAGATTTGTCTGCTCCAAAGCTATATGCAATTAGTACATGGGATATTATAAATGGGGAGAGGAAGTATAATATACACAACAGGCTGAACTCCGTTATAAAAGACTTTAGAAAGAGTAAAAGGTGAAAAAATGTGTTACCATAAGAAAGAGGGACTAAATCTGTAAAAGTTATTGATCTTATGCTTCACAACTCCTTCATTTTTGAAACCATCTCAATTTAATGTTCAGTTAATGTTGGTATCTGCATAATGAACTCAATTTATATTAATTTGAAGTTAGGGTTTATGTTAATTGGTGTGTATTAGATTAATAGGTGTACTCCGGCAGAATCAGGATCTCAGGCCAACTGCCACTGCTACGGATGATCTGTTTTCAGGCAAGCTGTTCAGGTTTTGTTTGTATTTGAATATTGAACTCAATTTATATAGGATTAAAGGTAATTAGGAATTTTTAATTTGAATTTATTAATTTAGGGTTTATGTTATAGATTAATTGGTGTTACTTGAATGTTTTTATTAAAGGTGTCAAAATAGGTGAGTTGGGTCGGGTTTGGGTCTCCGGTTTGGATGTGGTTGGGTCTTTATGGGTCCGGGTTTATATGGATTTTGGTCCGGTTGACAAGATTTTTTTTTTTTTTTTTTTTGAGTATAAGATAAAAGAAAAGTGACAAAAAGGTAAAAATATAATAATATTTTTTTCATTATTATATAACAACACTTTCTATCAAATACCCAAATAGAACCACTAGACTCATCTTTGACCAATGGGTCTCAAATTGGCACTTCTAGTTTTTATATAGTTTAATTTGGATATTGCAATGTGGGTTAATCTGTGTTAGTGATTCATAAATATTGAATTCTATTTCGTGTTCTAATAAAATGATGCGTCGCGATGTCTTGATAAGAAGTTAAAGAGTAATGATGTGGTAATTGCAATGTTTTTAGTTGATTAAGACACTTTTGGCGTTGTTCATAAGCTATAACGTGTTTTATTATTTACTTATTTACATATGTGTTTGAATGTAATTAAAATCTTGTTTTGATCATTAGATATCACAATTTGGTAAAGGGTGGAAAAGTGTGCCTTTACTCTTTTGGAATAATTTCTTTAAATTGGGAATGGAATGACCTTTCATTACAAGATATAGGCTTCAAACTTCACTTATGGTAATCAAACCTTTTCCTAGTACCACATACAAGATAACAGGGGAGGAGGGGACTTAACAAATTAAGTTGACTAACAGCAAAGAAAATGTGTAGTTAGCACCTGCTTTAGCCTCATATATTAGGGAATGTTCTGTACCAACCTTATCTACTTTAGCCTCAAGGTGTGAGTAACAAGATGTCAACATGAAAAGGAACAGTCAACATCCTTATATTAGAAATATTCCAGTTATATTATTAGACTTGAAATGTTAGAGACGTTTTTAAAGATATAAATTATGACAATGTCACGGTAATAATTATGTGGGCAATATGACTTTGAACTATAGTAATTTCCCCCAAAATTTGTGTATCGTCATGAACCAAAATTAGGTATGTAATTTCTTCCAAATGTGTGCTTTTGCAGGAACTTCAGAAGTTTACAGAGGTCGCAATTGGTGGTCTTCATAATGCTATGCCTAAATTCTTGGGAAGTATGGGCATAAAAGATGGTTTTAGACAAGCAGATTCTATACGTTATGTTGTTCCAAAGGAGTTTGAGAGAGGTATGAACGTGCCCAAACAGCAGTTATGGTTCGCATTTGTCACAGTAACCAATTCAAACGTAACAAGAAAATGGGGGCATCTGCTGAACAAGTGGGAAGAGTTGCCAAAAGTATGAGATATGCGTTGTGATTTTATTTTTTGTTGGTGCAGAATGGTTGTTTAGGTGGTGCAATCATGAGGCTGCTTGATGTTGCTATGTTTTCTCCATCATTTGTAGCTATATATGATTGTCTTCTCTTGGATATTCGTAGATGCACGAATTTACAACTTTTTGATGTTGAGGTGCCTGGATGACTCCAGTGATGAGCAAGAAAACGATATGTCGGAAAACCTTGTTGAACTTATGATATTTGTTGCTTATTTACTCTAATAACTTATAATTCCTTTGAATGGTTTGAGCAGCCGAAGGAAACAACATACGAATGGGAACGCTTGAACGATGTTAAGGCTATCTGATTAAGAAATCCAGAGGTCGCTGAAGAAGAGTACACAAAGTTCTATCACTCTCTTGCTAAGGTGAATACTGATAATTTCAACTTGATGCTCAAAATTGGGTTCGGGTGGGTTAATTAATGTGCAAAATGGGTTTTGGTCAAAAGGTCCATTTTGGAACAATTTACGCTGGGCCGACTCCATGTGTTCTAAATCTAAAAGCTTAAATCCGTGTGAACTGTTAAAGATAAAATATAGCTAAAATCACGTGTCATTCATAAGTAAATAAGATGAAATTTGAGCAATGCAGTTGTAACAGTAGTGGCCTCAAGCTCTACGTTAGAAGCCAATGGCATGGAACCACTTCAACGCTGAAGGTGATGTTGAGTTCAAGGCCTTTCTGTTTGTGCCTCCCAAGGCTCCTACCGATCTATACAAGAGCTACTACAATGCCAACAAATCTAACCTCAAGCTCTACGTTAGAAGAGTATTTGTCTATCGCTCTTATTGGTAAGTCTTTATCCTTCTTGTTTATAATTTGTTTGGCTGTATAAGGAATACATCATAATTGATAATTGTCTTTGGACGTGGTTGCTAACATTTACTATTCCATCAGGGTTTTGTTGATTCTCACACCCTACCACTAAATGTTTCTCGTGACATGCTACAACAACACAACAGCTTAAAAACAATAAAAAAAACTTATCGGGAAGGCCCGTGACATGATCCACAAACTTGTACTCCGCCAGTTACGGAGGATGTTCTCTCAAAGACGTGATCTATTTTCAGGCAAGCTGTTCTGTTTTTGTTTGTATTTGCGTAATGAACTCATTTTATATAGGATTAAAGGTAATTAGGAATTTTGAATTTGAAGTTATTAATTTAGAGTTTATGTTACTTGAATGTTTTTATTAAAGGTGGTGGGTCGGATCGGGTTGTCTCGGGTCTGGATGGTTTTGCGTCCGGGTGTAGATGGGTCTTCTAGAAACATGGATCTAAATGGGTCCGGGTCTATATAGGTTTTTGGTCCGGTCGACAAGATTATTATTTCTATTTATTATTTTTTTTGAGTAAAAGATTAATAAATAAATAAATAAATAAATAAAAATAATCCGCTACTTCTGTTGGGTAATTATTATATAATTGCACTTTCTATCAAATACCCAAATGGAGCCATCTTTAACCGATGGGTCTCAAATTGCCAAATGGAGCCATACAATCTTGCACTTTGCTTGATTGCTTTTACACGTGTCTGCTTAATCAAACAAGTTATGTGTGATCTTTTCTGTGAGCTTATTCTGGGCCTCTGGCTGAAAAATGAATCATCCAGGTTCGAATTATAGCTTGTTACAAATATTTAAACTATCAAAATAGTACTGAGCTTGAACAACGATAGAAACGGCTCTAAAGGATAGATGGCTATTTTGGTACAGACATTTTTTTATAACATCCTAAAATAGAATACAGCTATTTTGATAGAAATCCACCTAAATGTTCAAGCCGAGTGCTGAAAGCTATGAATTCCAAAATATTCAAAACGAGTCCTAAAAACCACAGAACAAATGATCAACTACTGAACATCAGCACCAGGATTCCATACAATCAACATGTCTTGAGTGAGTAGCCTCCTTTGAATGGCAAGCCATCGAACAAATGAATGACTAGGTACACACCGGGAATACCATACCACAGAACACCATGGAACAGTTGGCAATTGTTCCATACAATCTTGCCAAACTTGCTTAGTAACAAAATGTTTAGTTCTCCCATCATTGCATTTCCGACTGTATAGTCTTTATCACTATTCTGTAATAAAGGAACTTGAATGCTATTTAGAACAAGAAATAATGTCATCCAATTAGTTGGCCATTTCCATCTTCCATTTTCTTCGTTGGGCATTTCAGCATATCTATAACATGATATATCACTTTTTTGGTCAGATATTTGAGATTTATGCGAGTATGCGGATCTAAATTGGATATTATAAATGGCAAGATAAGCGGGTTAGGTAACAAGTTAACATGGCTTCAGGTGGACACGGGTCATATTTTGGTCTATGTCGGGTCAGAATGGGTTGACATGAAAACACTTTTTGTCCAATTTCTAAATTTTCTTACATACGATTCATGTGTAAGTAATGAATTACAAAAATAGTCTAAAACTTCAGTTAATACTATTAGAAGGTTGTGTTCATTAAAATCAGACTTTGGCCACCTTAAAACTGAAAGACCCGTTTGACCCGTTTTCATTTAGGGAATACTAATTCGACCCATTGTACCCATTTGAGATACTGTCATCCCAAATTGACACATTCCTAGTGACAAGATGATTATATAGAAATAGATGAAAGGACAGGACTACGTTTGATCGTAACCATCAGGTTGGAACTTGGAAGACTGGGTCCCATCCAAAGTTGTCTGGTCTGCTTGCAGGAACAATTTTCCCCTGAAAGTGTAAGTATTGTGTTAAATTATTTGTAAAAACTAAGAAAAACAGTGGATAAGTTAACGATACCGGGTCTTTCCCAAACGTAATGGGTTCTTGATCTGGCCCGATAGCAAAAGAAAATATACACATAGCATAGGCAGATTTATCCTCATACACCATCAATATATTGTTCAGACCTGCACATGCAATATAAGTACTAAACAAACATAATATTTTTAGGTTCTACGTCAAGATATATTGAAACCTATGGGCCTGTTGTTTGTTATAAAATTTGTGTGGTGAGTTTAGTAATGTGTGGTGTGGGTCTGTTGGTAAGTGAACTTTAACTTGTTTTTCATCACGCTAGATAACTGTTTTTAGATCATTTTCCATTTTTTCATCATTGTTATGTTCCAAGATAACAAAAGTTACAAATTAAATTATGTTGATGTCACACTATAATATTTGCATAATGGGCATATGCTATATTTAACTTCATCACGCTATCTTTTAAGCAATTCACACATGCAAAAGGTGCCATTCAAACTCATCCAGATGTTTAACTACATCCATGTGACTATAAATTGAGGGCTTTGAGGCGACTCGAATCCCTCTTGATTGCATTCATTTCTAGCGATGACAGAGTGACAACTTTGTCATACGAGTGTATAACTCAATCAATCACTAAGAACCAACGTATGCGATCCACCAAAATTATCCAAAACGGATAGATGTGTCGCACTCACGAGTTGTCACCAAAGATTTTTCATGAGTCTAGTTTTCATTTCTATATTATCTGACACTTTTTCAGTGAAAAAAGCAATAAAAATATGGGAGTAAACCCATTTGATCTATGGAAAATGATTTATAGAAAATTAGACGTCATAAGGCAGTTTATCAACTTAAATAAACCGGGTCAAATTCCAGTGGGGACAGGTCATTTAAGTCATGCACCCCTTTGATAAACCTACGAGCAGCAGAGGCTTTTATGCAATCAAATATCTTATCTGAACCGATTCAAAAAAATAAAAATCTAAGTAGAATTGAACAGGTTCAAATAGTTTCCTTCTATATTTTTCTTACGAATAATCAAATTTTTAAAAAATTTTGAACCGATTCACAAAAATGAAAATCTAAATTTTTTAAAAATTATTGACTTCACTTACTGATGACGGATTTTTCTACAACTTCTTTGTTGTGAATGCTGTATGATGATTGGACTTGATTATGTGTTGTATCTTATAAAAAGAAATCATTGTATTGCGGCTATTATAAATAGTTTAAAACGATCATCAGATTGTTCCTACAATTTATGAATAAAACGATCCTACATTAACCCATATCTCTGATATTTGAAAGATTGAATAATCCTACGATCAAGACCACGACTTTAACAACCTTGGTTATGTTGTTTTTAATCATCCACCAATAAAAAGTGTAGTGATAGATTTGAAACAATACACTTGCGATTTATAGCATCAAGTGATGTATCTTCAGGACTTGTTGAATAAGCATTGTGATTTGTAGGTACTTTAAGGAAGGGTCGTTGAATAAGTTTAATGCAATAAGCTATTTGGTTTTACAAACAACCTATGTATAAGTAGCTCATTTGATTACTGTAAGAATCTGCACAACTAAAATATGGAACAACTAAAGAATTTGCTTAGATTTGTATTCCTATCGCTATTGTAGATAACTAGAAGTTCGATTAATTTGCTTTTGGTTAATCATCGAGTTGACAAATTGTTAGTGTAAAATTTGAAGGAGGTGATAAAATATGTCCATATTCTTGCAGAAGAGAAGTTAAGGTACAAGATGAAAGCGGGTGAATATGAAGGTCATGTTCAAATCCTACTCCATGCTCAAGATCAAAAAAGTCGAATGGGCTGATCGATTCTATATGATCACCAATTCTCTACATAGAAGAAAACCGCACTTACTTCCGAACTCCCCTCCATTTTTATTTATAATATAGAGCTTTAATAGTTATGCATACTTGTGCCCCATGTTTAATAAGTAATATAATATGTTTAAAACTTATGTGAACAGATATTTTTTCTTCGACAACACAAGAAATGTGTAATTGAAACCATCATAGTTGGATAAAAACTATACGAACATCCATCCAAAAAAGACAATGTTTGCCTTTTATTATATAAAAATATCATCAAAATACTTTGTTGAAACATGAAAACCATTGTTAATTGTTGAATTTAAACATGTTATGTTTTTCAAAAATTGTTAAGGTCTCACGTGTAATATTTTATTTTGTGTAGGAACCGCGATTGTTAGTGTAGGAACGGGAACGTTACTCGATATCAGCCTCATAAGAGGAGTTGTTGGCACTCTTACGATCACACTGCTCGCAAGCAAATTGGAGTCGCAACTGCTACCATGTGGTAATCTACTTCATTACTTCTATTGCTGCCACTGTGAAAAGAGCCAAGTGTAAAGAGAAGATCTTTAAATTTTTATTGCACTTAAATTATTAAATTAAATATGTTTGTCGGGAGAAACTATACTTGAGCCATAATGAAATTGCTTAAATGGATGGACTATTAGCCTTTGTGAATCTCCAGGTCTTGGATGTTTAGCTTCGTGTTTTCAAAAGAAGAGTCCGTATGTAACATATGTGTAGATTTGCATTAGGAATAGACTCTAGGCTGCATTACGAATAAACTTTGGTTAACTAGGCTAATTTGATCTTTCACTTATTAATTGACATTGTAGTTTTACTCATTGTAGGTAAAAGACATGCCAAATCCCATTCAAAAGTAACATAGACTAAAGAGGTGGCCTTTGTATTAGTACAAGGTTACAAATTGTGAGAATGGGGTCAATAACATTAAGGAAAAGACCATATCCGATGGTAAATTAGGGACAGTTTGTCGCTATTCCTCGCATTAATATTAGTCCGGCCGATAACAAGATGTCTCATCGGCTGAACATGACACAATTTTCGATATGTATTTTTTTGGCCATGATAATTAACAAAAGTAAAGGGAAAACTTTATCTAAGGTTAACTATTTTACAAATGACATATTACGTTAACTATTTATCTTTCAGTATTATTATACATATTACGTTATCTATGTTGCTTTATTTATTTTTCAGCATTATACATTTAGCGTATTAAATTCTTACATCACGTTTGTCCTACATTTTTATGTTTAATAATAAAACTTTTAGCTAGCCGGCCAACGGCCGGGCCTAGTTTATAAATAAAACGATCCTACATTAATCCATATCTCTTTGATATTTGTAAGATTGAATAATCCTACGATCAAGACCACGACTTTAACAACCTTGTGTATGTTGTTTTTAACCATATACCGATAAAAAGTGTCGTGATAATTTGAAACAATACACTTGTGATTTATTGCAACGAGTGATGTATCTTCGGGACTTGTTTAATAAGCATTGTGAATTGTAGTACTTTAGGAAGGGTCGTTGAATAAGTTTATTCATTACCCTTAGGAGTTTCTGTTGGGATTTAATACTCATAACAATTATATAAATCAAATAACATCATCAAAGCATGCAGCGGAAGTAAATAGGAATAATATATATAATTAATTAACCAAACAAGAAACGCGTACCTTTTAGAAATTCAAGAATCAAACGTTGATATAACAAGAACCAAAAACCCAAAACCCTAACTTTAGGGTTTATATAATTCGATCCTAAGGAAATCAACCACCAAGGATTCACAAGCTCAAACGTGCTTGTCCTTCGTTCTTGTACACACGTACTAATAGCGATTTGATGTGGAAAAGCTAGTTCCTTGAATCACAAATAAACCAACACTTGTATCTTTGGGTTAAGCAAAATCGAAAACCCTTGAGTGAGGGAGTTTCGACCGCCACACAAAGAGGAGAGAGAGAGAGGAGAAATTAGGCTATTGGTGATCCAAGATTAGTTTAAGAATGAATACAAGGGTTTGTATATATACATTCTCAAAACTTGGTGACCAAGAAAAGCCTCCCTTGGGCTTTTGAGAAACGACCGCCACCCCAACCCAAAGGGATTCCGGATCCTTCTTGTCATCTAATTTCATCTCTAGTCCTCGTAGTTTACATTTAACGACCGTTAGTCAAAACCTCGTTAAATATTAACTATCGTTATGTTTTATTTCGTGACTAACAATTAATAATAATAACGTTTTATTTATATTAATTGTTTACATCAATTCTCATACGTAATGTGTGCAATCCAAGTCTCGAAGTTCGAATCCGGACATACAATTATTTAAATATCCATAAAACCTTTCAGCTCCCACTTGGATATTACTAAATATAGTAATGACATTGGTTAGTCTAGCTTTCACACGCCAACGTCCCCAGATCGAATCAGTATGGTCTCTGGAAAACCATTTAATGATTCATCATTTTTACTTATCCTTTTGTTACTAATACTACATTAACTATGAATATGGATCAAGTCATTTCATAAGTTAACATTCTGTTTCTCGTTGTTTTCGATTGAACAAGATTACCAAATCATCTAAACGTATTCCAGATAGATCTTGGGTATGGCCATACAAACATCTTGTCAACCCTACGAGGGGCCCAAATATAGTATTATGCTTTGAAACAAATTCAAAGGAACAAATTCTCTTGACTACAAACATAACTCATGAACTTTGCAACACTTCCTAAAATAGCCCTTATAACTACCAGTTACGGATAGCGTTAGACTATCTTACACAAATGCACTACATTCATATCAGTAATCTGATATCTCAAGTCTGAGGATAAACACTGCATGATATACTTAATGACAAAGATCCATAAAGTATCATCATGTAAAGTTGGGATGATTCCTATATTCAATTCATTGAATATCATGTGAATCTGTATGTCCCACGATCAATATACTTTAAAGGTATATTCTACCAAAACTCAGATTTGTCTTAATTCAATGACATTCCCACATCATTGATCGACAACGGACTATTTAGAATAACATAAGTTATTCACGGATTAAACATGCAAATATAGGATATAATATTAAGAAAATGAAAAATAAACATAAACAACTATTTTATTTCATTAAAGTAATATTTGTTCATAACATCCTTTATCCAAATACTAATCACAGATCTGCATGAAACTACTAGCTAAACTAAGTCCTATCCCATCAGCATGGTCAGTAAGTTTTTCTTTTGGCAAAGGCTTCGTAAAGGGATCAGCTAGATTATCATCTGTATGAACTTTGAGTAGATTGATTTCACCTATGTCGACTTGTTCTCGAACATAGTGATATCCAAAGAGGTGGCCTTTGTATTGGTACAAGGTTACAAATTGTGAGAATGGGGTCAATAACATTGGGGCAAAGATCATATCCGATGGTAAATTAGGGACAGTTTGTCGCTATTCCTCGCATTAATATTAGTCCAGCCGATAACAAGATGTCTCATCGGCTGAACATGACACAATTTTCGATATGTATTTTTTTTGCCATGACAATCAACAAAAGTAAAGGGAAAACTTTATCTAAGGTTAACTATTTTACAAATGACATATTACGTTAACTATTTATCTTTCAGTATTATTATACATATTACGTTATCTATGTTGCTTTATTTATTTTTCAGCATTATACATTTAGCGTATTAAATTCTTACATCACGTGTAATATTTTATTTTGTGTAGGGACCGCGATTGTTAATGTAGGAACGGGAACGTTACTCGATATCAGCCTCATAAGAGGAGTTGATCGCAACTGCTACCAATGTGAAAAGAACCAAGTGTAAAGAGAAGATCTTTGAATTTTTATTGAACTTAAATTATTAAATTAAATATGTTTGTCGGGAGAAACTAAACTTGAGCCATAATGAAATTGCTTAAATGGATGGACTATTAGCCTTTGTGAATCTCCAGGTCTTGGATGTTTGGCTTCGTGTTTTCAAAAGAAGAGTTCGTATGTAACATATGTGTAGATTTGCATTAAGAATAGACTCTGGGCTGCATTACGAATAAACTTTGGTTAACTTTCGGCTAATTTGATCTTTCACTTATTAATTGACATTGTAGTTTTACTCATTGTAGGTAAAAGACATGTCAAATCCCATTCAAAAGTAACATAGACCAAAGAGGTGGCCTTTGTATTGGTACAAGGTTACAAATTGTGAGAATGGGGGTCAATAACATTGAGGCAAAGATCATATCCGATGGTAAATTAGGGACAGTTTGTCGCTATTCCTCGCATGAGTATTAGTCCAGCCAATAACAAGATGTTTCATCGGCTGAACATGACACAATTTTTTATATGTATTTTTTTTGCCATGACAATTAACAAAAGTAAAGGAAAAACTTTATCTAAGGTTAACTATTTTACAAATGACATATTACGTTAACTATTTGTCTTTCAGTATTATACATATTACGTTATCTACGTTACTTTTTTATTTTCAGCATTATACATTTAGCGTATTAAATTCTTCCATCAAGTTTGTCCTACATTTTTATGTTTAATAATAAAACTTTTAGCTAGCCGGCCAACGGCCGGGCCTAGTTTATGAATAAAACGATCCTACATCAACACATATCTCTTTGATATTTGTAAGATTGAATAATCCTACGATCAAGATCGCGACTTTAACAACCTTGGTTCTGTTGTTTTTAACCATATACCAATAAAAAGTGTCGTGATAATTTGAAACAATACACTTGTGATTTATTGCAACGAGTGATGTATCTTCAGGTCTTGTTGAATAAGCATTGTGAATTGTAGTACTTTAGGAAGGGTCATTGAATAAGTTTATTCATTACCCTTAGGGGTTTCTAGAACTTTCCCGACCTCTAATTTTCACATTTTCTTTTACATTTAACGATCGTTAGTCAATTTCCGTTAATTACTTTAACGTTCGTTAGTCGTTATTGTGTATTTAATAATTAAATATAACTTTTATATTAAATTATTTAATTACTATTTCTTCATACGCAAAGTGTGCAATCATGTGGTCTCGAGTTTAAATCTAGACATACACATATTAAATATCGTCCATAAAACTAACATTTTGCTCAACCGCAACCAAACAAAAAAGGAATGATGTGAGAGTACATCTACATAAAGAACGGTGACTGCCATTCACTTAATAACCGTTTTTAAACAATGGCACTACTATGTAAGTAGCTTCAAAGTATAACGTTAACGCTCTATAGTAAAAAGATAAATGGTATATAGAAACGCAAGAGAAGACATGTAGGTATGTACATTATTTGAAAACAACCGGTCTAAATTTACATCCCACATAGGTTAAGGAATTGAAATATTTGTTGTTTATACACTAAAGCGAATAAGGAACAAACATGTCAATAGAAATACTATGTTTTCATGTACATGGTTGTGGACATAGTTGATTATAAAACTAAAAAAAATAAAATTAATTAATAAATAAAAAATACCTTGTCTCCAACTAGGTACGAGAAAATAAGTATATGATTCTTGACTTTTTTCAGTATTCTCGTACTAGAATTTGAATATAATTTGTGAATTGTGTACTTCAGGAGTTCAGGAAGGGTCGTTGAATAAGTTTAATGCAAGAAGCTATTTGGTTTTACAATTAGCCTATGCATAAGTAGCTCATTTGTGTCAAATAAGTTGTTGTGCTGGTGCATGACCCAATATGGAAGAGTTTATTTAGCTTTTAAAACCAAATAAGCATAAACTCTTTTAATAAGCTACCTATCTCATACCTCGCTCGAGTTTTTCCTAAAATAAGAGTATCATTTAATCTACATTCTACCTCCTTCATACACCGCCCCGGCATAGTATTGTTGTTGTCTTTTAATAAGCTAACCGAACGACCCCTTGTTCTGTTTAAGACTAGTTAGTATGTTCATTTCCGAACACAAGATATACATAATGCACACAACATCCCTCATCCTCGTAACCTTTCTATACATCGGTTATAGTTAAACTTGTTTATCATTCAATCAGCTTCACGATAAGTTCATAAATACCTGATGGATCACTTTCTTTTGTGTAACCCATTAACATTGTATATAGTACCCTAATACGTTCAAATTTCTCTATACATACTTTTGTTTTTTTTGAACGACAATTGTGGCTACATGGCTCTTAGCCTAGAAGGCATAGCGAGCCCACACAACCAGGTTGGGTCCAGTCCAGAAGGCAATGGCACCCTTCCCTTTATGCACGCGGGAAGTAACCCCTATCGCCCTAGACAAGACTCGAACTTGAGACCTTGCCTAAGAGAGTAAAACCTCCATACCGCTCATGTCTGGAAATAAGTTGAGAGCAGCAACTGAAGTCACACGCAATTCGCGATTGCAAATATAATTATTGGGGAAAAAATGAAGCTCAGAATTGCCTTGATTTCATCTCGTTTAAGAGATGTAGTGCAATTGACCCAACCAATGCCTAGGCGTATCATCACAGCTAAACTGCACCAGCACGGATTCGAAACCTGGTCTGTAGGGTGGCAAGGTACTATTCTACCACTCGACCAATGGTGCCTTGTTGTTAAATATTCATCTGAATTTTCTTAAAATGTCTATTTGACAACGAAAGAAAAACACATATTGTGGTGAAGTTGCTTTGCTTTTTTTAAACGTGAGATGTTGATTTATAAAAAAAGAACAAGTAGAATCATGTTTTATTGTAAGCTACTTAGAGCATTAGCGTGAAGCGTGACGTGGCGACATGACCAAGTTTCACGTTATAGCGTACCAAAGCGAAACTTTTGCGTTGATATGGCGTGACATAAGGCGACACAAAATATGAAAATATTTATATATTTATATCCTATTTCATATATTTTGAGTTTACAAAAAGACGTGACATAAGGTATGGCGTGACGGCATGACCAAATCTCACGTTTTTGCGAGGCCATTGTGCCGCCATGGGCCGACATTAACCAAGGTTAATTGTCTCAAGCACTTCTAGCTACAATTAACTGCAATAGTTTATTATGTACGTCTACTTGTTTAATTAACTTAACATACGTTTCAATTAAATTAACTTAACACATGACTCGATGTCTATTAAGATCATGCGATTGAATTTGTAACATCTATCTTAATCAGGGACGGAGCCAGGAACAATAATGACCGGTGCACAAATTTATTTTAACCGTAATATAATAGAGTTTAAGATGCTAACTAAATAAGGCTAAGAACACATTTCGATGAACCGGGGTCATTTAACATACATTTGAGAAAAATCGATGTTTTTTTCTAAAAATTAACACTATATCGAAAAAATTCATAAGTGTCCCGAACACCCACGGGACCCCTGGCTCCGTCTCTGATCTTAATATTGTTAGAGTGTTCAATTTAATAAATTAATCACGACTCAAATTCATAATCAAATTTATTGAATTACTCATAAGCTTACCTTCTTATCTTGTAAATATAAATTTGTAAATTTGTACTTTTACGTTATAAATTTGGTAATTAAACTAGTGGCATTTGTTTTGTTTTTGTTTCACTTTCACATAATACTATAATAGTGTTGGAGAATAATTGATGATGTTTTCACAAAGTGTAATTATTATTAGGGTCATTTGTTTTCTACTTTTGTTTCACTTTCAAATGATAGTGGGTGCACTCATATTGTGTGTTAGACTTATTCTAGTAGTAACGAGTGGGGAAACCCGCGCGATGCAGCGGAATTACTTTGGTAGACGTGAATTTTACAAAAGACTTAGTTTGCATGATAACTAAACTTGAGGGACTATTTTTGCCATTTTGGTAAACATAACAATTAATGGTGATGGACCATTTTTGCCATTTTGGTAAAATTAGCAATTAATGGGGAGGAAGTTACTGTAGCAGCAACTTTCCTCCCCATGTTTATATTAACTGAACTTATGTTAGCCTAGCCCATTACTTATGTTTATTGTTTAAGGCCCATTATGGTCAATTGCTTGTATTCGGTTATATGATTATATATACCGAGAGTTTGACAATTAATGGAGATAAGGGGATTAAACCTAATTCTAATATGGTATCAAAGCCTCAAGATCCTCCACCTAAACCCTAATTTTTTTTCCACCTCTTAACTGCCGTAAAGTTTATTCTGCTGCTCGCTTGCTTGCCTTTTGTTGCTGCCACATTATTGCATTTCCAACACTACATTATTGCATTCCCAACACCATCACAAGATCATTACACGTCAAGTACCATACATACAATATTTTATTCCTTGTTTTTTAAATATTGCTTGCAAAGTTGCTGCTACATTATTGCTTTCCCAACATCATCACACGTCACTATCTACATCTATTTTAGTGCCTGTTCTTATTTTATTGCTTGCAAAGTTGCTACTCTACAATTACATCACCACAATGACGGGTGCCACATTGAATAACTTTTACACTGCGTACGCCTCCTCACAGTTTCTCATACCAACATCCCAACAGCCTCCTTCGGCCCAGTTACCACAGGCCCACCTGGCCACAGTTGTACCAGTCCAACAAGCCCAAGGAGCAGCTCAACATGTTTCTTATCCAATCCAGATGCACTATTATGGGACACAGGTACATCCAGAAGGTCATATTTTTTATCCGGGGTCTTTTGCTTTCGTTGCTCCTACCATGTTACCTCAAGCATCTCAGGCGATGACACTTCAAGACCCCTCTTGGAATATGGATACCGGTGCTTCTTCTCACTTGGCTGACAACACAGGTATTCTCACTTCTGTTAGTAATTCAAGCATTTATCCATCAGTGTATGTTGGCAACGGCAACTCTATAACTGTCACGCATACGGGACATAGCATATTGAACACTTCACAAAAACCACTAAACCTTAATCATATTCTTGTCACACCCCATATAATTAAAAATTTAATTTCTGTTCGTAAATTTACGCGTGACAATGATGTGTCTGTTGAATTTGATGCATACGGTTTTTCTGTGAAGGATTACCAAACAGGTCGTCTTTTGCTCCGTTGTGATAGCACGGGTGATCTCTACCCGGTTACACAACACTCATCCACGCATCCTCCTTTTGCTTTGCTTTCGTTTAGTCATACTACGTGGCACAGACGTCTCGGGCATCCCGGGGATGATGTGCTTCGTCGTTTGGAGTCTAGTAATTTAATTTCTTGTAATAAGTCAAAGTCGTCCTCTTTGTGTCATGCTTGTCAATTAGGTAAACATATAAAGCTTCCGTTTTCTAGTTCAGAGTCGCATGTTGCTTCTATTTTTGATATTATCCACTCGGATTTGTGGACATCCCCTATTCCGAGTGAAAGCGGTCTTAAATATTATGCTATATTTTTAGATCATTTCTCGCATTTTGTTTGGGTTTATCCGTTGCATAAAAAATCTGATTTGTATGACACTTTTGTTACTTTTCGTGCTTATGTAAATCAACAATTTGGTGTAGACATTAAGGCTTTACAATGTGATCATGGGGGTGAATACGACAATGCACGTTTCCATGACCTTTTTCGAAAAAACGGCATTCAATTTCGCTTTTCTTGCCCGCACACATCCAAGCAAAATGGCAAATCTGAACGCATGTTACGCACTCTCAACAACCTTATACGAACTTTGCTTTTTCAAGCTACCATACCTCCCTCATATTGGGTGGAAGCACTTAACATGGCTGCTTATCTCTTAAACATCATTCCATCCACTGCCATCAACAATGAGGTCCCATTTACTAAGCTCTATACCCGTTCCCCATCTTATGACAATTTACGTGTATTCGGGTGCCTCTGTTATCCATATATTACCGTTGCACATAAACCTCAACCACGCTCCACTGCTTGTGTGTTTCTTGGGTACCCCGCAAATCACCGAGGTTTTAGATGTCTTGACCTCTCCTCCAACAAAATAATACTTTCTCGTCATGTTCGCTTTGATGAGGATGTATTTCCCTTTGCATCCCTACACCAATACACATCCCCACATTATGATTTTTTAGATACTCCAAACACTATCCCCTTACCCATTCCACCTGTTACCCGTCAACCGCAGCCCACCACCTCCCTTCACCAGCTCGACCCTAATCCGCCAACTCCTGACCCAACTGCTTTGCCTACTACACCGCCCCCTACCCAACACACACCAACTTCACCTGATCATCAAACACCCACTTCGCCTCCCTCGACACAACCATTACCCCCTCCGCAGCCTGATCCTCAAACACCATTGCCCACTCCGATACAACCCATCCAGCCGCCCAATACCACCAACACTCACCACATGGTCACACGTGCTAAAGCCGGCATTTCTAAACCTCTTGAGCGTATGAATTGTCATGTCACTACTATGTCTCCACTACCGCGTTCTCACATTCATGCTTTTCGTGATCCTCACTGGAAGCAAGCTATGTTAGATGAATATAATGCTTTAATTACTAACGGAACGTGGGTACTTGTGCCCCGTCCAGCTAATGTTAATATTGTTCGTTCTATGTGGCTTTTTAGGCATAAGTTTCATGCAGATGGTACTTTAAGCAGGTATAAGGCGCGACTTGTTGCAAATGGTCGTAGCCAGCAGCAGGGGATTGATTGTGATGAGACTTTTAGTCCTGTGGTCAAACCAGCTACTATTCGCACGGTTCTTAGTCTCGCAGTGTCTCGTGATTGGCCTATTCATCAGCTTGACGTGAAGAATGCTTTTCTTCACGGTTACTTATCAGAGACAGTTTATATGCATCAGCCGCCAGGGTTTGTTGATCCTGCTACCCCGATTATGTTTGTCATTCGCAGCGATCATTGTATGGGCTTAAGCAAGCCCCTAGAGCTTGGTTTCAGCGGTTTGCAGGATTTGTTACACGCATTGGTTTTCAGCATAGCAAAACTGATGCGCCATCGCTTTGTGTTTCATCGTGGATTGGACACGGCCTACTTGTTACTGTATGTGGATGATATTATTTTGACTGCTTCTTCTACCACATTTTTACAACGTGTTATCAGTGCTCTTCATGGTGAGTTTGCAATGACGGATCTTGGTTCTCTTAATTATTTTCTTGGTGTTTCTGCTACGCGCACCACATCTGGTATGTTTTTATCACAGTCTAAGTTTGCTGAGGAAATTCTTGAGAGAGCTCATATGCAGAAGTGTAATCCGTGTCGCACTCCTGTTGATACCGAGTCCAAGCTTGGACCTGATGGTACACCTTTTGATGATCCCACCTTATATCGGAGCTTAGCTGGTGCACTTCAGTATCTTACCTTTACATGCCCGGATATTTCATACGCGGTTCAGCATGTCTGTTTGTATATGCATGACCCTCGTGATACACATTTTCATGCTTTGAAGCGTATATTACGCTATCTTCGTGGTACTCTTGATCATGGTCTTCAGTTGCATGTTTCTTCTATCGCCAGCTTATTGCTTACACAGATGCGGATTGGGCGGGTTGTCCGGTCACTCGTCGGTCTACTTCTGGTTATTGTGTGTTTCTTGGTGATAACTTATTGTCGTGGTCTGCTAAACGACAGGTGACGTTATCTCGGTCCAAAGGCTGAGGCCGAGTATCGTGGTGTTGCTAATGTGGTAGCTGAGACAGCTTGGATTCGTAATCTGCTACGTGAGCTTCATCACCCTTTATCTACAGCTACTATTGTCTATTGTGACAATGTCAGTGCCGTGTATTTATCGACGAATCCTGTTCAACATCAACGTACAAAACACATTGAGATTGATATTCATTTCGTTCGTGACTATGTTGCTTCGGGACAGGTTCGTGTGCTTCATGTCCCTTCTCGTTTTCAAAGATGCGATATTTTTACCAAGGGACTTCCGGCTGCGTTGTTTATGGATTTTCGCTCCAGTTTGAACGTTCGGAGGCCTCTCGCTCAAACTGCGGGGTGTATTAACTGAACTTATGTTAGCCTAGCCCATTACTTATGTTTATTGTTTAAGGCCCATTATGGTCAATTGCTTGTATTCAGTTATATGATTATATATACCGAGAGTTTGACAATTAATGAGGACAAGGGGATTAAACCTAATTCTAATAGTTTAGTATATATATAGAATTACTTATAATCAAAGTCATACAACTTTTCAGATTTATAAATTTGTACTAACTTAATTATACGTAGTAATTTAAAAAATATACATATATCAAATGAAAAGCTACCACGTTTTTCTGAAAGTATATGTAAATCATATTTTTCACCTCACTTACATATCCAGTTTTCCCAATCTTTTGCACCATCATCAGAAATAGTTGACAATCACCGAAAACCGTGATCTATCACTACCAAATCTCAAGAAACTAAAACATATTTTAAACTATCTGGTTTCCGCCTATGCGTGGGTACAACGATATATTCTCTATAGTTTGAAAATGATCATTTAAAGATGATTAAATTATTTGGTGCTTAAAAGCATAAATATTTGCTCACCGGAAGTTTAATGACATGAATACCCGTCGCTGCAACGCACGGCTACCCATCTAGTATATATCAAGCAACAACAACGGAAGTACACTTATACAACGTCATAAAAGATGAGGGCTATGAGTTTTGGTGGACTATGCAAGAGTCACGATATATTCATTCACACTATACAAAGTATTTGTCTATAAATTGTTTTATGTAGAATAGATGAAGAAAGAGATAATTCATGTATGGAGAGTGGCTCATTTGGTAAGTGGAGTGAATAATATAGTTTTGGAACAAAACACGTACTAGTATTCTTGGAATTTTTCCCTTTTAAGGGTTAATACACAAATGAGTTACTATTTTTTTTAAATGCGTCTTTAAAAATGCGTATAACTTGACGAACTTTCATTTTGTTCACTTAAATAATTATGAAACATGACATTCTGAGTTTACTGAACTTATAAAAATATACGTAAACATCACTGAACTTGTAAAAACGTGACATTTATATTACGAAACTTATCTAAAAATACGCGTTCAACTCACTCTTGTTAACACTAAAAATTGAAATTATAAACGAGTATGCTTCTTGAGATATGGGTTCATGCTTAACCCATACAATTTATTGTTTATTTAAGAAATGGACCTGGTTTGCTGGTAAAAATTGTATCCTCTATACAAAATGTCTCAAGTTCAGTTCCCAGCAGCGTCAATGTTAAAATTTTTATACATTTTAATGCTTGCTCACTAATACATTGTATGTTTTCTCAATAAGATTTTTATCATTGTATTTTGGTTTTATTCAGAACAAGTATTCACTAGTGAATTACTATTAGATGGATAAATTAGTTGGCCCAAACTTGACTTGTGGGTTGGGTCCATTAAGGTTTCTCTTGTACTTTATTTATAGTGATAAATAATACAGGACAACCTACGGGGTTTTAATGTCTAACAATTACAACTAACTATATTAGCTTTAAAAGTAAACATGAAGTTTTATTAACGAATGGTGTTTTTATATGCGTGCATTTTGAACGTAGACATCATTATTTATGATTTGGGGATAAATTATATAACTTTTTCATATCGACCCGACGACACCCTTGGTGTTTTCTTCTTATGTTCCTCGTAAACAATTACTCGGATCTATTTATATGTCAACGCAATATTAACATTCTCAAAGGAGCATAACTAAGCTAAAAATTAGTCTTAAAAATATTTGCTAGAAAACATGTTGTAACGTGCACAGTAATTGTCCACAACCACACATGAGGATTTCAAACAAATAGTATTTCATTTATATACATTTTAGGTTTGGGAATGTTTTATCCTAACAAACAAAACAAAGTAATCTTATCATCTTCTTGATTTCAGTTGACTAATAGTTACTGTTTTGTTTTAAGAAAGATCAAAAACAATAATCATATTTTAAGAAAGCCCTTTCGCAGTTGGTGTTCATTCTAATCTCTAAACGTTTCACTGATGTACATGAACTTTACGAATTCCTACATGACATGTTACAAACATGAATCAAGTCATGGTTCTCCAACTAAGTTTGATCCTTGAAGCTCTTATCGTATTGAGCACATATAAGTTTGTTCCTTGAAGCTCCTATCATTGTCCAACTAAGTGCCACTGAAACTGATCATTGGTGACTTGAGCCATCTTTTAGGTTTGGGAATCTTTTATCTTAAGATGAGGGCTATGGGTCTTGCTGGACTATGCAGAAGTCATGGTATATTCACTCATACGATATGGTAAACCGTATGTATTGATTGATGCTAATGAGTTACAATCATATAGTATATAAATACATTAATGGGCCTACTAAACACAATAACCAAACTAATAAGTGGGCCAGTGAAGGATTGTGAATATATCCGCTAATAGCCTCTCACAGTTTGACTGGGAGAAGAACGAACACTTAAATTGGAGCGAAAATCATCAAACAACGTCGTAGGCAATCCTTTGGTGAAGATTGCTGCATACCGATAACGAGATGGAACATGAAGAATATGTACATGACTAGTGGCTACCAAATCACGAATAAAGTGAATGTCAATCTCAATATGCTTCGTACGTTGATGCTGCACGGGATTAGAAGAGAGATATACAACACTCACGTTATCACAATAAACAATCATAGCAGTAGAAAGTGGTGCATAGAGCTCATGTAATAAATTACGTAATCAGCAGGTCTCCGCAACAACATTGACAACACCCCTATACTCAGCTTCTGCACTAGATCGAGAAAGCATGAACTGGCGCTTAGAGGACCAGGAGAGAAGATTGTTGCCAAGAAAAAAACAATAACCAGAGTTGGAGCGGCGTGTAGTAGGACAGCCAACCCAGTCTGCATCTGTATAAGCAATCAGAAATGATGTCGACGACGAATAAAGATGTAACCCAAAGTCTAATGTCCCCCAAACATAACGTAAAATCCTCTTAAGAGCATAGAAATGAGGCTCCCGAGGATCATGCATAAAAAGACAAAACTGCTAAACAACATAAGATATATCCAGTCTAGTAAACGTAAGATACCGTATGTATTGATTGATGCTAATGAGTTACAATCGTATAGTATATAAATACATTAATGGGCCTGCTAAACACAATAACCAAACTAATGAGTGGGCCAGTGAAGGCCTATGAATATATCTGCTAATAGATACAATGTATGGCAAAAGTTCAATATAGAACCAAAATTTACCATAGATCCAATCAACCAATAATAGTTATTCATTTTTTTATTATGATAAACTTTCACCTTTTTTTTAAAAATTAAATATCTCGCAAACCGTTAATCGTTACGCGATAAAAATTATACCATCGTGACGAGAATTAAATTATCTTTCTATAGATATGCACTACTATATATTTTTAACAACTTTTTTTTTCAAAATTTCGGTCAACAAAAATCATATATGATTTGTGAAAATCATATATGATTCGATTTTTACGAATCACATATGATTTTTGAGAATCATATATGATTGTAAAAATCATATATGATTCGTAAAAATCGAATCATACATGATTTTTTAAAATCATATATGATTCGTAAAAATCATATATGATTTTTTCGGACGGAATTTTTGAAAAAAAATGTTTGTCGAAAATATGTAAAAGTGCATATCTATAGAAAAATAATTTAATTCTCGCCAATGATGGTGTATTTTTTTATATTTTGAAGATTTACCGTTTGTAAGATATGTTGTTTTAAAAAAAAAGGTGGAAAATGATTTTGTATTAATTTAGATAAAAAATGGAGGGTTATGATTGGTTCATTTGTTCTATGACAAATATGAGTTCTATATTGATCTCAACTCTACAATGTATTTGTCTTGCAATTGTTCTATGATAAATAGATGAAGGAAGAGAAAAATCATGTATGGAGGGTGGTCCATTTGGTAAATGGCGTGTATTCTAACTTGTAGGCCTAGGTTCAATTCTCACATGGATCAATCTCTATGTTTTTTCATTTAAGAAATCATGTATTTTATCTTTTCATTTCCATTAGATATCATTTGATTTGTTTTTATTAAATATACAAATTGGTGAATAATTATGTGTTAGCGTTGTTTTTTGTTTCCCTTATTATTCGGCTATTCGTTATTGTGAGTGTATGATCCCACCATATATTCATTGTACATTATAGCAATTAGATAGGTTCGTCAATTTTATTCAAAATTTCATTGACGCCACAAAAAAATTGTTGTGTACTCTATAACCGTTTTTAAACTCTAATAAACAAATAAATGGTGTAAGAGTCAAGATGTAGGTGTGTACATTTTTTAATAAAAACCACCGAACTTTGCATCCCACATAGATTAAAGAGGGGAAATCTTTCTTGTTTATATCCTATAGTGAATGAGCAACACATGTGTCAATAACAATACTAGGTTTTCAGGTTCATGGTTGCCGACAGAGTTGATTGTAAAACATAAATAACTAAAACTCGATGGTTAACTTGAATCTGGAAATAAGTATAAGTTCTTGACTTTTTGTGTTCACTTTGCCGATTTATAGATGACTATATGTTTGTTTTTGTGTTATGGCAAGTATAAGTTAAATATATGCATGATGAGTCTTGTGTTACAAGGTAATGTGTTGGTAAATGAAGTTTAACTTACTCAAAAGTTCTATAGTTCAATTCCTTGCACTCTATATAGCTCGTGCCTTTTTTATTAACTAAATCAAAAAAAAAATTAATTATTTTTTTATTTTATTATTATTATTATTATTATTATTATTATTATTTTTTATTATTATTATTATTATTATTATTATTATTATTATTATTATTATTATTTATGAAAAACTTCATTTTTTGTTGTTTTTTACTAATAAATGTACAAAACTATAAAATGTCACCGACGTATATGTTTATCTGCCAATTTACTTTGATGTGATTTAAAATAAGTAATTAAGTGTCTACATAAACTTTAGACCTATCAAAAAAGATGGACAATCAGTTTCAAATGATTACTTCCCACAAAAGTTTTTAGTGTGTATCAAAATTTGTATTCTATTAAATATACAAAACTTGCTAATCATTATATGTATGTCCTAAACTACTTGGTTAACTGATGACATAATGACATGTTAACTAAAAAGGCTAATGACATCATAATGTATCATACTTGTCACTCGCAATTTTTATATGTATTGAACAATTTTTTTCGTTATTCTATGTACTAAACTTGATTTTATTGTATTTTTTTTATATTTTACCCCTAATTTTTTTCTACTATATGTATCATAGTTGTCATAAAAAAAATACAATAAAATCAAGTTTAGTAAATAGAATAGCAAAAATAATTGTTCGATACATATAGTATCTAACGGTCAATGGTTCGATCCCTCTAACCTCCTACCATTGCAACCATTTTTATTTTCTTTTTAATTTTGCAAATTGTATCTTTTTCCTTTTAGTAAATAAGGAGGTTTTCGTTTTCATATTGTGATTTAATGTTGATTTTTTTAAGTTTAAAATGTTGTTAAGAGTAAACATAATGTATTAGTAGTGATTGAAGTTTTCCAAAAAAATATAAACATTGACATCTAAGTTGAGACTATGTGTACAAAAGGCGCAATTTACATTTTAGTTTTCCATCTAAGTGAGTATGTGACCAAGAATGAGGCGACAAGGAATGACATATTTCATAAAGTGAAAAGGAACGATATTAAGCAATAACGGATACAAAAGTGATCAAATAAGGGCTTAAACGACCCCTCAAAAAGGTACTTTTTAAAACCTTATCAAATATCCCTACACTTGGTATTAGCTTGTCCTCAAGCAAATGTGCTTTTAGCCAATTAATTTATAAGTTAGGGTTCATGAATCATTGGTTTAAAACGGTCCACAACACATATAAGCCCCGCAAAAGTCATAACAAGCACGGAAATTACATACTAGCACCTCACATGGGGTGTTTGGTTACTCACATCTCTCTCGGGTGTATATGAAATATAACAAATTGGAAATGGAAGATAAACACTCATTAACCGGTCCTAGTAAATAGATTACCATAGGCTTGAGAATAGATCAAACCTCCATCGCTTTGGCGTAAGCATCTTGGAAAGACTATCAAAGAGGTCTTTAAAGGGTTGCAACGTTAGGCTTACGGTCGGGAAACAAAGGGTTTAGTGGGATAGGCTATTTAGTGGTGGCAAGTCAAAAATCTTATTGTTACAAGCATACGAAGAATGGCGTTGCTAAGCCAAGACTGGACACTCTAGACTCTAGCTAACTGAAATAAACAAACATAAATTTAAATGATAGATGTAGGATGGTAGCCCGTTTTTTTTTTTTTTTTTTTCACTCTATTTTTTTCTTTTCTTTTTTTTTTCTTTTTTTTTTCATACACTTTTACTCTACCATCCTTTACGGTAACATCAAAATGATAGGGATTTATAGGCACATCCCTACACTTGAGTTTTTATTACTCTAACACTAATTTGACCCGAATTGAAAAGATCAAAACACTTGGGGTACATTATTACGCAAACAAAGGGAATTTGAATTTAACGTTCCCTTCCCGTCATTTCATAAACTTTAACTTTTCCCATGAATCTCAATCGTCCCAAAACTTTATACAAAGGATATGACTCGACTTAGCAACTCATGCAAGCAACTAGATAATTGAACTAAGGGTTTAGGGTGATAACAAAAAATGCATTAAAAGTGAGTGCATACAAGGTAGGCTAAGGCGATTTGGGTGTATATTTGGGGGTGGGGTGTAAACAATGCTCTTCACTGATATTCCGGAAAAACCGAAACATCACGAGAACCGCGAAAAGGATAGGCTCTGAGGGGTTAACTAGGGGTATCGTGTACTAAAGATGAGTACAACGCAAAGGGTGTGGGGGAATTACTCAACCGATGTGGAAGAAGTAATTATATTACGGGTATCAAACAAGGGTTATCCTAATGCCTCTTATCATTTAGTTATTCCTAACTACACAAGTGCAGTCTTACTAGCGATCTCGGAATGCATCACAAAACAAGTTCTAGAATCTAATATACTACCGGTTCACACTCTAAGCATTAAAGATGAATGCTTTAATTCCTACTAATCTAAGGGCGATCCTCACATTTTGGGTGGAATTTAGGTGGTAAAGGGTTTTTGTGCTACTCATGCAACTTCCTATCCATGAGACGCTTTTGTTAAAACTAATGGCCCACTCCTATATGTCATGAAAAATTTTAAATTTGGTGCCCAAATTACCCTAACCGACATTTTCTCATGGTTTATTACACAAATACAATTGGACAAAGCAAATAATCAAGGATAAGCATAGTTTCAAAGTTCCCGTTTTGTTTTCCCTCCCTACACTTAAGCTGAACATTGTCCCCAATGTTCCCCGAAAGTATCAAAGTTATGATAATGGAAGGTAATTAAAAACGAAAGAAACTAGTACTCCCCTGATTAGCTCGGTAGGATCCGTGTGTGAAGTAGTGGTTAAATCTTTCTTCAAGAAGAATTTATGCGTGAAAAGCTCCTTCCAATCTTATGTAACTTCTTCTTGATAAATTAAACCTGCACACTTGAAGAAAACAAACGAAACCTTCGCGTAAAATCGGCGGTAATAATATATATAAGACTCGATTTAAACTAGGATATAATGCTTGTGGAATGGATGTTTACAGAATTTCTAGAAAATTAAGACCTGGAAAATTCCAAAAATTTATAAGTAGCTCAGAAAACGAGAAAAAAAAGTAATATATTGTTTTTACTCCTTCCTGACGCCGTCAGATTGCGATCCTGACGCCGTCAGATTGCGATCCTGACGCCGTCAGGTTATCCTGACAAAAACTCTGCGATTTTCTGGTAAACATTCTGGAAAATTTACATCTTTAGAATCAGGAAAAATTTCTGCAAAACATCAATTATGACTCGATACAAGCATTTGACTCGAACAAACACACATATATATCTTTTTGTTAATTGTTATTCTCATGTTCACGTTTCTTTTGAAAACGTGTGTAATCCTCCCTACACTTATCCCTTATGTAAAATATCTTTATATGTAATTAAGACGAGGTTAAAGACAAAATAAAGCATTTTTACAAATTCAAACATGAGAATAAACAATCAATAAAAGATATACGACACTAACAAGCAAACAATTAAGCATGGGTTGCCTCCCACGAAGCGCTTTTCTTTATTTAAGAGTCTTGTAGCTAGACTCGTAGTCGTGCTCCTACGTTGCCTCGCTTTGCATTCTCAATGAGAATTCTATCATGTTGACAAAATTTTCATCGACTCTATACCTAGGCCCTAGGGTCAAACAGTCCTTATAATAATGCCTCATTCTTTCCCACATAAATTTATAACCTTTTTCAACATCGTCCTTGCTTTTGTCCTCAAAAGCTTTGATGTTGTCTCGTTCATAAATGGGCAGGTGGCCATATTCATTTGTTTTCCAAGGCATCCTATAAGTGATCTCATCGGTTCCTTCCTTAAACCTAACCGTTCCATCATGCTTGTTATGGCTCATTTTAGATGTTTCAACAAACGGATTTCCTAGCACTACTTGGGATAAGCTATAGTCAATGACGCATCCTACATCTTCTAGGACCATAAAATCAACTAGGTAGGTGAAATTTCCTATAAAGACATGCACATCCTTGACTCTTCCCACAAAGTTGCAAACTCTACCTGGATACTTAGGGTCTCTCCTAATATTAAGTCACTCATTCATAATGTCATTGTAGACAGCAGATGACATCACATTAATGGGAGATTCCGTATCTATGTAAGAGTGGTCGACACTCCTATATCCGATCATACAAGGGATTTTTAGGTTCCGGGATTTCCTAATCTTTGGGCATATCCTAATGATAGGTGATCGTGGATTATCGATTATGTATTGATGGTAAGCAATCTCTTCCTTAGTGGGGTAAAGATTGAAGTAAGCACTATCTTCCACATTCACATTTTTGTTTATTATGCCATCTTCCGAATTACTGTTAATCATAGAGCCAACTACAGAGGCGCTGACTACTTTCTCAACAGCTTCCCTAATTGTACTATCGAATATTTTCTGCAAATCCTGAAGGTCGGTGATTCTACTCACATAACGGCTTCGACGGTTGTGTTGGTCATTGGTTTGGGTTTTGAGTGACAGTGATTTATTTGGTGTTGGGTTATCGAGTGGTGGTTGGTTATCACCTTCCATGATGAAAAGTGATGGGATTACGAATAAAGGTCACGAAGAAGGGGGATAGACTACGAGAAAGCTAAGAATGAGGAAAAAAAAGTTTACTTGATATGAATCAAGTAAAGAAACCTAAACGAGGTGGACTACTAACTAGCTATTCTATTCCCCGGCAGCGGCGCCAAAAACTTGATAACGCTACACGCGTCATTCGGGGTCAAAGGAACTTCCTTTTCTTCGAGCAAGTTTTTCAACACCCTAGGCAGTGAACCTAATCGTTGTAGTGTAGTATTAGGGTAAGCCACGGGTATTGATATCGTTCTCTAGGGGAATAGGAATGCTAGTGAGAAGTTACTACGCTAAGGTTGAGGTTGAGGAAGATTATTTTTTATCTTTTTTTATGTTTTTTTAGAAAATGGAAAGGTACGAATCTCGGGGTTTGGATTTGGGGGGTTGGTATTTCTACCGATTACTCTACTTATCTAATTATCTAATCTAAGGTGTATGTAGTCTATGTCTAATTATTGTGTGCTCGTATGATAGTTTAAAGATGTGTTTACTTAGGTTTTACTACTCCTTAATTATCTCCTATTGGTGGTTGAATTGTCACGTCCTTATTCTTAGTTGCATTGTGTGTCTAAGGTTGTAGGGTATGCGTTTCTCCCTAACTCTTTGAACTTACCAAAGGGTCTCGTCTACAAAACCCACTAGGGATAATAAACTCTTACTCTAAGGCACTCTTTGGATGGTTTAGCTTACAACTACTCAAGGAGTTATATTCTAAGGTTCACAAAGATTTAATCAAGCATTAAGTACACAACGAATGACCTATCGCATTACTAGATCATTAATCAACTAAGATAAGAGACAACCAATCAATATTCAATAATTAAGTTTCATATTCCCTAAGCAAACACACAAGTAAATTAGCCGGACATGGAGAACATGCAAGCATACACACAAAGAATCAAAGACATAATTGTATTAATGAAGTAAAACACTTATCTTGGTGTAAGATAGGGTTTGGAACCCTAAAATACTGTACAAGACAGCCTTGGTTCGGTATAGGTTTTTACTCCAAAAGACTACCCACAAATACTGAAAAATTCGGATTCTATATATAAGATTACACATGCGACGGCGTCACCTTTTGTTTTGTGACGCCGTCGGATCGCCGTCATTAGGGTTTCGTCTTGGCCACGTTAGTCTTGCGACGGCGTCACCTTATGCTTGTGCCGCCGTCCTCTTCAGCTTCTGACGCCGTCTGGATTGCATCTAGGCCGTCTGAGTTGCGACGGCCTACTCTTTTATAACTTGACGTCGTCACTTGAAAATAGGAGTTTTGGCTTCTGTCTTGTCACAAAATCCTCCGACAGCATCGCAGATAAGCAGTGACGTCGTCACCTTATGTTTTCAGCAGCTTTGAGTGTCTCGATTTTGACTTTGGCCATTTTCTTCGTATATTCGCGCCTTTTCGTTCAAATAAGTGCCATTCCAGCATTTTGCCTTCAAGAGACCTAAAAAGTGAAAAGGAACGATATTAAGCAATAACGGATACAAAAGTGATCAAATAAGGGCTTAAACGACCTCTCAAAAAGGTACCTTTTAAAACCTTATCAAAGAAGAAAGAGGATTGCATCAATTGAATTGCAACAAGAAGCAACAACAGATAGGCAAGTGCTTGAAGAAGAGGCAGAATTTCCTGAGAAAATTCATGTAGAAGCAGATTACATGATTGAAGGATCAAGTGACAAGACATGGAATTATGTATGGTTTGTGAGTAGCACTTACAAATTTCATTTATGCCCAAGCAGAGTTCAATTCAAACGAATTGATTACAAATTCTGTAACGCCCCGACCCGACAAGGGTAAAGGAATCACAAGTAATGGTGTCATATCAAAGCAAACATATGATAACGCTACACGCGTCGTTCGGGGTCAAGGAAACTTCCTTTTCTTCGAGCAAGTTTTATAACACCCTAGGCAGTGAACCTAATCGTTGTAGTGTAGTAATTAGGGTAAGCTACGGGTATTGATATCGTTCTCTAGGGGAATAGGAATGCTAGTAAGGAGTTACTACGCTAAGGTTAAGGTTGAGGAAGATTATTTTTGTATTTTTATATTTTATGAAATGGAAAGGTACGAATCTCGGGTATTGGATTTGGGGGGGGGGGGGTTGGTATTTTTACCGATTACTCTACTATTATCTAATTATCTAAACTAAGGTTGTGGGAGTCTATGTCTAATTAATGTGTGCTCGTATGATAGTTTAAAGATGTGTTTACTTAGGTTGTACTACTCCTTAATTATCTCCTATTGATGGTTGAGTTGTCACGTCTTATTCTTAGTTGCGTTGTGTGTCTAAAGTTGTAGGGTATGCGTTTCTCCCTAACTCTTTGAACTTACCAAAGGGTCTCGTCTACAAACCCACTAGGGATGATAAACTCCTACTCTAAGGCACTCTTTGTATGGTTTAGCCTACAACTACTTAGGTAATTATATTCTAAGGTTCACAAAGATGAATCAAGCATTAAGTACACAACGAATGACCTATCGCATTACTAGATCATTAATCAACTAAGATAAGAAACAACCAATCAATATTCAATAATTAAGTTTCATACTTCCTAAGCAAACACACAAATAAATTAGCCGGACATGGAGAACATGCAAGCATACACACAAATAATCAAAGACATAATTGAATTAATGAAGTAAAGATTTATCTTGATGTAAGATAGGGTTTAAAACCCTAAAATACTGTACAAGACACCTTAGGTTCGGTTTTAGGTTTTTACTCCAAAAGACTCCCTTAAAACTGAAAAATTCGGATTCTATATATAAGATTACATATGCGACGGCGTCACTTTATGTTTCGTGTTGCCGTCATTAGGGTTTCGTCTTGGCCACGTTAACCTTGCGACGGCGTCACCTTATGTTCGTGACGCCGTCCTCTTCAGCTTCTGACGTCGTCTGGATTGCATCTAGGCCGTCTGAGTAGCGACGGCCTACTCTTTCACAACTAGACGTCGTCGCTTGAAAATACGAGTTTTGGGTTCTGGACCGTCACAACAATTTTGGGACGGCGTCGCCATTAGCACCTGACGCCGTCGCCTTCTAATTTCAGCAGCTGTGAGTGTCTCGATTTTGACTTTAGCCATTTTCTTCATATATTCGCGCCTTTTTGTCCAAATAAGTGTCATTCCAGCATTTTGCCTTCAAGAGACCTAAAAAGTGAAAAGGAACGATATTAAGCAATAACGGATACAAAAGTGATCAAATAAGGACTAAAACGACCCCTCAAAATGGTACCTTTTAAAACCTTATCAAATATCCCTACACTTGTTATTTGCTTGTCCTCAAGCAAATGTGCTTTTAACCAATTAATTTATAAGTTAGGGGTCATGAAGCATTAATTCAAAACGGTCCACAACACATATAAGCCCCACAAAAGTCATAACAAGCACGGAAATTACATACTAGCACCTCACATGAGGTGTTTGGATACTCACATCTCTCTCGGGTGTATATATGAAATATAACAAATAGGAAATGGAAGATAAACACTCATTAACCGGTCCTAGTACATAGATTACCATAGGCTTGAGAATAGATCAAACCTTCATCGCTTTAGCGTAAGCACCTAGGAAAGACTATTAAAGAGGTCTTTTAAAGGGTTGTAATGTTAGGCTTACGGTAGGGAAACAAGGGTTCGGTGGGATAGGCTATTTAGTGGTGGTAAGTCAAAAATCTCTATGTTAAATGCATATGAAGAATGGCGTTGCTAAGCCAAGACTCGACACTCTAAAACTCTAGGTAACGGAAATAAACAAACATAAATTTAAAGGATAGATGTAGGATGGTAGCCCGTATGTTTTTTTTTTTTTTTTTTTTTTTTTTTTTTTTTTTTTTTTTTTTTTTTCATACACTTTTACTCTACCATCCTCTACGGTAACATCAAAATAATAGGGATTTACAGGCATATCCCTACACTTGAGTTTTTATTACTCTAACACTAATTTGACCCGATTTGAAAAGATCAAAACACTTGGGGTACATTATTACGCAAACAAAGGGAATTTGAATTTTTTAACGATCCCTTCCCGTCATTTCATAAACTTTAACTTTTCCCATGAATCCCAATCGTCCCAAAACTGTATACAAAGGATATGACTCGACTTAGCAACTTATGCAAGCAACTAGATAATTGAACTAAGGGTTTAGGGTGATAACAAACATTTGCACTAAAAGTGAGTGCATAAGGGTAGGCTAAGGCGATTTGGGTGTATATTTGGGGGTGGGGTGTAAACAATGCTCTTCATTGATATTCCGTAAAAATCGAAACATCACGAGAACCGCGAAAAGGATAGGCTCTGAGGGGTTAACTAGGGGTATCGTGTACTAAAGATGAGTACAACGCAAAGGGTGTGGGGGAATTACTCAACCGATATGGAAGAAGTAATTATATTACAGGTATCAAACAAGGGTTATCCTAATGCCTCTTATCATTTAGTTATTCCTAACTACACAAGTGTAGCCTCACTTGCGATCTCGGAATGCATCACAAAACAAGTTCTAGAATCTAATATACTACCGGTTCATACTCTAAGCATTGAAGATGAATGCTTTTAATTCCTACTAATCTAAGGGCGATCCTCACATTTTGGTGGAATTTGGGTGGTAAAGGGTTTTTGTGCTAGTCATGCAACTTCCTATCCATGAGACGCTTTTGTTAAGACTAATGGCCCACTCCTATATGTCATAAAAAATTTTAAATTTGGTGCCAAAATTACCCTAACCGACATTTCCTCATGGTTTATTACACAATCACAAATGGACAAAGCAAATAGTCAAGGATAACATTGTCCCCGTTTTATTTTCCCTCCCTACACTTAAACTGAACATTGTCCCCAATGTTCCCCGAAAGTATCAAAGTTATGATAATGGAAGGTAATTAAAAACGAAAGAAACTAATACTCCCCTGATTAGCTCGGTAGGATCCGTGTAAAGTGGTGGTTAAATCCTTTTCAAGAAGAATTATTGCGTGAAAAGCTCCTTCCAATCTTATTTAACTTCTTCTTGACAAACTAAACCTGCACACTTGAAGAAAACAAACGAAACCTTAGCGTAAAATCGGCGGTAATAATATATATAAGACTCGATTTAAACTAGGATATAATGCTTGTGGAATGGATGTTTACAGAATTTCTAAGAAAATTAAGACCTGGAAAATTCCAAAAATTTATAAGTGGCTCAGAAAACGAGAAAAAGTAATCTGATGTTTTTACTCCTTCCTGACGCCGTCAGTTGCAATCTGACGCCGTCGGTTATCCTGACAAAAACTGGTCTGCGATTTTCGGAAAAATTGGAAAATTTACATCATTAGAATCTGGAAAAATTTCTGCAAAACATCCATTATGACTCGATACAAGCATTTGACTCGAACAAACAAACATAAATATCTTTTAGTTAATTGTTATTCTCATGTTTACGTTTCTTTTGAAAACGTGTGTAATCCTCCCTACACTTATCCTTTATGTAAAATACCTTTATATGCAATTAAGACGAGGTTAAAAACAAAATAAAGCATTTTTACAAATTTAAACATGAGGATAAACAATTAATAAAAGATATATGACACTAACAAGCAAACAATTAAGCATGGGTTGCCTCCCACGAAGCGCTTTTCTTTATTAAAGAGTCTTGTAGCTAGACTCATAGTCGTGCTTTTACGTTTCCTCACTACCGCCCTCTTGACGGTCTCTAATGGGGGATTCCATGTTGTAGAAGTGCCCTAACATGCACTTCTCTAAGAGTTCATCCTTTCCCCAATTGGTCCTATATTCCGGTCCTAGGCTCAAGCAATCCTTATAGAATCCGAAAATCTTAGCCATAACATAATCAACACCTTTCTCCCTATCCTCATCATTCCTATAATAGACCGACAGTTTAAGTTCCTTTTCATCATTAGAGAGTGATGAAAACTTCTCAATCTTAAACGGAATTTGGTAAGCTATGTCATCGGTCTCATTCTTGAATCGCACTACTCCTAACGAGGGGTCATAGGTCATCCCGGTGCTTTCTATGAAAGGTTTTCCTAGAATAACATGGGACAAGCTAGGGTCTATGGCCGTGCTAATATCATCCACAATTATGAAGTCAGTAGGAAACGTGAAACTACCTACATAAACGGGCAATCCCTTAACTCTACCAAGAAAATTGCAACTAACATTAGGATCATTGGGGTCTTGCCTAGTTGGAATAGGCTTCTTCAATATCCAATTGTAATAGGTGCTAGTCATTATGTTGATTGGGGACTTGCGATCAATGTAGGCTTTTGCCACAAAAGGTGTCCTATGAAACATGGTATGTTAAGATTCCAAGGGTTCCCAAACTTGATTCGAGGACTTTTCCTAACATACATGTGACGGAGGTCACGCACTAAGTGAGGGTGGCGAGAGAGTTCTTCTTCCGTAGGAAATTTGTTGAAATAGTCAATGTCTACTTCATCTACTTCCTCGGGTATTTCATCATCCCCAAGTGTATAGTCCTCTTCGTCATTTGTTTCATTAGGTTTAACTAAGGCGATGGTATTGACGAATTGGACATGCTTAGTTAGCTTGCTTGGATCCTTAATCTCTATACCGAAGGCTCGGAGTTGAGATAGCACTAACCTTCTTATCACTATTAGTTATGGCTTTCAAAAGGTTGTCTATTTTCCTATCCATCTCGGCTTGTTGATGGTTAAAGCGGTCCGAGAGCTTAGCCATTTGGGTTTCTTGGGATGCAACTAGGTTTTGCAACATCCCTTCGATGTTTTGTTGGTTAGGACCGTTAGGTGGGGGCCATGAGAAATCATTGGAGGTGAATTCTTTGGTTTGTCCCCAGTAGAAGTCGGGCTTGCCTTTCCATGCCTCTCGAGTTTCATTGAAATTCCTAGGTCTGGGTATTGTATGGAATCTTCCTCCCGTTCCATTAATACGTGAGGATGCGTAGTCAACGGAAGCATGTTCTGGGGAGCGAGTGCTATTGCGCGTGTTATGAGGATCACAAAACGGCTCACACGAGGAAGAAACTTTGCTCACATGGTGTGAAGATTTAGGATTTTCGTAGGAGCTCATGAGGAATCTAACTTGATCTTTAAGTTCGATCATCCTACGGTCGGAAGGAGGCAAGGAGATTGCCTTAACGGTTTTGGGCAGCTCACGGGGGTCATCCCAAATTTCGTTGTCATAGAGGGCGAGGTCCTCTATTATTCCCCATGATTCTTCCGCGGTGAGATCACTAAGTTTTCCACCGGCCGCTTGGTCAATGGATCGCTTAGTGGGGAAGTTGACATGATCATAAAAGATTTGGACTTGGAGCCAAAGATCAATGCCGTGATGAGGGACTTTATGAAGTAAGTCCTTGAATCGGGTCCATGCTTCGTAGAGAGATTCACCTTGACGTTGTTGGAACATCAAGATGTCATTCCTAAGCTTAGTGGTTCTCCCCGGTGGGAAAAATTGAGCAAGGAAGCGAGAGGTAAGATCATTCCAACTTGAGATGGAGCCGGCGGAAGTCGCCCAATTACTAGCTTGGTCCCGTAGAGAGAATTGGAAGAGACGCAGCGCTGGTCTCCCGAGTAGTAGCATCAAGGTCGATGGAATCGAAGATTTTGAGGAAATCCCTCAGATGCTGATTTGGATCTTCGGAACGAAGTCCATGGAATGCACATCCGTTTTGCACCAACCGGATGGTGTCGGATCGCAGGGCCGTAGTTTGGGCTTGGTCGGGAAGCTCAATGGTGTTCCTATAGCCTAGGTGGCTTGGTCTCGAGTATTCACCAAGAGTACGGGCTCTTGGCGGGTCATTTGGTGGTGGGTTGATGAATGGTAGTGGGTTATCACCTTCCATGATGAAAAGTGATGGAGTTACGAACAAAGGTCACGAAGAAGGGGGATAGACTAAGAGAAAGCTAAAAATGAGAAAAAAGTTTACTTGATAGGAATCAAGCAAAGAACCTAAACGATGTGGACTACTAACTAGCTATTCTATTCCCCGGCAGCGGCGCCAAAAACTTGATAACGCTACACGCGTCGTTCGGGTCAAGGAAACTTCCTTTTCTTCGAGCAAGTTTTATAACACCCTAGGCAGTGAACCTAATCGTTGTAGTGTAGTAATTAGGGTAAGCTACGGGTATTGATATCGTTCTCTAGGGGAATAGGAATGCTAGTAAGGAGTTACTACGCTAAGGTTAAGGTTGAGGAAGATTATTTTTTGTATTTTTATATTTTATGAAATGGAAAGGTACGAATCTCGGGTATTGGATTTGGGGGGTTGGTATTTCTACCGATTACTCTACTATTATCTAATTATCTAAACTAAGGTTGTGGGAGTCTATGTCTAATTAATGTGTGCTCGTATGATAGTTTAAAGATGTGTTTACTTAGGTTGTACTACTCCTTAATTATCTCCTATTGATGGTTGAGTTGTCACGTCTTATTCTTAGTTGCGTTGTGTGTCTAAAGTTGTAGGGTATGCTTTTCTCCCTAACTCTTTGAACTTACTAAAGGGTCTCGTCTACAAACCCACTAGGGATGATAAACTCCTACTCTAAGGCGCTCTTTGGATGGTTTAGCCTACAACTACTCAGGTAATTATATTCTAAGGTTCACAAAGATGAATCAAGCATTAAGTACACAACGAATGACCTATCGCATTACTAGATCATTAATCAACTAAGATAAGAAACAACCAATCAATATTCAATAATTAAGTTTCATACTTCCTAAGCAAACACACAAATAAATTAGCCGGACATGGAGAACATGCAAGCATACACACAAATAATCAAAGACATAATTTAATTAATGAAGTAAAGACTTATCTTGATGTAAGATAGGGTTTAAAACCCTAAAATACTGTACAAGACACCTTAGGTTCGGTTTTAGGTTTTTACTCCAAAAGACTCCCTTAAAACTGAAAAATTCGGATTCTATATATAAGATTACATATGCGACGGCGTCACTTTATGTTTCGTGTCGCCGTCATTAGGGTTTCATCTTGGCCACGTTAACCTTGCGACGGCGTCACCTTATGTCCGTGACGCCGTCCTCTTCAGCTTCTGACATCATCTGGATTGCATCTAGGCCGTCTGAGTAGCGACGGCCTACTCTTTCACAACTAGACGTCGTCGCTTGAAAATACGAGTTTTGGGTTCTAGACCGTCACAACAATTTTAGGACGGCGTCGCCATTAGCACCTGACGCCGTCACATTCTAATTTCAGCAGCTGTGAGTGTCTCGATTTTGACTTTAGCCATTTTCTTCATATATTCGCGCCTTTTCGTCCAAATAAGTGCCATTCCAGCATTTTGCCTTCAAGAGACCTAAAAAGTGAAAAGGAACGATATTAAGCAATAACGGATACAAAAGTGATCAAATAAGGACTAAAACGACCCCTTAAAATGGTACCTTTTAAAACCTTATCAACATAAATATCCAAAAGAAGTCTTAACATAAATACTAAAATAATTCAAGTCAAAATGACTTCAATACATAGGTCCCAGCGGAAAAATAAACTCCAAATAAAATATCTGAAATATTAAGTCTTAAATGGCATCATAAGATTAAAGCTAAGTCCACTCAGCGCTCATCCCAAAGCAAAAACCCAGCTCCAATGCTTAGATACCTGCCGCGGAAGAAAAGAAATGCGGCTGAGCTTCAAAAGCCCAGTGAACAGATATACAAGCGAAACGAATACGAAATGAAAACGAATACGAAATAATGTGAAAGAAAGATAGTAAAATCATAATCATTTCAAAATATAAATCAGAATAATAGAATAAGTTTTATAGTTAACTACCTCGAGCCCAGACACATATATCATATCATAATCATATTCATATTCATATTCACACAAGGCAACATTTGTAGGGGAGACCTACCAGAGTTATGAAGGACGTGCATGCATGCAGCATCAATCATCAGATAACATATAGCATATAACATATAACACATAACAGATAACAGATCTAGGATGCACCCATACGCCCCACAAACATATATTGGTAATATAATATAACTTGAGCTCATAACAGATAACAGATAAGGGACGTGGCAGAACTTCACTCTACTGCCCAAGAGTCATGTCAGAAGTGCATCACTGACACGGACATGGAACCCCCATGACTAGTTAATATTTGGCTCGGGTGTCAAACTATCTTAGGTCAAATCAGAATGTCAAAACTGACACAGATCATACTTTATCAAAGATTTAATCATGTTTTCAAAATCAAAGTTTTTATATCATATAGTTCAAAATCAGATGTTTTATAATCCAAAAATCAAAGTTCAGATAAGCAATAGCTCAAACAAACAAAATGGGGTTCATAGCAAAGGCTTAGGAAATCCTAATATAAAAGCCAACGAAAAGAAAACGTTATAAGGAACCTTTACTGAAAAGGTCAGAATATCTGTACCTTATTCCAAAGCAAATGATCGAAAAGCAGAAACACGGAAAGCAAAGGATTACTCCTTCTTCACAGAACCTATACACATTAACGGTCGTACATGTTATTTATGATTCCATAATCGTCGAAATGATCTTTTAATATTTGGTGTTTATACTCAATGTATTCAGTGATCTTAATACTTTAGGGAATTAAATGAGACTTAAGTGTTTTATAAACAATATCGTAGATTAAGGTTCATTATGTCATTTATTAAAGTTTAGGGTTAAATGTGAAAATAGTTTAAACGTCATAACTCACACATGAAATAACGAATTAATATACTTAGCTTCAAACCCTAATCGACTCTCATTTATGTTCTAGGGTTTTCATTCTTTAATATTATATCCACGTGCATTTACTTTATATGTTACGTCATTTAATGACTCATTACTCTTGTTTATTTACTCAACACGTTCATGTCTTAATCATATGTTACTCATATATATGTTATACGTCAACTTTTATATCCCCGCATGTTTATGATTTCATGTGACCCCAAAAGTTACTTATCACTCGGATTAGTTACACATCTACGCACACCTGATACACGGTTCACAAACCAATTAAGGTTCAGTTCACACATCACTTAGGGTTTAGGTTTCACATGATCTTTACTCTTTTAATACACGTTCAAAAACTCTTATATGGTTCGGTTTACATGTATAGGGTTCGGCTAATAGGTTTTACGCAAACACTAGCTCACCTACGTACTTTACATATTCAAGTTGCCATGTTTTACCTTGGCCGAATTATATTACATATGGTTCGGTCCTATGTGGCTCGACTTATTTAATACCCGATTCACAAAACACATTACAATACATGTTCTCTAAATTATATAAGATCCGATTCATATTTGTTAGTTTCGGTTTCATAAGGTTCGGCCAAAAACACAAACTCCGATTCAAAACAAAACATGTTACAACATATATTAACGTAAGGTGTATCAAAGTGAGACGAGAAGAACATGTTATACCTTAGCTTGTTGGAAACAAAGCTTCGACACCAAGGGTGTTTAGCAGCCGGCCGAGAGAAAGAAAAAGAAAAGAAAGAGGCAAAGAAAATACCAACTTGCAAACTAGGGTTCCAAAGTTGAGGTTTATGTGTGTATATATAGTGGTACAAATTTGGTTAGGGCTTGAGAGGGTGGCCTCGGCTTGATCCAAACGAAGCAAAACAAGCGCCCCAACTTGGGCTCTCGGCATGAGTCCAAACCAAACTAAACACACGGCCCATCTTAGGTCACAAACAAGCGAAAGTAAGGCCCAACTATTTACGCGAGACGTTTAAATCTTCGTCGTACAAAATCAATCACGTACACGTATTAGTTAAGTTTTAATTACTCGCAAGTTTAGTTTTAAATTCGTTAAATGATTATAAACGTATTTTACGTATTTTATAACTTTCGATTCCAAGGGTATTTTAGTCTTTAATCATGTTTTAGATTTTCAGGTTTTACAATTCTTCCCCTCTAAAGAAAAATTTTCGTCCTCGAAAATTGAAATGAAACGAAACGAAAACGAAATGAGAACATACCAACTATTCAAAGAAATGAGGATAACTAGCTCGCATCGACTCCTCGGTTTCCCAAGTAGCCTCACGTTCCGGGTGATTTTTCCAAAGAATCTTAACGAACGGAATGACTTTATTTCTCATGACTCTTTCTTGCCTTTCTAAAATAGCTTCCGGTTCTTCAGATAAAGACATATCGGATTGAATTTGATCAAACGGATAAGAAGCAACATGTAACGGATGATAGTTGTATCCCCTTAGGAGTGATACATGGAAAACGTCATGAACATGCGATAACTGAGGCGGAAGTGCTAATCGATACGAAACTTCTCCTATACGTTCCAGAATTTCAAACGGACCGATGAATCGAGGACTGAGCTTGCCCTTGATTCCAAAACGTTTCACACCTCTAAACGAAGAAACTTTCAAAAATACATGATCTCCAACCCGAAATTCTAAATCACGACGATGCTTGTCGGCATAACTTTTCTGACGAGACCTAGCCTCCTTCAGCTTTTCTCTAGCAACAGCTACTTTCTCATTAGTGATCTCAATCATTTCCGGACCTTCAATTAAGCGTTCACCTACTTTATCCCAACAAGTAGGTGCTCTACATTTCCTCTCATAAAGAAGTTCAAACGGTGCTGCCTTAATGCTAGCATGCCAACTGTTGTTGTATGCAAACTCTACTAAACATAAATATTCATCCCAACTGCCAGTCCATTCCAAAGCACAAGCCCTTAGCATGTCCTCTAAGGTCTGAATAGTCCTCTCTGACTGACCATCTGTTTGAGGATGAAATGCCGTACTAAAATTAAGTCGAGTACCCCAAGCTTTTTGCAAACCTTTCCAGAAACGAGAAGTAAAACGCGGATCTCTGTCGGACACAATAGATGCCAGAGTACCATGAAGTCTAACGATCTCTTGCTGAAAAATTTCCGCCAATTTACCAATACCATAATCCTTTCTGATTGGTAAGAAATGAGCAGATTTGGTTAGTCGATCAACAACTACCCAAATCGCATCATGCTTCTTCCGAGTAAGAGGTAGTCCGGTCACAAAATCCATAGATATCTTATCCCACTTCCATGTTGGAATATCCAATGGCTGTAACAACCACTAGCCCTTTGATGTTCGATCTTAACATGCTGACAAATCATACACTTCGACACAAACGTCGCCACATCTTGCTTCATGCCATTCCACCAAAAGTACTGCTTCAAATCCCTATACATCTTGGTAGAACCAGGATGGATAGTGAAAGGAGAACTATGAGCTTCAGTCATAACTTTCTCACGAAAACCGGATCATTGGGAACACAAAGCCTATCTTCATACCATACAATTCCGTCATTATCAACCTTAAACTCCGTCTGCTTACCTTCTTCAACATTTTGCGCCACGGCCCACAACTCACCATCATCTTTCTGAGCTTCTTTAATTTGCAGTATAAGGTTCGAATCCACCTTCATACTAGCCCAGTATCCATCAAAACCTCGTACGCATAGCTCAACATCCAAACTCTCTAAGTCTCGAAAAATCCTAGGTTCAATCTCGATACTTTCAAGAATGCCTGATTTCCGGCTAAGTGCGTCAGCAACTACATTAGCCTTACCTGGATGGTACTGAATGTTGGTGTCATAATCCTTAAGAAGTTCTAACCATCTTCTTTGTCTCATGTTAAGTTCCTTCTGAGTGAAAATATACTTGAGACTCTTATGATCAGTGAATATATCACACGTCTCTCCATACAAGTAATGTCTCCAGATCTTCAACGCGAACACCATCGGCTAACTCAAGGTCATGAGTTGGGTAATTCTCTTCATAAGGTTTTAGCTGCCTCGAAGCATAAGCTATTACCTTTCCATGTTGCATCAAAACACAGCCTAATCCTTTCTTAGATGCATCACTGTAAATTTGAAATCCTCCGAACCAGATGGAAGAGTCAAAATAAGAGCGGACACCAATCTCTGTTTCAACTCTTCAAAACTCTTCTCTCGTTCATCCGTCCATACAAACTTTTCACCTTTCCTCATCAATTGGGTTAGGGGTAGAGCTAAGCGAGAGAAACCTTCAACAAAACGTCGGTAGTAACCAACAAGTCCTAGAAAACTCCTGACCTCAGTCACTGTCGTAGGTCTTTGCCATTTAGTGATAGCCTCAACTTTAGACGGATCCATGGTGATACCATCAGCTGATACAATATGACCAAGGAACGCGACTTGTCTTAACCAAAACTCGCACTTCGAAAATTTGGCATACAACTTCTTCTTCCTCAAAATCTCCAAAACTATCCGGAGATGTTCTTCATGCTCTTCTTCAGACTTGGAGTAAACTAAAATGTCATCGATGAAAACGATAACGAACTTATCGAGGAACTCATGGAAAACACGATTCATTAGGTCCATAAACACAGCAGGCGCATTTGTCAAACCAAAAGGCATAACGAGGAATTCGTAATGACCATATCTGGTACAAAACGCGGTCTTAGGAACATCTTGCTCCTTCACACGTAGCTGATGATAACCAGATCTCAAATCAATCTTCGAAAAGAACTTAGCTCCTTGCAGTTGATCAAACAAATCATCAATACGCGGCAGAGGATAACGGTTACGAATGGTAATACGATTGAGTTCACGGTAGTCGATACATAGACGCATGCTTCCATCCTTCTTCTTCACAAACAAAACAGGTGCACCCCATGGAGAAACACTGGGTCGAATAAATCCATTTTCTATCATCTCTTGCAGCTGTTCCTTCAACTCCTTCAGTTCTATAGGTGCCATACGATACGGAGCCTTCGAAATCGGTTCAGCACCAGGAATTAACTCAATGCTAAACTCAACTTCTCTAGCTGGGGGAAGACCAGGGAGTTCATCGGGAAAAACGTCGGTGAATTCGCAAACAACAGAAAGATTTTCAATGTTAGGACTCTCCAAAGATGTGTCCTAACAGATGCAGAAAACCTTGGCACCCATGAGCAATCATGGTCCGTGCCTTCATAGCGGAAATGAGCTTAACAGATTTGAGAGGTTGAGAACCATGATAAACGAATTCAGGATGTTTTACGTCTCCAAAGATCACCGTTCTAGCATAGCAGTCAATTGAAGCTCTATGATAAGCCAACGAATCCATGCCTAGAATGATATCAAAGTCGACCATATCGAGAGGATACAGATTTGCAAAGCGAATACAATCATCAAAACGAAGAGGACACTTAACGTATTTATGATCAATGATCATGTGGTTTTTCATAGGCGTAGAAATCGATAAGTGATTTGTTAATGGTTTGGGCTTCATATTAAGTTTCTTAGCAAATGTGACAGATATAATGGAGTGTGTGGCACCGGTATCAAATAAAACGAAGACAGAATAATCATCAATGAAAAGAGTGCCCGTAATGGTACCTGAAGCGCTCCGCCTGATGCCGAGTAGTAGCGCATAAACACTCCAGTAGTAGTTGGCGACTTGATGTAGTTTCCAGGAATCACCGGGTTCTTCTTAGGGAAATCCTTGATCTTGTGAGCAGTAGAACCACAAGAGAAACATCCACCAGTGGCCTTGAAACACTGTCTCGGATGAGCCTTTCCACAAGTAGTACAGATAGGTGGGGAGGCAAAACCTCACTGTCCCTTGTGCACAGAAGATCCCGGCACGACCCTGATTTGCTCCTCGAGCTGACTGATCCTTGTTGTAACGCTGGTTATTGTTACCTTGATTCTGACGATCATTTCCATTCCTACCAGCATTTCTATTATCTTGACTCCTCGCCTCAGGGCGCCCAGAGTCAACATTCCTTCCTGACTGACCCCGCTGATCATAACTCCTATCCACTTGACCCCTCGAATCATAACTCCTACCAGAATTTCCCTTATAATCATTGCCTTGAGTCCTACCTTGAATCCGATCACCATCGCGATTACGCTTGTTGGAACCCGAAACCTCATGAAAGATCTCAATGTTACGAGCTGCGTGCATTGGCCGACACATTCTCATACTCATATAAGCAGTCGGTCCAACACCCACTTCTTCAGTCCCCACTTGAAGTGCCTAGCTTGATGCCTACCATCTCCAGCAATTGTTCCCACAAAACTTACCAGCCTCATAAACCTAGTCATGTACTCATTGGAATTCTCATGATCAAGCTGGTAGATTGCCTGATAATCCCTCTCATACCTTTGCTGCTCAAGGGAAGTAACGGTTATAGAAGATAGTTCGAAACTCAGTCCAGGTACAAGTAATAGCAAAAGCATCTCCTCCTCTTTCTTGTTTGAGTGCCTTCCACCAATTTAAAGCATCACCTTCCAATTTAAAGGCAACCAAACGAGTCTTAAACTCGTCTCCACAACCCAGTACTTCAAACAGCTTCTCAATATGAGTGATCCAGTCCTCGGCCTCAATGGGAGTAGCAGCAGTGCTAAACGAAAGAGGCTTGAGCTACCAAACGCCGAGCCAAGTGTGAATGCCGACGTTGATTTCCACCACTACCCAAGCACCAGTCTGATTAATGTTGTTGATCACCTGTTCCATCATCTCGTGTAGTAAGACCGGGAAAAGAGTGTTGAGGGCATTAGCAATCGCAGCATAAATGTTAGTAGCATCATCGTCTCCATCCACGCTACCTGTAGTAACGAAGTTCGAACCATCTGAACGATATTCAAACGATTTAGCAAAATGAACAAAGGTGAGATACTAAATGGAAGTACGCAGAAGGAAACCTAAAGTCTACCCAAATCCTCACAGGTCATAGCCTAAGCTCTAAGGGTCTCAAAACCTAGGGTCTATATGTCACGTGTCCCGACTACAAGTCAGAACCTCGGCCGATGCCATAAATTGTAACCGACCCGAAAGGGTAAAGGAATCACAACTAATGGTGTCATATCAAAGCAAACATAAATATCCAAAAGAAGTCTTAACATAAATACGGAATAATTCAAGTCAAAATGACTTCAATACATAGGTCCCAGCGGAAAAATAAACTCCAAATAAAATATCTGAAATATTAAGTCTTAAATGGCATCATAAGATCAAAGCTAAATGTCTCTAAGGTAAGTCCACTCAGCGCTCATCCCAAAGCAAAAACCCAATCTCCATGCTTAGATACCGCCGTGAAGAAAAGAAATGCGGCTGAGCTTCAAAAGCCCAAAGGAACGTATATACGCGAAAACGAATACTAAAACTAAAACGATCATATGAAATAATGTGAAAGAAAGATAGTAAAATCATAATCATTTCAAAATATAAATCAGAATAATAGAATAAGTTTTATAGTTAACTACCGAGCCCCATAACATATATCATATCATAATCATATTCATATTCATATTCACACAAGGCAACATTTGTAGGGGAGACCTACCAGAGTTATGAAGGACGTGCATGCACGCAGCATCAATCATCAGATAACATATAGCATATAACATATAACACATAATGATAACAGATCTAGGATGCACCCATATCCCCACAAACATATATTGGTAATATAATATAACTTGAGCTCATAACAGATAATGATAAGGGACGCGGGCGTAACTTCACTCTATCGCCCTAGAGTCATGTCAGGTGCATCATCGACACTTTACATGGAACCCCCATGACTAGTTAATATTTGGCTCGTGTCAAACTATCTTAGGTCAAATCGAATGTCAAAACGGCTACGCATCATACTTTATCAAAGATTAATCATGTTTTCAAAATCAAAGTTTTTATATCATATAGTTCAAAAATCGATGTTTTATAATCCAAAAATCAAAGTTCGGGATAAGCACAGTCTGGAACAAAACAAAATGGGGTTCATAGCAAAGGCTAGGAAATCCTAATATAAAAAGCCAACGAAAAGAAAA